>JBBBDQ010000734.1:1425000-1982500 GCA_037127315.1 Ascarosepion bandense
TATGACGTGCCAAACAATTCTTATCATTAGAATACTTCTCGCAATTTTATAAAGCTACCATTTGTCCGTGCATTAAATATTCCTTCCATATCCTGCTTGGTAGACTTATTATATATTTCGAGATTGTCAACAAAAAAGACTCTGATAGTTTCACTGTGACGTGTCTGACAAATTTTTTCAACAAAATACTACTCGTAAATTTATAATCGTCCCCTTCGTCTCCCTATCGAATATTGTTCATATTCAGTCTGGTGTCCAGACTCTATATCTAGAGATTTGCAACAAAATTCAAAAATGATTCTGGTAGTTTCACTGTGATTTGTCAAACAATTCTTCTCATAAGTATACGTCCCACACATTCACAAATCTACCATTTTTCTGTGTATTGAATATTACTTTCATAACCGGTCTTCGGCTTTTACAGTGTTTGTCGTGATGCTCAACAAAATCCAAAGAATATCCTGTTAGGTTTATTTTCCATGCCAGACAATTCTTCTCATCACATTAATAAATCTACCATTCTTCCGTATGTTGAATATTACTCCATATCCGGTCTATTGCCATTACTGTATATCTTAGGATTCTAAAAAAATCCAGATCATTCTGTCAGGTTCACGTTACGTGCCAGACAACTTTTCTCATCCAAAAACCTATCGCATATTTATAAATGTACCATTATTGCGTGCATTGAATATTGCTTCCATAACCGGTCTGGTGACTCTGCTCAGAGATTCAAAATAGAATCCAAAGATGATCGAAGGTCGGTGTGACGTGCCACAGACAATTCATCCCATGAGAATATTTTCAAAATTTTATAAATTTACATTGTCCGTGCGTTGAATATTGCTTCCATATCTGGCCCCTATAATTTACCCTGGGATTCTCAATAAAATCTAAACAATTTACTGGTTATTTCCTTGTGATTTATCGGTCAATACTTCTACCATAATATTTTGTGCACATTTAATAATCTGTCCTTCGTCCTTGCATTGAATATTGCTTCCATAACCGGTCTGGTGACTCTGCTCAGAGATTCAAAATAGAATCCAAAGATGATCGTGGGAAGGCTTATTGTGACGTGCCAGACAATTCATCCCATGAGAATATTTCTCGCAATTTTATAAATTTACATTCGTCCGTGCGTTGAATATTGCTTCCATATCTGGCCCTATAATTTATCTCGGGATTCTCAATAAAATCTAAACAATTTACTGGTTATTTCCTTGTGATTTATCGGTCAATACTTCTCATCATAATATTTTGTGCACATTTAATAATCTGTCCTTCGTCCTTGCATTGAATATTGCTTCCATAACCGGTCTGGTGACTCTGCTCAGGAGATTCAAAATAGAATCCAAAGATGATCGTGGAAGGCTTATTGTGACGTGCCAGACACCATCCCATGAGAATATTTCTCGCAATTTTATAAATTTACATCTGTCCGTGCGTTGAATATTGCTTCCATATCTGGCCCCTATAATTTATCTCGATTCTCAATAAAATTCAAACAATTTACTGGTTATTTCCTTGTGATTTATCGGTCAATACTTCTCATCATAATATTTTTGTGCAATATTTAATAATCTGTCCTTCGTCCTTGCATTGAATATTGCTTCCATAACCGGTTCAGTGACTTGCTCAGGAGATTCAAAATAGAATCCAAAGATGATCGTGGAAGGCTTATTGTGACGTGCCAGACAATTCATCCCATGAGAATATTTCTCGCAATTTTATAAATTTACATTCGTCTGTGCGTTGAATATTGCTTCCATATTCACCCCTATAATTTATCTCGGGATTCTCAATAAAATCTAAACAATTTACTGGTTATTTCCTTGTGATTTATCGGTCAATACTTCTCATCATAATATTTTGTGCACATTTAATAATCTGTCCTTCGTCCTTGCATTGAATATTGCTTCCATAACCGGTCTGCGGACTTCAATGCTAGAGATTCAAAATAGAATACAAAGATGATCGTGAAGCTATTGCGACGTGCCAGACAATTCATCCCATGAGAATATTTCTCGCAATTTTATAAATTTACATTCGTCCGTGCGTTGAATATTGCTTCCATATCTGGCCCCTATAATTTATCTCGATTCTCAATAAAATCTAAACAATTTACTGGTTATTTTCAGATTATCGGTCAATACTTCTCATCATAATATTTTGTGCACATTTAATAATCTGTCCTTCGTCCTTGCATTGAATATTGCTTCCATAACCGGTCTGGTGACTTTGCTCAGGAGATTCAAAATAGAATCCAAAGACGGATCGTGGAAGGCTTATTGTGACGTACACAATTCATCCCATGAGAATATTTCTCGCAATTTTTTATAAATTTACATTCGTCCGTGCGTTGAATATTGCTTCCATATCTGGCCCCTATAATTTATCTCGGGATTCTCAATAAAATCTAAACAATTTACTGGTTATTTCCTTGTGATTTATCGGTCAATACTTCTCATCATAATATTTTGTGCACATTTAATAATCTGTCCTTCGTCCTTGCATTGAATATTGCTTTCCATAACCGGTCTGGTGACTCTGCTCAGGAGATTCAAAATAGAATCCAAAGATGATCGTGGAAGGCTTAGCTGTGACGTGCCAGACAATTCATCCCATGAGAATATTTCTCGCAATTTTATAAATTTACATTCGTCCGTGCGTTGAATATTGCTTCCATATCTGGCCCCTATAATTTATCTCGGATTCTCAATAAAATCTAAACAATTTACTGGTTATTTCCTTGTGATTTATCGGTCAATACTTCATCATAATATTTTGTGCACATTTAATAATCTGTCCTTCGTCCTTGCATTGAATATTGCTTCCATAACCGGTCTGGTGACTCTGCTCAGGAGATTCAAAATAGAATCCAAAGATGATCGTGGAAGGCTTATTGTGACGTGCCAGACAATTCATCCCATGAGAATATTTCTCGCAATTTTATAAATTTACATTCGTCCGTGCGTTGAATATTGCTTCCATATCTGGCCCCTATAATTTATCTCGGGATTCTCAATAAAATCTAAACAATTTACTGGTTATTTCCTTGTGATTTATCGGTCAATACTTCTCATCATAATATTTTGTGCACATTTAATAATCTGTCCTTCAACTCTGCATTGAATATTGTTTCCATAACCGGTCTGGTGACTCTGCTCAGGAGATTCAAAATAGAATCCAAAGATATCTGTGAAGGCTTATTGTGACGTGCCAGACAATTCATCCCATGAGAATATTTCTCGCAATTTTATAAATTTACATTCGTCCGTGCGTTGAATATTGCTTCCATATCTGGCCCCCATAATTTATCTCGATTCTCCATAACCTAAACAATTTACTGGTTATTTCTGTGATTTATCACTATCATTTCCCATCATAATATTGTAGTAATATTTAATAACCCGTCCTTCTTGTCCTTGCATTAAATATTGCTTCCATAACCGGTCTGGTGACTCTGCTCAGGAGATTCAAAATAGAATCCAAAGATGATCGTGGAAGGCTTATTGTGACGTGCCAGACAATTCATCCCATGAGAATATTTCTCGCAATTTTATAAATTTACATTCGTCCGTGCGTTGAATATTGCTTCCATATCTGGCCCCTATAATTTATCTCGGGATTCTCAATAAAATCTAAACAATTTACTGGTTATTTCCTTGTGATTTATCGGTCAATACTTCTCATCATAATATTTTGTGCACATTTAATAATCTGTCCTTCGTCCTTGCATTGAATATTGCTTCCATAACCGGTTCATGACTCTGCTCAGGAGATTCGCAAATAGAATCCAAAGATGATCGTGGAAGGCTTATTGTGACGTGCCAGACAATTCATCCCATGAGAATATTTCTCGCAATTTTATAAATTTACATTCGTCCGTGCGTTGAATATTGCTTCCATATCTGGCCCCTATAATTTATCTCGGGATTCTCAATAAAATCTAAACAATTTACTGGTTATTTCCTTGTGATTTATCGGTCAATACTTCTCATCATAATATTTGTGCACATTTAATAATCTGTCCTTCGTCCTTGCATTGAATATTGCTTCCATAACCGGTCTGGTGACTCTGTTCAGAGACCAAAATAGAATCCAAAGATGATCGTGGAAGGCTTATTGTGACGTGCCAGACAATTCATCCCATGAGAATATTTCTCGCAATTTTATAAATTTACATTCGTCCGTAGTGCGTTGAATATTGCTTCCATATCTGGCCCCCATAATTTATCTCGACTTCCATAAAATCTAAACAATTTACTGGTTATTTCCTTTTGTGATTTATCGGTCAATACTTCTCATCATAATATTTTGTGAATATTTAATAATCTGTCCTTCGTCCTTGCATTGAATATTGCTTCCATAACCGGTCTGGTGACTCTGCTCAGAGATTCAAAATAGAATCCAAAGATGATCGTGGAAGGCTTATTGTGACGTGCCAGACAATTCCATCCCATGAGAATATTTCTCGCAATTTTATAAATTTACATTCGTCCGTGCGTTGAATATTGCTTCCATATCTGGCTCTATAATTTATCTCGGGATTCTCAATAAAATTCAAAAAAAACAATTTACTGGTTATTTCCTTGTGATTTATCGGTCAGTACTTCTCATCATAATATTTTGTGCACATTTAATAATCTGTCCTTCGTCCTTGCATTGAATATTGCTTCCATAACCGGTCTGGTGACTCTGCTCAGGAGATTCAAAATAGAATCCAAAGATGATCGTGGGAAGGCTTATTGTGACGTGCCAGACAATTCATCCCATGAGAATATTTCTCGCAATTTTATAAATTTACATTCGTCCGTGCGTTGAATATTGCTTCCATATCTGGCTCCACAATTTATCTCGGGATTCTCAATAAAATCTAAACAATTTACTGGTTATTTCCTTGTGATTTATCGGTCAGTACTTCTCATCATAATATTTTGCGTAATATTTAATAATCTGTCCTTCGTCCTTGCATTGAATATTGCTTCCATAACCGGTCTGGTGACTCTGCTCAGGAGATTCAAAATAGAATCCAAAGATGATCGTGGAAGGCTTATTGTGACGTGCCAGACAATTCATCCCACGAGAATATTTCTCGCAATTTCATATAAATTTACATTCGTCCAAAGTGTTGAATATTGCTTCCATATCTGGCCCCTACAATTTATCTCGGGATTCTCACAAAATCTAAACAATTTACTGGTTATTTCCTTGTGATTTATCGGTCAGTACTTTCATCATAATATTTTGTGCACATTTAATAATCTGTCCTTCGTCCTTGCATTGAATATTGCTCATAACCGGTCTGGTGACTTGCTCAGAGATTCAAAAATAGAATCCAAAGATGATCGTGGAAGGCTTATTGTGACGTGCCAGACAATTCATCCCATGAGAATATTTCTCGCAATTTTATAAATTTACATTCGTCCGTGCGTTGAATATTGCTTCCATATCTGGCCCCTATAATTTATCTCGGGATTCTCAATAAAATCTAAACAATTTACTGGTTATTTCCTTGTGATTTATCGGTCAATACTTCTCATCATAATATTTTGTGCACATTTAATAATCTGTCCTTCGGTCCTTGCATTGAATATTGCTTCCATAACCGGTCTGGTGACTCTTGCTCAGGAGATTCAAAATAGAATCCAAGATGATCGTGGAAGGCTTATTGTGACGTGCCAGACAATTCATCCCATGAGAATATTTCTCGCAATTTTATAAATTTACATTCGTCCGTGCGTTGAATATTGCTTCCATATCTGGCCCCTATAATTTATCTCGGGATTCTCAATAAAATCTAAACAATTTACTGGTTATTTCCTTGTGATTTATCGGTCAATACTTCTCATCATAATATTTTTGTGCACATTTAATAATCTGTCCTTCGTCCTTGCATTGAATATTGCTTCCATAACCGGTCTGGTGACTTTGCTCAGGAGATTCAAATAGAATCCAAAGATGATCGTGGAAGGCTTATTGCATGTACAGACAATTCATCCCATGAGAATATTTCTCGCAATTTTATAAATTTACATTCGTCCGTGCGTTGAATATTGCTTCCATATCTGGCCCCTATAATTTATCTCGACTTCAATAAAATCTAAACAATTTACTGGTTATTTCCTTGTGATTTATCGGTCAGTACTTCTCATCATAATATTTTGTGCACATTTAATAATCTGTCCTTCGTCCTTGCATTGAATATTGCTTCCATAACCGGTCTGGTGATTCTGCTCAGGAGATTCAAAATAGAATCCAAAGATGATCGTGGAAGGCTTATTGTGACGTGCCAGACAATTCATCCCATGAGAATATTTCGCAATTTTATAAATTTACATTCGTCCGTGCGTTGAATATTGCTTCCATATCTGGGCCCCTATAATTTATCTCGGGATTCTCAATAAAATCTAAACAATTTACTGGTTATTTCCTTGTGATTTATCGGTCAGTACTTCTCATCATAATATTTTGTGCACATTTAATAATCTGTCCTTCGTCCTTGCATTGAATATTGCTTCCATAACCGGTCTGGTGACTCTGCTCAGGAGATTCAAAATAGAATCCAAAGATGATCGTGGAAGGCTTATTGTGACGTGCCAGACAATTCATCCCATGAGAATATTTCTCGCAATTTTATAAATTTACATTCGTCCGTGCGTTGAATATTGCTTCCATATCTGGCCCCTACAATTTATCTCGGGATTCTCAATAAAATCTAAACAATTTACTGGTTATTTCCTTGTGATTTATCGGTCAGTACTTTCTCATCATAATATTTTGTGCACATTTAATAATCTGTCCTTCGTCCTTGCATTGAATATTGCTTCCATAACCGGTCTGGTGACTTGCTCAGGAGATTCAAAATAGAATCCAAAGATGATCGTGGAAGGCTTATTGTGACGTGCCAGACAATTCATCCCATGAGAATATTTCTCGCAATTTTATAAATTTACATTCGTCCGTGCGTTGAATATTGCTTCCATATCTGGCCCTAATTTATCTCGATTCTCAATAAAATCTAAACAATTTACTGGTTATTTCCTTGTGATTTATCGGTCAGTACTTCTCATCATAATATTTTGTGCATTATTTTTAATAATCTGTCCTTCGTCCTTGCATTGAATATTGCTTCCATAACCGGTCTGGTGACTCTGCCTTAGAGATTCAAAATAGAATCCCAAAGATGATCGTGGAAGGTTTATTGTGACGCCAGACAATTCATCCCATGAGAATATTTCTCGCAATTTTATAAATTTACATTCGTCCGTGCGTTGAATATTGCTTCCATATCTGGCCCTATAAATTTATCTCGGGATTCTCAATAAAATCTAAACAATTTACTGGTTATTTCCTTGTGATTTATCGGTCAGTACTTCTCATCATAATATTTTGTGCACATTTAATAATCTGTCCTTCGTCCTTGCATTGAATATTGCTTCCATAACCGGTCTGGTGACTCTGCTCAGGAGATTCAAAATAGAATCCAAAGATGATCGTGGAAGGCTTATTGTGACGTGCCAGACAATTCATCCCATGAGAATATTTCTCACTTTATAAATTTACATTCGTCCGTGCGTTGAATATTGCTTCCATATCTGGCCCCTATAATTTATCTCGGGATTCTCAATAAAATCTAAACAATTTACTGGTTATTTCCTTGTGATTTATCGGTCAGTCTCATCATAATATTTTGTGCACATTTAATAATCTGTCCTTCGTCCTTGCATTGAATATTGCTTCCATAACCGGTTCGGTGACTCTGTTCAGATGATTCAAAATAGAATCCAAAGATGATCGTGGAAGGCTTATTGTGACGTGCCAGACAATTCATCCCATGAGAATATTTCTCGCAATTTTATAAATTTACATTCGTCCGTGCGTTGAATATTGCTTCCATATCTGGCCCCTATAATTTATCTCGGGATTCTCAATAAAATCTAAACAATTTACTGGTTATTTCCTTGTGATTTATCGGTCAGTATCTCTCATCATAATATTTTGTGCACATTTAATAATCTGTCCTTCGTCCTTGCATTGAATATTGCTTCCATAACCGGTCTGGTGACTTGCTCAGGAGATTCAAAATAGAATCCAAAGATGATCGTGGAAGGCTTATTGTGACGCCAGACAATTCATCCCATGAGAATATTTCTCGCAATTTTATAAATTTACATTCGTCCGTGCGTTGAATATTGCTTCCATATCTGGCCCTACAATTTATCTCGGGATTCTCAATAAAATCTAAACAATTTACTGGTTATTTCCTAGATTTATCGGTCAGTACTTCTCATCATAATATTTTGTGCACATTTAATAATCTGTCCTTCGTCCTTGCATTGAATATTGCTTCCATAACCGGTCTGGTGACTCTCTGCTCAGGAGATTCAAAATAGAATCCAAAGATGATCGTGGAAGGCTTATTGTGACGCCAGACAATTCATCCCATGAGAATATTTCTCGCAATTTTATAAATTTACATTCGTCCGTGCGTTGAATATTGCTTCCATATCTGGCCTTTACAATTTATCTCGGGATTCTCAATAAAATCTAAACAATTTACTGGTTATTTCCTTGTGATTTATCGGTCAGTATTTCTCATCATAATATTTTGTGCACATTTAATAATCTGTCCTTCATCCTTGCATTGAATATTGCTTCCATAACCGGTCTGGTGACTCTGCTCAGGAGATTCAAATAGAATCCAAAGATGATCGTGGAAGGCTTATTGTGACGTGCCAGACAATTCATCCCATGAGAATATTTCTCGCAATTTTATAAATTTACATTCGTCCGTGCGTTGAATATTGCTTCCATATCTGGCCCCTATAATTTATCTCGGGATTCTCAATAAAATCTAAACAATTTACTGGTTATTTCCTTGTGATTTATCAGTCAATACTTCTCATCCTCATAATATTTTGTGCACATTTAATAATCTGTCCTTCGTCCTTGCATTGAATATTGCTTCCATAACCGGTCTGGTGACTCTGCTCAGGGAATTCAAAATAGAATCAAAGATGATCGTGGAAGGCTTATTGTGACGTGCCAGACAATTCATCCCGCCGAGAATATTTCTCGCAATTTCTAAATTTACATTCGTCCGTGCATTGAATATTGCTTCCATATCTGGCCCCTAATTTATCTCGGGATTCTCAATAAAATCTAAACAATTTACTGGTTATTTCCTTGTGATTTATCGGTCAATACTTCTCATCATAATATTTTGTGCACATTTAATAATCTGTCCTTCGTCCTTGCATTGAATATTGCTTCCCTTAACCGGTCTGGTGACTCTGCTCAGGAGATTTCAAGAAATAGAATCCAAAGATGATCGTGGAAGGCTTATTGTGACGTGCCAGACAATTCATCCCATGAGAATATTTCTCGCAATTTTATAAATTTGCATTCGTCCGTGCGTTGAATATTGCTTCCATATCTGGCCCCTATAATTTATCTCGGGATTCTCAATAAAATCTAAACAATTTACTGGTTATTTCCTTGCTTGATTTATCGGTCAATACTTCTCATCATAATATTTTGTGCACATTTAATAATCTGTCCTTCGTCCTTGCATTGAATATTGCTTCCATAACCGGTCTGGTGACTCTGCTCAGGAGATTCAAAATAGAATCCAAAGATGATCGTGGAAGGCTTATTGTGACGTGCCAGACAATTCATCCCATGAGAATATTTCTCGCAATTTTTATAAATTTACATTCGTCCGTGCGTTGAATATTGCTTCCATATCTGGCCCCTACCAATTTATCTCGGGATTCTCAATAAAATCTAAACAATTTACTGGTTATTTCCTTGTGATTTATCGGTCAATACTTCTCATCATAATATTTTGTGCACATTTAATAATCTGTCCTTCGTCCTTGCATTGAATATTGCTTCCATAACCGGTCTGGTGACTCTGCTCAGGAGATTCAAAATAGAATACAAAGATGATCGTGGAAGGCTTATTGTGACGTGCCAGACAATTCATCCCATGAGAATATTTCTCGCAATTTTTATAAATTTACATTCGTCCGTGCGTTGAATATTGCTTCCATATCTGGCCCCTATAATTTATCTCGGGATTCTCAATAAAATCTAAACAATTTACTGGTTATTTCCTTGTGATTTATCGGTCAATACTTCTCATCATAATATTTTATTTTTGTTAATAATCTGTCCTTCGTCCTTGCATTGAATATTGCTTCCTCAACCGGTCTGGTGACTCTGCTCAGGAGATTCAAAATAGAATCAAAGATGATCGTGGAAGGCTTATTGTGACGTGCCAGACAATTCATCCATGAGAATATTTCTCGCAATTTTATAAATTTACATTCGTCCGTGCGTTGAATATTGCTTCCATATCTGGCCTATAATTTATCTCGGGATTCTCAATAAAAATCTAAACAATTTACTGGTTATTTCCTTGTGATTTATCGGTCAGTACTTCTCATCATAATATTTTGTGCACATTTAATAATCTGTCCTTCGTCCTTGCATTGAATATTGCTTCCATAACCGGTCTGGTGACTCTGCTCAGGAGATTCAAAATAGAATCCAAAGATGATCGTGGAAGGCTTATTGTGACGTGCCAGACAATTCATCCCATGAGAATATTTCTCGCAATTTTATAAATTTACATTCGTCCGTGCGTTGAATATTGCTTCCATATCTGGCCCCTATAATTTATCTCGGGATTCTCAATAAAATCTAAACAATTTACTGGTTATTTCCTTGTGATTTATCGGTCAGTACTTCTCATCATAATATTTTGTGCACATTTAATAATCTGTCCTTCGTCCTTGCATTGAATATTGCTTCCATAACCGGTCTGGTGACTCTGCTCAGGAGGTCGAAATAGAATCCAAAGATGATCGTGGAAGGCTTATTGTGACGTGCAGACAATTCATCCCATGAGAATATTTCTCGCAATTTTATAAATTTACATTCGTCCGTGCGTTGAATATTGCTTCCATATCCTGGCCCCTATAATTTATCTCGGGATTCTCAATAAAATCTAAACAATTTACTGGTTATTTCCTTGTGATTTATCGGTCAGTACTTCTCATCATAATATTTTGTGCACATTTAATAATCTGTCCTTCGTCCTTGCATTGAATATTGCTTCCATAACCGGTCTGGTGACTCTGCTCAGGAGATTCAAAATAGAATCAGATGATCGTGGAAGGCTTATTGTGACGTGCCAGACAATTCATCCCGCTGGGGAATATTTCTCGCAATTTTATAAATTTACATTCGTCCGTGCGTTGAATATTGCTTCCATATCACAGCCCCTATAATTTATCTCGGGATTCTCAATAAAATCTAAACAATTTACTGGTTATTTCCTTGTGATTTATCGGTCAGTACTTCTCATCATAATATTTTGTGCACATTTAATAATCTGTCCTTCGTCCTTGCATTGAATATTGCTTCCATAACCGGTCTAGTGACTCTGCTCAGGAGATTCAAAATAGAATCCAAAGATGATCGTGGAAGGCTTATTGTACGACGTGCCAGACAATTCATCCCATGAGAATATTTCTCGCAATTTTATAAATTTACATTCGTCCGTGCATTGAATATTGCTTCCATATCTGGCCCCTATAATTTATCTCATGATTCTCAATAAAATCTAAACAATTTACTGGTTATTTCCTTGCTTGATTTATCGGTCAGTACTTCCTCATCATAATATTTTGTGCACATTTAATAATCTGTCCTTCGTCCTTGCATTGAATATTGCTTCCATAACCGGTCTGGTGACTCTGCTCAGGAGATTCAAAATAGAATCCAAAGATGATCGTGGAAGGCTTATTGTGACGTGCCAGACAATTCATCCCATGAGAATATTTCTCGCAATTTTATAAATTTACATTCGTCCGTGCGTTGAATATTGCTTCCATATCTGGCCCCTACAATTTATCTCGATTCTCAATAAAATCTAAACAATTTACTGCGGAGCCTTTAGATGATCGGTCATATTTCCCATCAAGATTTTAGAAAAATATCAATAATTTTATCCTCGTCTTTTACATTAATATTGTTTCCATAACCCACATTAGACGTCAGGAGATTCTAAATAGAATCCAAAGATGATCGAAGGCTTGTCAGGACGTGCTAGACAATTCATCCCATGAGAATATTTCTCGCAATTTTATAAATTTACATTCGTCCGTGTGTTGAATATTGCTTCCATATCTGGCCCCCATAATTTATCTGGATTCTCAATAATCGAAATATCATTGTTATTTTGTGATTTATCGGTCAATACTTCTCATCATAATATTTTGTGCACATTTAATAATCTGTCCTTCTTGTCCCTACACATTGCTTCCATAACCGGTCTTGGTGACTCTGCTCAGGAGATTCAAAATAGAAATCCAAAGATGATCGTGGAAGGCTTATTGTGACGTGCCAGACAATTCATCCCATGAGAATATTTCTCGCAATTTTATAATTTACATTCGTCCGTGCGTTGAATATTGCTTCCATATCTGGCCCCTATAATTTATCTCGGATTCTCAATAAAATCTAAACAATTTACTGGTTATTCTCTTTAGATTTATCGGTCAATACTTCTCATCATAATATTTTGTGGCACATTTAATAATCTGTCCTTCGTCCTTGCATTGAATATTGCTTCCATAACCGGTCTGGTGACTCTGCTCAGGAGATTCAAAATAGAATCCGAAGATGATCGTGGAAGGCTTATTGTGACGTGCCAGACAATTCAGATCCTAGAATATTTCTCGTAATTTTATAAATTTACATTGTCTGTGCGTTGAATATTGCTTCCACATTCAATAATTTTCTCTCATAATTTATCTCGACTTTCAATAAAATCTAAACAATTTACTGTTATTTCCTTGTGATTTATCGGTCAATACTTCTCATCAATATTTTGTGCACATTTAATAATCTGTCCTTCGTCCTTGCATTGAATATTGCTTCCATAACCGGTCTGGTGACTCTGCTCAGGAGATTCAAAATAGAATCCAAAGATGATCAGAAGGCTTATTGTGACGTGCCAGACAATTCATCCTGCTTAGAATATTTCTCGCAATTTTATAAATTTACATTCGTCCGTGCGTTGAATATTGCTTCCATATCTGGCCCCTGGGTTAATTTATCCCGACCCCAATAAAATCTAAACAATTTACTGGTTATTTCTCAGGATTTATCGGTCAATACTTCTCATCATAATATTTTGTGCACATTTAGACCTTGTCCTTCGTCCTTGCATTGAATATTGCTTCCATAACTTATTCAGGACTTTGCTCAGGAGATTCAAATAGAATCCAAAGATGATCGTGGTGGAAGGCTTGTTGTGACGTGCCAGACAATTCATCCCATGAGAATATTTCTCGCAATTTTATAAATTTACATTCGTCCAGGCAAGTTGAATATTGCTTCCATATCTGGCCCCTATAATTTATCTTTGATTTTCAATAAAATCTAAACAATTTACTGGTTATTTCCTTGTGATTTATCGGCCAATACTTCTCATCATAATATTTTGTGCACATTTAATAATCTGTCCTTCGTCCTTGCATTGAATATTGCTTCCATAACCGGTCTGGTGACTCTGCTCAGGAGATTCAAAATAGAATCCAAAGATGATCGTGGAAGGCTTATTGTGACGTGCCAGACAATTCATCCCATGAGAATATTTCTCGCAATTTTATAAATTTACATTCGTCCGTGCGTTGAATATTGCTTCCATATCTGGCCCCTATAATTTATCTCGGGATTCTCAATAAAATCTAAACAATTTACTGGTTATTTCCTTGTGATTTATCGGTCAGTACTTCTCATCATAATATTTTGTGCACATTTAATAATCTGTCCTTCGTCCTTGCATTGAATATTGCTGCCATCTCCAGATTGATGCACCTAATTAAATCTCGAAATTTGCAACAAAATCCAAGTAAGATTCTGGTAAGTTCACGTTGAAGTATTAGACAATTTTTCTTATCAGAATTCTTTTGGCACATTTATTACTTCCGTATCCGGTCTAGTGTCCCTATTACATATCTCGATATTCTCAACTAAATCTAATGAAGATTCTGGTAGATTTGCTGTGACGTGTGAGACAATACTTCTCATCAAAAGACTTCTTGCAAATTTATAATTCTACGATTGGCCCGTGCATTGAATATTGCTTTCATATCCGGTATGTGATGCAGATTCATTCAAATAAATATACTGTTTAATAACTACACAGCGCGTCTACTGAAATACGAGTATTCACTAAAAATTGAGGTTTAACGGGATAATATATATGTGTCTGTATTTTATGTGATTCAGGCCTAGAAATATCAGTGCCCTGAATAGAACCAATGTCGGTAAAGAATCTTGTTCAAAGAGAAATTGGTCTGTGATGACACTAACATGTACAAGGCTAATCTCAGATGATACCAAAATACTTAGTGTCACTTGTACACTTAGCGAGGGAAAGTTAGAAGGCGTCCTCTTAACTATTAGATGCTAATTTCATATCCTCACGTTTTGTCAATGGTAGCCACTGATTATGTAAACAGATTGCCGACCTAACTGCGCTTAGGATGCGTAAAAATGTGATGACAGTTTAAGGAGCCTACATAAGCATCCGACTCGATGGTAGAGATAGAATGAATCTTTCACGTGGTCACCAGAAAAAAATCTGGAAAGAAATCCGTAAAGCCAAATTTGCTCTGGGTATGACGATGAACTACCTCCAGCGACATGTCATGTCAATCGGGAGATTGGCGGTTTTGATGATCGTAGTATCTCTCTCTCTATGTGTGTGTGTGTGTGTGTGTGTGTGTCCGTTACCTATAGACTCCGATACGGCTGAACCGATTTTCTTGAAAATTTACACAGTTCTACTATAAGCTAGATATTTTGTGTCGAGTTACCCCCGATAGATATCGAAAATCGATAATCGAAAAAATCGTGTTATAGAAGGAATGCTCCGATTTTAATCAAATTTGATACACTCATAGACAAAGACATAAGAAACGATATTCAGAAGTTTCAAGTTTGCAGTTCTTACAATAGTGCAGAAAATCGATAATATATATATATATATATATAAAGCAAGATGTTTGTGTGTGTGTCTGTTTATCTGCCTGTATGTCTGTATTTTTTCAGCCCTTTTATTTTAGTTTTTGCTTCCGGTTTCGCTCTAAGTAGATATAATTGTAGTTCTTAGTCTCAGCTATGATACCATTTACTCGGAGGAATTATTTAGCCTTCAAAATTCAGTTGACGACGAAAAAAACTTATTTGATATCGATACCAGAAAATCAAAATTTGACTTACATTCATTCATTTTTCTTTCAGTCTACGCTTTCGCATTAACTAGTAACAACTATTGCTTTTTAGTCTTTCGTGCCAACGTCCAAAGAGTCTGAGCTCCAGGACCATGGATTAGTTTTAAAGCTTTCATTACACCCAAGCAACGCCAGGCTATACTACTAGTTGTAGTATATTTTTATAGTAAAATTATTATTATTCATAAAAATAACTAACATACATTTTACCTGTAGTTGAAGACATGCAATTGCTTTCAAAATATATTTCCTGAAGACACAAAATTGTTCGAATTATTTAGACTTCGGCATTAAATAATCCACAGAAATGTTAATATACCGTTAAACAAAACCAACCAAACAAACAACAGATATTAACTTTTTCGTGACATTGATCTAGACAGTAGCCTCAAATTTCTAAAATCAAAATGTATTTCAAAATATAAGTTCAGCAAGACTACAACATAAAGCATACATATCACCGGCTCTACCAATTATGTCTGCACAAACATGTATATGCATGAAAGCTGAGTATCATCTAACATCTATTCTATTTTGAAAGCAGAATAACATGTATCATATTTGTATTATTTATTAAATAAAATTAAATTTCGGCATTTAATGATCTATAAGTTTACTTGCTTTTCCGACAGCTACACTCTTCAAGTCAATAGTAATTTCTCTCACTAACTTGCATCCTTCCCCCTCTCTCTCTCTCATGCTCCTTTATTCCTCCCCTTCACTCTCATCACTATTCTCATCCTTCTACTACCCTCTTCCTGTCACCCCCCCCCCGTAACCTGTCACTCTTTCTCATAACTTACCTCCTATGTAACCCCCGATCAACAGTGGCAGTAAAATGCCTTGTTTGGGGCGACACGATTATAAAAAAATAAAAAGTTATGCAGCACTTATTTCGATTACCTGTGTTACTTTGAATCATCACATCGCGACTTATCTAAATGTAAAAATAGTCTTATTTAAAAAACAAATATAAAAACACAAAAGAGGGCGCCGTCGATTATTCACGGCTAATTTGTTTAAATATTGCACTGACTTGTTTGCGCCTTTGGCAATAACTCATAAAATGATTAATAAAGGTAATGAAGTAATCGTTTTGAGGTCTTCGAATATCGATCACTTGTTTTTATTATTTTGAATTTTATTTTGCGTGCCTATTTTGAGCATTAAGTGTGTCTGTTTTATGTATGCGTGGTTGAGTTTTGTGGAACAGTGTATGCTTTTTATATGCGTTGGTGTCTTTTTAAGTGTGTACGTAAATGTAAATTTGTGCGTTTTTTTGTGAATGTGTACGTGTTACTGTTTTGGGTGTGTACCTATAAGTGGGTACCTATTTTGTCTCGAATGATTCGATTCTAAATAGGTCTTAACTTGTTTTGTGACGTTTTTGTGTAGATAAACTGAAGTCAAAATTGTGAATAAGACAAGATATGGCAATTCATCCACATTAAAAAAAGAAACCATGGTGAGCCGCGATCCTCTACGTTCTGTAAAAAATGGGTATTCAAACAAATATTGTACATGCATTCGTTAGTGACTGAATTCATTTTTAATGGTTTGTTTTCGATCTGATGATTTATGACACTTTTATGCATATGTGCGCATGCGTTGATAGCCAAAAATCGAATAGAGACTCTTTACCAAGCCACAAATCGAATCGGGACCTTTCTTCAAGCCGAAAATCGAATCAGAATCATTTAATAAAATTTTAAAAAAAAGGGATAAAACATAGGAAAAAATCTACTCAAATCTCTCATTGAATCAACATTTGAATATATCTTCACCTCATCTTGAAGATTGCAATCGACGAAATAAAAGAGATAGCAGAAGAAAACATGATAAATTGAAAAGTAAAACATGGAATAATAAAATGTTTGGCGGGAAGGAAAAAAAAAGATGACAAAATACAAAAGAAGAAACAGTGTAGAAAACCTGAGCTGAAATACATTGTTTGAATCCATTTCAAGAATTGAAAATTGAACGCTTTAGCACTCCAGAAATCTACAGGGTTTTAATTGGTTATCGGTGGACAAAACGTGCCCGGATGTTTTTGTCTTCTACCTCTTCTTTCTTGTTTCGATTTTCTCAGCTATTGTAAAACGAATTTTACCCGGAAGCGGAAATTTTCTCTTGTGTTTGTGTCAACAGCATTGTGTGATTTTTATCAAGTCAGCCTGACCTTGTGTAGATCGTAATACGAAACGGTGTATAGAGGATTTTACAAATATTTTAACTACCATTAGATCATGTATAGGAGGAAAGATTTAAGGAAGGGTCAATGAACAAACTAATTGTTTTTCCATTTTAAAACAAAATCGGAACGATGCAGTATTCAACAATTTGACGTTAAATATCCATTACTTAACAAGGTTAGATCAATGGATATTCATTCCTCACAGATTAAATAGAGTCATTTTAAACCAAGTATCAGTGTGTGTCTCTATTTCTGAACAAAGTTCTAATAATGAGGCCACACCCATCTCACGCTATTATATCAGCTTTCAGTAGCATAGTAGATTGCTATGATATGTATGTATGTATGTATGTATGTATGCCGCAATCACCCTAGTCGGGTTGAGCGGGCTTCCTCCCTGACGGAGCAAGTCTCATTGGGATTTGTTTAAGGGCAGGGTCCCAAGTCCTACCCCGTTATTTAACCCATAACTGGAGGGAACGGACGGATTAATACCTTTCCCAAGGGTACTAATGCGCAAGTGAGTGCAGTGTGCTCGACTGAAATTGGAACTCGGCTCACCGATTTCCCCCTCCAAGCCGACATCCACCGCACCACAACGCACATCCGTGAACGCTAACAGCACCTGGTATTCCCAAGTGGTCACCCACGTAAGTACTGACCAGGCTCAACGTTGCTTAACTTCGGTGATCGAGCGGGAACCGGTGTATTCAACGTGACATGACCGATTGCTATGATAGTGAAGTGTTTTCCCGTTGCCTACTCTACAGTGATTTTATTGAGACACCACCTCTAGTAAGCAAACGTTGACCCATTAAGAATTCTAAATAGATGGTTTGAATAATCTGACCCTTAGAGGAGATATCTATTTGTCATCTATGGCTTATCCCTTTGATGGTTATGGAAACCAGAAATTATTTTCGGATTGTAAATTTGTTTGAGATAATAATGATGTGATACAAGTCCTATTGATTAATCCATAGCTCGGAGGGGAGAGAAGAGGTAAGAATATTTAGGCGTAACTGAATATAATGAACTCAACTGGAATATTAAACTCTGATAAACAACTCCAGGCTGTTATCTGTTGGACTACTCATACACTGAAGCTTGCAGCCTGTGATATTCCCAAGCGGTCACCCATCTGCTTTTACTCAACGTTGCTTACCTTTGGTGATTGTATCAGAACCGATGTTTTAACGTGATATGGACGTAAACCTATGACATATTGAAGAAAAGATGAATAAATAAGAATCAAACTACACAACAAACTTGAGTAAATAAGTTGTTTAGTGTATGAAAATTGATAAAAAGCAATTAGTGTGAAGTGTCTTAATATCCACGTTCGGAAAAAAAACAGTACATAGAAGCAGCAATAGAAGATTAGTCACAGCAATGAGAGGAGGACACATAAAGATTAGGTTTGAATTTCCAAAAGAGGGACGTTAACAACAAATGACATGACAATAAACTACATCAGGTAGAAATCATGGAAAAACACCAGGCACAAGTTTCACACTAAATAAACAGCACAAATAGTTGAACAGAAACATTAAACAGAAGTATGTGTGTAGTCTTTCAAAAAATCTGTGGTTTTATTTCATAACATTTAAATATATACCCTTTAAAAATTTTATTTAGTATGCCGTGATATTTTCATTTGCTCCTAGCTGTGTCGTTGCTTAAAAAGAACAAGAAACACTAATATGGAACATGAAAAAATAATTTGAATGAACATGAAAAAAAAAATTAATGAAAACTATTTGCACTCAGAATTTTTGTGTTCTCTAATTTTAGTTATAAATCACAGAAGGAGAAAAAATATGTATTCTAAAAGTTTTCACTGATGTCCGTAGACAAGTACTAGAAAATTGGACATTGATCATAGATTAAATTGTATCGTTTTAAATCAAATATTTCTTGCAGATTTTCAGGTAGAGTAAAGGATATGAACATAATAAGTGTAATCGTCGAACCCAGTTCAAATTACAACCTATCCTCTTTTTGATACAAATACACTTGAAAAAAAGGCACCAGTCTGTCTCTTCTTACCCCTAGTTGAATAGCAGGGCAAATTAGGCTTTAGTAGAAAGTAGATTTAGAGAATGAAATTAAAATTATGGTAATGATAATATTAGTCATTTCCCTATAAGGAAACATTTGGAAACATTCATTGACTGAGTAGCCAGTACTACTTTTGCTTGGAATTCTTGAAATCATCCTCTCAAAACACTTTTTTTCGCTTGGAATTCTTGAAATCTTCCTCTCAAAACACTTTTTTTCAATTGGAATTCTTGAAATCTTCCTCTTAAATCACGTTTTATTTTGCTTGGAATTCTTGAAATCTTCCTCTCAAAACACTTTTTTCGCTTGGAATTCTTGAAATCTTCCTCTCAAAGCACTTAAAAAACAGTTTTTTTAAAAGTCAAGTGATTGTTATTGTTCTTTCCTGTATTGATGCAGTTTGCTTCCTAATTCTTTATTTGAAATAAAGTGAAATGTTAAAATCTTATTTATGTCATTATTATCTTTTCGATTTACATGTGCTATCCATTTTATTCGTTACTGCTGTTGTTAGTCCTCAAGCGATGTTGTTTCTAGTATTTGGTGCAGTTCTTTGTTTGTGATTCTGTGGCGTCAGTAGACAGTGTTAAAAATAAGGATGATATTTGCAATGACCCTCATGCTTAACTCCCTGAAAACGTGTTTTCACGATTGATCCTAGAAAGTGGTTGCATACAACCGACAGTTTAGATATTTCTGAACTAGTTTGGCGCCATGCATGACATCCATGCAAAAGTTTCGATCAAACAAAGCTATTTAAAGAAATGATTCGGGTTTTCATGTTGATGCTGTCGTTTCGTAGCAGTTTGCGTTGTTATGAGAAACTGCCTCTTCCCCAGTTCATTCATTCTTTTTCTTCTATATTTAATTTGTTATAATTGATCCCTACGCTGGGTTACATGAAGTGTTTACTATTTACTAATTCAGTATCCTTCATTTTTATGGCGGATTCAGGTTAAGCATTATAACGGCTTTTATCTTAATTTCAAATCATACTTTTTGTTTTTTGTACCATTTCTTATAACATATAGAGGATGCTGATTTTCGGCTCAAGATAATTCTTATCTCAAATATGAACACTTATGGCATTTATTGACCAAGCAACCAGTGCTGCTTTTTTTTTAAATTTATAAAATATTTCTATCAAAACGCTTTTTAAGAAAAAACGTTTCTAAATCAAGTAGATGCAATTGCCCTTTCCTGTATTGATGGGGTTTGCTTGCTAAAATTTTATTTGAAGTGGAAAGTATAAATCTTGGTTATGTCATTATTTTCTCTTCGAGTTACATGTGCTATCCATTTTAGTTGTTGCTACTCTTGGTTGTCCTCAAGTAATGTTGTTTGTGTTATTTAGTACAGTTCTTTGTTTGTGATTCTTTAACGCCAGTCCACAATGTTTAAAGTAGGATGATCCACAAGTTTCACTCGCTCAAAGCCGTTTTTCACCATTGATCATAAGAAGTCTTTATATACAGCCGATAGGTTCTGAACGGGTTTGGCAATATGCATGGCAGCCAAATAAAAATCTCGATCTGATTTTTCCGGTTGACTGGGTGTTGTAGACGTCTGAGGTATTAGGCGAAAATTGCCTCCTGCGCAGCATATTTTATGTTTATTTTCTTTTTCTCCTATACCTATTTTTTTCATAACTGATCCATAGGCTGGTGTACCTGACATGTTTAGTATTTACTAATTCCGAATCCTGTATTTCTATGACCCCTTGCTGAGTCCAGTCAATCTTTCTGAATTTCGGTCGATTTCGTCCACGTTGTGTTGTTGATCTCGGATTAGCCAAGGCAGGATCGCTTTTTGTCACTTGACGCGGTTGGCCCATACACGCAAGGGATACGTATATAATGAAAACCAGATTTAAGACCGCAACGACACGGTGTAGATTCATATATATATTTATATATATTGAATAAATACAAGATTACAAGCAAATCAAAATAAAGTGACGCAAAAAGTAGCTGATATTTCAGTAGCAAAATAAAATTCATGTTCTATTATCTCCACGGAACAATGGTTTATTCAACTATTTGAATTTGAATTTGTACTGACCAATATCTTGCAATATATATATATATATATATATATATATATATATATATATATATATATATATATCAGCACAATGATCCTAAACGGATCAATAAACAAATCAAACGGAACCTTGGACTCCTCTAGTGGACAAACACAACTGATGTCATAAATTGGTTTAACAACATTAAAGAAAAAAACAAATGTTCTTTGATCCAATTCGACATAGTCGACTATTACTCATCAATAGCCGAAGATCTCTTCACTTTAGCACTGAAATTTGCCACATATTACTCGAACTTAACCAAGGACGAATATAATATAATAATGGCCGCCAAGACATCTGTTCTTATCCATAACCAAGAACAATGGATAAAAATAACTCTATTAAGCAATTTGATATTACAATGGGTGCCTTAGACTCTGCAGAGTCTTTCAATCTCAGTGGCTTATTTGCACTTTACAATCCTACTGTACACCATGACATAAACACACAAGACATAGAGTTATATATAGATGATGGTCTCATGTTAGTACAAAATTCTACACATTTTAAAACAGACAAAATAAGAAAACTTATCCACAGATTATTCAAAAGTTTAAACCTAAAAGTAATAGTCAACACTAATTTAAAAATAGTAAACTTCCTAGATGTAACACTCGACTTAGTAAATAATAATTACCAACCATACATAAAACCAATGAATATCTATTATACATCCACCCAAAGTTAAATCACCCACCAAGTATAATCAAACGTATACCCTCCTCCATAGAATATACAATTAGTAAAAACTCTTCCAGTGTAGAAATATTTAACAAACATAAAATTTTTTATAATAAATCTCTAAGAAAGTGGCTACAAAAACCAAAACATCAAGTATATAACAAACTACAACCATAACAGGAAAGATAGAAACAGAAAAACCATTTAGTATACACCTGCTTTCAATCAAATGGTAAACACCAAGTTAGGGCAGAAGTTCCTCAATTTAATTAAAAAACACTTCCCCACTAACAACCCTGTAAGTAAAATTTTTAACAAAAATACACTTAAACTGAGTTATAGTTGCACAAATAACCTAAAAAATATAACTAATGATAATAAATATATCTTAAATAAACACGTAGATCGAAATAAAATCAACTACCAAAATAATAAAGAGGACAACAATAAAAATTATGCAATTGTAGAAACTCCAATAATTGCCCACTAGAAAATAGATCTAAAATAAATTCAATTGTCTATCAATGCAATATAACATCAATAGGAAACCCCACTATAAATAAAGCGTATATCAGATCTACAAAGAAAACCTTTAAGCAGCGCTGGTATATGCACTTAACTTCATTCAAAAACAACTTATATCAAAACCAAATATCCCTTTCTGCATATTTTTGGAAATTAAAGGACACAAAACAGAAACCCAAAGTAAAATGGAAAATCCTGGAAAAAACTAGAACCTGCAACTCACTTAACGACATCTGCCCTTTATGCTTAAGTGAAAAGCTACACATTCTAACGTACCCCAACAATGGCGAACTATTGAACCGTACAGACGAATTAGCAGTGTTATGTAAACCTTGAAAATATTTTTCGTTAAAATTTAATTAACCAAAAAATATCACATTCCCATAAAATAATCCCCTCCAAAAAAGGTAATTAATGCCCATGTTTAATCCTCAAAATAAATAGAAACGGACATCGTATAAATAAAAGAAAATAAACGTAGCTCCGAAACGCGAAAAATTTTGTGTAGTGATACTATGCTTATATAAACCATTGTAACAACCATTACAATATATATATATATATATATATATATCGTGGTAGGCAGTTTCAGCTTGTCTGCTTCAATTCTCACAGAATTTCGTTTTCCACCCCAGTTTTATTTAAAAAAAAAACAAAAAACAAAAAAAACGAAAAAATACAAAAATAAAACAACCTTTGTGTTGAAGTTAGGAACGGGATTTTTATTTCTCCCTCCCTATATACGTCTTAGTATCACGAACTGTATCTAATATTATTTAACCATTTCGACTTCCAATAGAAGGGACGAAAGTTACTTCCTATTATTGCCTACCTGTTCCCATCTGCTCTCCTAGTAATCGGTAAATAGAAAATGCTCAGGGCGGTGTTTTGATCTAGGGTCACATATCGTCAAAACCCATTTGACAATATTTTGGCTACACTTAGCTAACAAGCTTACTTATTTCAACAAAAGCAATTCTGCACTAATTTAATTCGAATCTGTATTTTCCACTTTTTTATCACTTCGGCTACTTTTCCTGATAAAAATAATTGTGCTCTCCAATTTTTAGAGAAATCTCTTCTTACTTTGGAAATCCCCTAACATTTATATCAACCATCTGAAAATAGGAAATACACTTTCATTTCAGTTCCAGATCATAGTTTCTGTTTTAGCAAAGATTGTCTTGGATATTATCTCTTGAAACATTTGATAGAGGATGCTGTTTTTCACTTCAAAATCATTCTTATATTAAATATGAATACTTATGTCATAAGGGTAATTTGAAACCACTTCACTATCTTGCGGAATAATACTCAACAGTTAACAGATAATATAGAAATCGAATTTGTGGGAAGTTATGATCGCCTATTTCATGAAGCCTCATATCATTTTTCAAAATACTAGTTAGTTGCTAAGACTGAAGACAGTGCGTGAATTTTGCAAAAAGAGACGTTAACCATGCTTTATGTTTCACTTGCAAAATAGCGAAATCATTAATGTCCATAAACGCTGAATATAGTCCTGGATATGATGATAAACTACATAGAGCAGCAAGATCTCAGATCGAAAGACTGGAGGTTTTTGAGAAGCGGTATGCCACCTATGAATTCAAATTGTTTACAGGGCCATATTGACGCGGGACCAAGATATGTATTTAATTTTAAAATCTAGTATTTTTCTTTCTTTCTGCGTGAGTATGTAGAACTAAATCAGAATCTATTAGTAAACATTTGCAGTTTTCTAATGTGTGTCCTAGTTGATTGAAGTGTCCTGGTTGATTGAAGTGTTCTGCTATGGGTGAATACGGATTGTTTTGGCGTATGCTTAGTTTATGATTATTGAAACGGAACATAAAGCTATTTCCAGATTCACCAATATATCCACTATTTGGACATATTGAACAGAAGAGAAAATATATATTATTATACAGAAGAGAATATATCTTATATATATATAGCTAGGGTTAAATAGGGACTTAGGTGTTTTGAATCTTTATAATTATTTCAATAGTTAAACATGTTTTAGATACACTTAAAAATTCTTTCTTTAAAACAACATTTATAAGTATTATTAAAGATAGGTCTACGTTTAAAATATTTTAAAAAATCTGTCGCTTTCTGCGTCACGTGATGTAAACAATCTCTCTACGAACGCTCCTCGCGAAAAAGTTTCTAATTTAAATTTTAAAATCATTTGTTTCTGATGAAATGCTGAGGACGGTCTGAAATATCAAATATAATAATAGAAATAAATAAATACTGTCAAAAAATACATTTTTAAACTTACAAGTTTTTAGTAGTTTTCCTATATATATACATATATATATATATATATATATATATATATATATATATATATATATATATATAATGTTGTGTATGTCTTAGGATATAAGAACCTCTCTTAGAACAGAGCATGTTAGCCATTCATTTTTCTTTCAGACAATCCGTTCCATCGGTGAAGTACGGTGTTATTACATAATACCCATAACAAGAAAAATGTAAATCGGAGAATTTTTTTCTTTTAAATCGGAGAACTTTTTCTTTTATTGCCCTCTCACGTTACAATGAGTTATAGTTCAAAACCTGTCCTACCAGTTTTTCTTGCATTATTCATATACATACTTATGAAACACATGCTAACAGATTTTGTTAAGGTTTTAGATTTTCACAATGATGAAAAGTCCTAATGAAAAAAGTAAAAAGCCAAACATGACAGCAAATAGGTTCATGCAACGACAATTAATCTTATTCCTAAGTTAGACGGATAAATATTTGTGTTAAAACATAACTGGTTCGTAATCGAATTGATTAAGGATAATTTCAAAACTTCGTAAGTAAAAAGAGCTTTAAATCTTTTCCGCTAAATAAAGAGAATGGATAATGAGCGGAAAAGATTCAGTAGTTAATTTGTTTATTTAAAGATATATCAACACCGTATAGGCCATTTAATGCCGAAACGTAATTTTGTTTTTAGAGGTTTGAAGTAATAAAATATATGATATATGTTATTCTGTTTTCATAACTTATTATATGGTAGATGATACTCAGCTTTTGTGCATACACATGATTGTGTTGACATAATTAATAGAGTCGGTGTTATGTGTTTTATATTCTAGTTTTGTTAAACCTATATTTTAGAATACAGTTTTATTTCTTTAACGCTAAAACACTAACCATCAATTAAAGTTACAACACTACTAACCATGGGTATATCATACCCGATTTGAAAATATCAAAACAGTATTAAATATATATTTGAAATATTTTACACGCAGACACTTCAACATTTTTACTTTAAGTTAACATTAATAGAAACGGAAAAACATGATTTGAGTAAGAAAATCAGGCACTGAAAACTGCAATTAAATTGTAATTAAACTGGCGCCCTTTGCGCTGGGTACTATATACCCATAGTTAGTGTTCTCGGGTTAAGGAATTTTAGGATATTATATGGATTAATGTCTGAAAATTTTTTTCAGTGTGGTTGTTTTTGTTTGGTCGCGTATCAAACTCTCTAGATTATTTAATGCTGGAATCGAAATATTTTGAACGCAGTCATTTGTGGTGCAGTGGATAACGACTTGGAACGACAAATTGGGGTACCGAGTTCGAATTCCAGTTGAATTCCTTCATTCACTTACAAACAAATACCCTTGGGAAAGATATTAATTCATTTCTTCCCCACAGTTATAGGATAAATAATAGGACAGACTGGGTTCTATAGCATTGGCTGGCAACCAGTCTACCGCAGAAAGCAATGGCAACCCACTGCGGGATAATCTTCTGCCAAGTCAGTCATGTCTCTTTCGATGCATGATCGCCTAAAGTGTGTATCACGTATGTCACTTAAGTGACTGATATATGGCTTCAGTAACAGGTAAAATGAATTGTTGGTTATTTTTCAATAATAATGTATCGTTGCTAATGTCTTTTAAACTATAATGTTTTGTGTGAAATTTTACTATAAAAGCGTACTTTTATAATGTTTGGGGATTCACTATTTGCCCATAACTCGGAACCAAACTAGTGCTGTTGAGAGGGGGTTCAACGCTTCTGAAAACCTTTAATTACCTGGTCAGATGCCTTGCTGCCGGTGTAGCTTAACGTCGAGCGGGAAAGAGCGAGACGTTTTGAAAAAGAAAATGTTAGCATGCTCACAAAAATCATGCATAAAACTGTCGCATGTTATTTCCTAAGAAGTCGGGCACCAACGAGTTATTGCTATTGACATGAGAAATGACATATTGACACTTGTTCAGCATCGCACTCTATCGATTTCACAGGAACTGGAATTGGAAGAATTATTTCAAGAGCATTAAGTACACCTAGCATGTGTGTACGGTGTAGTGGTTATCAGCGGGGAAGTTAAATTACCCTACTGAGTTGGTTGCTTTGAATTTCGCAAAATTATTCTTGTTACCCAAGACTAAATATGTTTTTCAGAATGCTAGCATACTCCAAAAACTAGAAAATTTGTTTGGTATGCAAAAGCAAATAAGCTTCCTTCCCCAGCTGCATGTTAACCCTCTAGGGCCATTCGTATCATATTTGATACAGTATTTCCCTATAAAGAAACATTTGGTATTTCCCTATAAGGAAACATTTGGTATTCATTGACTGAGCAGTCAGTACTGCTTTCATTTGAAATTTATAAAATATTTCTCTTAAAAAATTTTTCAGGAAAATATTTTTTTCAAGGCTTGTTTTCATACTATTTCAAATATGATACGAATGGCCCTAGAGGGTTAAGGCTTCTACTGGGCATAAAGTGGGGGATCAGTTCTATATTGTTATGAAGTAATAAACAGATCCCCCACTAATTACTACTTAACCCTCTAGGGCCATTCGTATCAAATAGAGGGTTAAACAACTATGTCGACTGGTATTAACTAAAATGTATTTGCAGTGACTTACACATGCTATAAGTCGATGTGAAGAACTCATTGAAAATTGTGCATATATTCATGAGATATTAGGTTGCTTGTTAATTCAGTATTTTGTCTATCCTCATCACATTATTTTCTGTCCTCATCATATACCAGTAAAAAAAAAACAAAAAAAAAAACATGCGACTGGATATGGGACAGAAGATGTAAAGAGTTGAATTCCTACCTTTTCCAAAAATATGAAAATAACAAAAACAGATAAAATATATCATTGGTCACCTTTGCTATAAAATGTGTTATTTGTAATTTTGCTATAAAATGTATCATTGCTAATGCCTTTTAAATTATAATGTTTCACTCATATTTATTTTTTACTATAAAAGTGTATTTTAAATATTTTCATAATGTTTTTGGATTCATTATATGCCTATAACTTGGAACCTTCTAGGTTCTGTTAAGAAATGCTTATACGCTTCTGAAAACATCTAATCTCCTAATCTTTAATCATCTTTTTAAATTTTGATAATTTTGTAATTTGTTTGTAAATTTTTTAATTAAAAGATGTATTTCCAAATTTATTTCTTTACAAAACATAGAAGGTAAATAATATATATTGCATTGTTCTGGGTTCACATATTTTTATAATTATCTAAATAGACATTGCCAAGAGAGACAAAAGTGTATACAGTGATAACATAGAAGTAAAAGAATAATTGTTTTTTGACACACTGTTTTTGTGGGCATGAATGTTATACATTGCCAAAGAAATTCTTGTCATTTTCAACAAAGAATCAGTCTTTCCGAAGTGTTAAAGTAAAGAAAACTGTAAAATCAAACAGTCCTAAAATCTTTCTAGCAAATCGAGAGGAATCAATTGTAAAAAAACTATTTTTAACACAAGATCTAAGATATTACACCAAAATATATAAATAAAATTATTTCAATGCCACACCCTTCCAGGATAAAGGAAAGAAATCGCTTACCTTGAGATACACCAATTTTTTTTTATTTGTCAGAAAAATGGTTCCACATATAGAATAATATCAACTGAAATGTTTTCTAATAAACTGTTTGTTCATATTACGTGCTGTCAGGATTTGGCAGTTTGTTCTTTTTGGCATTTTAGTGAACAGGTGGAGTTATTTGGCAGTGCTTATGTTTGCTTTTTGGGTCATGAGACAGCAAGATATAAGTCACTACAAATGCTATCAGTCAATGTGAAGAACTCATTGAAAATTGTGTATGTAGTTATGAGAAAATGTATTGGCCGTATTTATTCTTTTTCTATTCTCATGGCATACCAATAAAAATCTATGACCGAAGAAACTGGAAATGGGACAGAAGATGCAAAGAGTTGGATTCATAATTTTTCCAAGTACATGCAAATATAGTGTAACCAGTTTACACCGCTGAAACTGGACAGTTAACAAGAAACACGTATATATTAACATATTAAAATATTTTTATTCTTCATCAACTTATGCTAGTGTGGAGAAGGGGGGCAGCCGGAGTGATGTTGCACATACGAAGGAGCCGTCGGGATTCGTTATCCAACGAGAGTTCTCTGTCTTCAGCCAAAAATTGTAAACATTATATAGTGTTAAAACTGTCGAGCATTTTTGCTTTTTCGGGTTGTCGCTTAGACCGAATATATTTGTCAACCACCCTTGTCCTTGGCTGACTTTTATCTATGGCCAGATGTATCCATCAATCATATCCTTGCCGGCCACCGCCTTTCAAACCGGTTGTCGTTTGAATTTTTTACTTCTGTTGTTGGATTTGTTGGCATCATCCACGGCTGAATATGTCTGTCAACCACAGATGTTCTTTATTAACCTCACTCAAGGTTCAAGCTAATATATTACAATAAAAGAAAAAAATTAAATTTAAAACCGGTTAGCTTTGAGACTGCAATACATACTTGCTTCAGAAACAGCAGAAGCAAGACATGATGTTGAGAGACTACGGTCCTTACTCCACAATGGTACGAAATCTAACTTTTCATTAAATACTGGCTACACTATTTACATTATTCGGACTATTGTCCTCATCTTTGTTACCATCTGTACAACGTTTCGGCCGTTGTACGCTCTAGCCTTCTTTAAGTGCTAAAAGTTTCGAACCAGAACCCTTTATTACGATCACTAGGGTATATCATTCTTATTCCTTGTGCGAACCCTCTTTTGGTAGTCATGATTTATCTTTTTAAGTTACTTGTTCAATACTGCTATAGCCTGGTATTGAATTTACAACTCTTTAGGTCAAATTACTGGAATTAACCAATGTTTATATCCACTGAGTCATGTGTTCTTAAGGATAACAACAACTGAAGTTCTGGGACTTATAAACTTAATGTTCAGTAACCATTTTTAACAGAGTTCATATTGCAATTTTTTATGTTAACGGTTTTCTCTAGTATAGTCAGTATTTGTCTATACTTCTTAGATGAGGTAGCATTTACACAATTTATATTGCTTGAACTAATGTCCTCAATTTTATTACCATGTTTACGACATTAAGTGGTTATCATATGTCTATATACCATGAGCCATGCGTCAAAACAGTTCATTAGTGTGAGGCAAATACGAAGAGAAAAATATGACCATGATTAGAAACATCAATATAATGAGAATTAGAGATTTAAATATATTTTTATATATTTCATGACTCAGAATATATATATTTATCCGATCAAATTCTGCAATGAGGGAGTGAAATATGCTTCTTCTTGTTCATGTGCCGTGTTCCTTCAGCACTTCATAAACATCATAAACATTTACTTGGCCCTCTCTCTTGTCGCTCTCAACACTTTTCCTCTTGGTATTTCTCCCAAAGCCCGCAGTATCCCATAAGGTATTTCCTTGTGTCTTTATGTAGTATCAAACCGACCCCTTTTTCATTATTTTTACCTCCTGTGTATATAATTCTGTGGTCGTTACTAATGAAATCTCCATATTTCGACAACCTCGTTTCACATATGCCTAAAATGTCAAGTAATCTCCTGATTTACATTTTTTAGTTATCCACAACTATTTATCGTTTTGACATTCCACATCCCTAGAGTTATTTTTTGTTTGGTGAGATGTGAGTTGTGGTGCATTGGATATCCGTTCGAAACGACAACTCGGGGAGCCGAGTTCGACTTCAAGTTGAATTCGTTGCAGTCACTTACGCGTAAATACCATTAGGAAAGGTATTAATCTGTCTATTCCTTCCAGGTATGGGTTAAATAACAGGACAGATTGGGTTCTATAGCCTTGGCTGGCAACTAGTCTACCACAGAAAGCAATGGGAACCTACTGCAGGATAATCTTCTGCCCAGTCAGTCATGTCTCTTTCGAGACATGATCGCCCAAGCGTGTATAATATATAGCATTTAACTGACTGGCTGAATGAGAACAGTCGCAGGATAACGGTCTGATAATACCTTCCGCTCATATCGTTCCATTCCGGGCGAAGAATAAATTCTGAGAAAATTTGTCCCCTTTACGCCGTTTAAAAGAAATATAAAGTACGAAAGTATATATACCAATCATGGTACCTGACCATAGAAAGGTATATCTATGGTATTTTCTCCCAAAGCCCGCAGTATCCCATAAGGCATTTCCTTGTGTCTTTATGTAGTATCACACCGACCCCTTTTTCATTATTTTTACCTCCTGTGTATATAATTCTGTGGTCGTTACTAATGAAATTTGTCCCCTTTACGCCGTTTAAAAGAAATATAAAGTACGAAAGTATATATACCAATCATGGTAGCTGACCATAGAAAGGTATATCAGGCGTATAGATCACAGATAAATGTGAAAAATAGTGTGGTAGGTTTTTATAGAAGCAGAATATAACTTGGCAAATCCGTGACTAGGTCAACAGCTAAGAAAATTCGTTTACTGTATCATTAAGACAATCTTTCTATCCAGAATCTATCTCACACATCTATATCTACCATTCGTCTAGGCTTAGAATATTTTTACCACATCTTTATAATGCTTTGTATTTGATATTCGTCTATATTTCTGCGATGAGGTATTGTAATTATTTACATTATTTACATTGTTCGGATTGTTGTCTATATATTCATTGCCGTATTCACGACGTTTCCTTAAAGAAACATGGCCCAAAGGATATAAGTCTTGGTTGGATACAGAGACTTGACCCAAAGAGTTGTGAGTTCAATATCTGGCAACAGTAGTGGTGACCAACACTTAGAGAGTTGAGGTAAATAGAAAAAAAGCTGAGACACCTAGAAGTGGCGTGACTTATAGAACGAGAATAATCTACCCCGTGATCAAAATAAAAGGTTCAGTTCAAAATTCCAATCAACTGACGAAACATCGTTAGTGTGGCAATAACGATGAGGACAAAAGTCCAAACAATGTAAATAGTTTGCTATTCGAAACCGTAATCTGATCCGAATTGGTATCCCCCACCCAAATTTCGGTCGTTTCACCTTTCGGCTTTCTTCAGGTGTACTCGTTAGACTTATTGAAATTTTGAACCAAGCAATTTATTCAACCTACGGAGTTAGATATTTCTCGTTCCGTTTGTTTTATCTGTAGGGGAGATAACTCGTATCAATTAATAGTCACCGGTTATATTTATCTATGTGTCGTGCGTTTCATCATCATAACTAGAAAATATGACTTTACAGCACTACCAGGAACAGAAATTGGAATTGCACTCACCATAGAACGGGATGAAGGCTTGAATGACTGAAATGAGTATAAAATTAAGATGACCTGTTGGTCGTGTTTGAACAGAAAGTATATAATAATCATAATTCCTCATCGCAAAAAATTCGACAAAATGATTTTTCTTGTGTGTTTTTATACACTTTGAATGAATACGACTCATTCCTTTATAAAACTAGTATTTTTAAATACTTTTAAGGTATCTTATAAACAATGCAATTTTAATAACACACCCGGGACTTTTAAAAAATCATCTGATTTTTGAAGCAAGGCAGTAAAACCACGAAGATACAAAGAATTACTGAGCGTGATATGATATAAAAAACCGTTATTAAGGAAGGATAATGAAGTAATGAATATGTAATAAATATCCATCCCCCTAACAGTAATGGTGTCAGCCATAAATTACAGACGAAAGTAAGGAGGCACAGAGGTCTACGTCCAGAGGTTTACAGGTCGACGACTATAGGTCTACGACTATTGGTACGTCTACTGACTACGCCTACGTCTCAAGATACGATATACGACGAGTACCGTCCATTCCGTCTACGTACTAGATTGTCCTACCCGGTTACATTTGCCTAAACCTCTTAGCTACCTCGAATCAGATATATATCCCTTTCCGGGACATATTAGATAATAATAAAAGAGCAGGAAGATAACTACATTTAAATAGCTGATCAAATTTTACTGGAAATCAAGTAACTGAAAGAGCTTCACAAGCGAGAAGTACAAGAGAAGAAACTGCTAGGATAGAACTTACGGTTACATCTATCAATTTCAACTGTAAAATGCGGAAACATATCTGCCAATCTAGTATTGCACTTAAATTCTAAAAGCCGCGTACCAAAGAGGAAGGTTCTCCAGGACATTTTCTATAAAAATATTTATAGAAAAGAAAAATAGACATTACGTAAAGGTGACGGGATGTTACTGAAATCGAGATGTCAGGTCAGGGCATATATTGCAGATTCTTCTGAGAATTTTATCAAGGATCTCTAAATACGTAGGAAAAGTACTAGAACAAATGTAACAAAAATATTCAGGGCACATTTTAAGAAAAATAGACTATCTTTTCTTTAGTCTATGGATGCTACAATTTTAAAGAATAAAATTTAAAATTTAATTTATGCATAAAAATTGCATAAACGTGGTCAAATAATGAAGTTCTATTAAATCGTATATTGTAAATAGAATTAGGGTATTGTAAAATTATATAAAGATGTGCGTTGCGGTACAGCGGATAGTGGCTCGGAACGAGAAATCGAGGTGCCGAGTTCGAATTCCAGTTTAATTCATGGCATTCACTTACGCGCATACCCGTCTCTTCCCTCCAGTTAAATAACAGGACAGATTGGGTTCTATAGCTTTGGCTGGCAACCAGTCTACCGCAGAATGTAATGGTAACCTAATGCGGGACAATCTTCTGCCCAGTCAATCATGTCTTTTCGAGGCACAAACGTCAAAGCGTGTATCACGTATAACACTTAACTGACTGAACGTTATATAAATTCTGTTTGAGAAGTAATGGGTTTGGTGCCACAGACAGCTTATTTTAATTTCAAATAACAAGTTACATATTTTCCCGTTCAAAGTAATTCCCTTTGAGTTAAATGCCCTTTTCTATCCTTTTCTGCCACGATTTAATTCGCTGCTGGGAGGATTCTTCTACGATTCTGCTCAATTCCGTTGTTACGGCCCTCTTGATGGCCTCCACACCATAAAAATGAATCCCCTCGATAATTTTCTTGCGCTTGGAGAAAAGAAAAACGTGACGCAGTGCAAGATCAGGTGAATAGAGAGTTTTTTTTTCAGTACGATGATGTTCTTCTCGGCCAAAAACTCCCGGATGCTCAGGGCGTTATGAGAAAGTGCATTGTGGGGTGAAGCAGTCACGATCATTCCTGCCACAACTCTCGTCTTTTCTCGGGCAATGATTACAGTTATATATTCCCATGATATCATGTTAGATGATAACACAGTCCGCTAATCCCTCTTTTACTCATAGCTCACACAGCACATCCAGTCTTGTTACTTTTTAGACAGACTTCGTATATTGTCTACTTAGTATTATTTTTACTTTCTTTTCCTTGTCATACTTTACTGAAATTTTGTAAATAAAGTCGCCATTAAAAATAAACATTCCGTTTGCTTCCCTTTCAGAATTTACATTTTCACCAAAATGAACATAATTCGAAAGAGAAAAAAAATGTCATCTTCATAAAGATTAGAAAGATTTGTAGAAAAAAAATGGCTTTACTTAACGGAATTATTAATGGCAGAGGTTTACATTTAATATATATAAAAAAAAGTTTCAGAAAAACTCCAGTATTACTTATATGTTCAAAGAAACTTGCTTGGTGACCTGTACCCCAGAATCAATTTGACCAACTGACCAATGGAGATGCCTGACAGCAATGCTCGCAGGCAAGCCAGATAAAACGATTTTGTTCTACTGCTAAGTTGAACAGTACACTACGGAAATAGCCGAACTGGCAACTGTCGGTGATGTCGAACACGGAGGTCATTTCGCGGGAGGGCATTGAACTGACTGTTCATAAATTATGCTTCAAACTTTTTTTTTAGATTATTATCAATCGTCAGTTGAAAAATTCAGAGTGAGTCGAGAGATGTTTTGCCAGAAGGAATAAGTTTCAGAGTAACCTTATAGCCTTAGAAAGGATTAGATCGTAAGGAAAAGCAAAGCGATTTCGTTTAAAAGAAAGCATAGTGAACGCTTATTAAATCTGGGGAAATACTTTCTCCGTACTTAACTAGGATGTCAGAAAATGCTTTGAAGACACACAGGACAGAAAATGTATTTGGGAAGTAGGCACAGTGTCCATAATACATTATATCTTTATCTAGTTATGCCTATCGGCTTTTGGATATCGGTTGGTTCGTATTATCGAAGAGATTATTGCTTATAACTGCCAGAAATCTCACATAAGATAGTTAAAAAATCTATATCGTGTAATTTCATAAACTAGAATTCTTTGGCATCACGCTGACATTATTGCAATCCTCAGAGATGAATATATATATATATATATATATATATATATATATATATATATATAGTCATCCGCAGACAGATCTGTTTCGCTGTATCACAGCTCATCAGTATGGTTAGATGTCCGATTGCTTTTTACCCAGGATTGAACCCGACCGAATCGGCGTCAGTCGGCGATTCCATCTCTGAGCTATGGGCATTCGGTAGAATGAGGCAGACGTTTTAGCGTGTATGTTATCGTTATACACACCCAATAGCTAAGAGTGTTATAATTCTTTGCTAAAATGAACGATGCGTAGATGCTAGAGTAGCTACCGTTTTTCAAAGTCTACCATTCTTCCAGAGTGCTCAATCAGGGTGTGAGAGCGTAAATAGTCACCCGCAGTCAGATCTGTTTCGCTGTATCACAGCTTATCAGTACGGTTTGCTTTTTACCCAGGATTGAACCCCGACCGAATATATAGTTTTAGTGCAAATAATTTATTACGTTAACAGAACAAGTTCATGCGGACTCTGAAGTTTCGTTAGGAAACCATTATGTTGTCTTCACTCATCGAAGCTGATCTTTTGAGTGAAGACATCAGAACAGTCCTCACGATGAATGTGCTTAGTTAAAATGACAATTTTTGGCGCAAAAATTATAAACGCTCTATCTCATCAACGTTTTTTATCAAATTTTACCTAAAAGTTGTTGTTTTATTAGTTAGGCCTGGGAGTATTGATGAAATTATCGCTAACAATTTTTTGCCGAGACTTAAAACACTACGTTTCGTTCAATTTCGCAAGACATTCGATGAAATTTGAATAAGCATATTTGTTTGCAAACATATTTTGTTTTAATTTTTTTAGGCTTCATGGTAAACAATATATTTTAAGGAATTGTTTTTATTTTATTTTTAACTGTGAGGCATACATTCCTAGGAATTTTGCTGTTGACCAGGTAACATACAATTGGCCATGCTTAAATATTTTTTCTGGGGTCAAATCCTAACTTGTGATCCTAAGCGTGTGACTTTGTGATTTGTTTATAATTCTCCCAAACACAAAGCAAACTGAAAATTGGATAAAGAAATCATTATATTGTTTTTAAAAATGTGTGAGTATTGTGTCTTTTAAATAATAAAACTTTTAAAATTTCCCAGAAATGAATGTAAATTTATTGAACTCAGCTAGGCATCTCAGTAAAACCAATTGTACTGTGTACCCACTTAAAAGTATTTTCTTCGATCGGTCTATTTATGGCTGTTTTAGAGATGTAATAATTGCTTTATATTGTGTTGACCCCGTGCTTATGTATATGCTCGCTTAATAGCTTCATGTTGATCTGACTATTTCTTATCATATTGAACTGACCACTTTTTACCGTGAAACTTCAAAGTCGGTATGATCGAAATAAAACCGCTCAACTAAGTGACGAATTTCTATTATCGTTCTATCCTTACCATGATATCGAGCACTTTATGATAAAAAGTATGCTTTTTTACCAGTAACTTCTGAACAAATACAACAATTTTGGAACTAAGTACTATTACAATTCAACTATATATATATATATATATATATAAACCCACACACACACACACACACACACACACACACACACACACACACACACACACACATATATATATATATATATATATTTAGGTACCTCCACTCATTTTCGATGCCTAAATTTAAATTTAAATTTAAAAAATAAATAAGTTATCTTCAAGTTTTAAAATTAGCTTTAATTGAAAGCCAAGAGATTAAATTTAATAATTCTAGTAAGCAAAACATACTGGTGTATTTTTTAACTGAAATTATATTGATTTAAATCTAAAGATTTACCAATTGTTTAAAAATATACCGCCATTTTTGATTGATTGACACATTACGTAAACAGTAGCCAAATTTCTGTTTTTAAAAATCTTGAAAATATAAAATATACCGCGCTGGCAACGTTATTTAAGTCAAATTTTAATATTAAAACTTACCTTTATCTGTTTTCAATCAATTAATAATTGCTTACTCCCAGAAATGTACAATCAAAAAAAAAAAATTAATTACGGTAGCTTGTTTTTATGTCAGTCATGGAAGCGATGACAGATGACTGATAAGAGATGTTGACAAGGACGCAATGTATGACGTCCACTCGTGCTAAAATTACTTTTTTTGTTTTTGGTTTTTAACTAAATAGTAAAATTAAATATTTAACATAATTTCAGCACTTATATAAATTTTTTTCACATTTTCTTGTACTGTACAATACATTTTTTTAATTATTATAAATTAGTTAAGGCACCTACGTTCAGAATTAATTTAAAAACTGAGGAATTGAAAAAAAAACCTACTTACTTTAAATGTTGAAGGAATTACTTGCAAAACATTAAATTTTAGAAACGGAGAGAATAAAGTATCGTAAGAAGAATGAAAATGCGTTCTTCTGTTTTGCTATGTAAGGAGGAACAACCCAGAACGCTTGTTAACTTATAAAATCATTTTGACCCATATGGAACACCGTACTTTATAAATTTGAACATCGTACTTTATAACCTTGAACGTAATTGCACAAATAATTTTTTTTTCTTTTTAAAAATATACGGGGGTGAAAAATTTTTATTAATTTTTTTTGATAGGCAGTATAATCATCAATTCTTAACTAATGAAAAAAAAAACGATACAGTTCTTTAAAAGATTTTAAAAATATTTTTAAAACTTTATGAATTATTTATAATAAAAAAAATGAAAACAATTAAAATTTCATTAGTAATCAAAAAAATTTTTTTTCAGATTATAATGTCTTTAATTTTTATTATTTATTCCAGAAATTAAAATCTTATCAAATTAAATTATATCAAAGTTTTATTGCATTTTCTATACTTCTATTCGGAGCAGATTTTCGTATAGTGAATCATAATTTTAAATTAAAAAAAATGCATGAATTATATTTCCCGATGAGTTTTGTGTTTAAGTAATAAAAAAGTAAATAGCAAAAAATTCAAATTTATTAAAATTTCATGAATTTACGTGAGGAGGGGGTCAGTCAGTTAAGTGCCATGCGCGATACACGCTTGGGCAATGCGCTTGCGCTTGCGCAGTAGGTTGCCATTGCTTTCTGAGGTAGACTGGTTGCCGACCAAGGCTATATGTCCTGTTATTTAACCCCTAACTGGAAGGAAGAGATGGATTAATACTTTTCCCAAGGATATTTGCGCGTAAGTGAATGCAAGGAATTCAACTGGAATTCGAACTCGGTTCCCCGATTTCTCGTTCCGAGCCGATATCCACTGCGCCACAACGCACATCCGAAGAGAGGGGTAACAAAGTTAAAAAGAAAATTTATCAATATTTTAAAAAAGTAATAATTTCAAAAATAATTTTATTCATTTGTGAATGAGTACTGAAAGGTTCATTAAAATCCGACAAATATTTGATTTTTGCGAGAATTTCCAAATTAATGTTTGTCAAGTGAGTGACGTAAAAAAAATTACGTAATCAATTGTAAAATAGTCGTAACATTTTCGACAACGCTAACGCCAAATCAAAACAAAATTTTCTGCCAAAATTTCGAACATGTTAAAAGAGATTAAAAAATTTTAAAAAATAAATAAAATTTACTTTGATCTTTCCTCTTAATAATATTATAAACATTTTGATAGAAAAAGTTCGTTTTATTAAGTTTTAAACCTTTGTAAATCATACTATGCTGGATTTTTTGTTATGTAATGGAGGTATCTATCTATATATATATATGTATAGTGCCATCCGCAGACAGATCTATATATATATATATATATATATATATATATATATATATATGAGTAAAACTTATCTTGTGTTTCTGACCGATTTTATCAAGGCAAATGCAAGGATTTTATTTTGCAACAAATCTTTAAATATCAGAGCAAATAGTTGTTTTTTTTTTAAAATTAGAACTGTTCATCAGGTTAGCCGAAAGGTTTAGTCAAGTTATGGTGGATGTCAGTTGATAGAATTCAATGTCTAAAAAAAAAAGAAACGTTTTCGCGAGGAAAAATTTTAAAAATCTGTCGCTTTCTGCGTCACGTGATGTAAACAGTCTATTCACGAACGCTCCTCGCGAACTAATTTAATTTTAAAATCATTTGTTTCTGATGAAAAGGCCGAGGATGGTTTGAAATATCAAATATCATAAAAGAAATAAATACTGTCAAAAAATACATTTTTTAACTTACAATTTTTAGTAGTTTTTCCTATACATATTATTAAGACAGTATACGTGGATCATCACTGTGTTATATATATATATATATATATATATATATATAATCCTGTTAAATATTTTGCCGTCATTTTTGACGGCAAAAACCCACATGTAAAAGAATAGAAAGTAACGAATAATTATTCTGACGTGGGTTAAATCGAATGTCAATGTACAAAAACCTAATGAAAGTGGAAAAAACAGTATATCTAAATGGAACTGTGTGTGTGTGTGTGTGTGTGTGTGTGTGTGTGTGTGTGTGTGTGTGTGTGTATCCGTTACCTATAGACTCCGGAACGGATGAAGCGATTTTCTTGAAAATTGGTACAGTTGTACTCTAAGCGTCTGCGCGTGTTCTTAGCTGGGTTATGTGTCGAGGTACGCCTGATAAATATCGAAAATCGATAATCGAATAAATCGGGGTATAAAATGAGTGGTCCGATTTTAATTAAATTGATACACTCATAGACAAAGACATAAGAAACGATATTCAGAAGTTTTAAGGTTGCAGTTCTTACAATAGTGCAGAAAATCGATAATATATATATATATATATATATATATATATATATATATATCCGAGTGAGTACAGAACGAAGAAAGAATTTTTTCACTGTCCAAAACATTAATTTAAAACAGTGCTCGATATATGATGTATAGAGCCGTGAATATTTATTATAAATTATGTTTTAGAACATGTACATAATTTTTTCTATATAGAAAAAATTCTGTACATGTTCTAAAACATAATTTATAATAAATATATAGCATTGAATACTGTTGCCATATCTGGTCGGGTGCCCCTGCTATTCTCCTTGGGCTTCTCGACAAGGTACAGCGGAGGGTCTGTAATGTGATCGATACTGACTTGGCAGACCGCCTGCAGTCTCTCTCTCTCACCGGCGCGACGTGGTTTCCCTGTGTCTCTTCTATAAATACTCCCGTGTCTTTGCTCCGATGAACTTAGATTACTGGTGCCCCCTAGGTTTGAATTTGCGCGAGATACTAGATTAGCAACTAGATCCCACCCTTTTATAGTGAAACCGATAAAATGCAACCGCAACTTCTACTCCAACAGTTTCTTTTCTCGTACTTTCCGACAGTGGAATTCCCTTCCACATGACTGCCTCCCCGACGGCTACAATCTCCAGGAGTTTAAATGTAAGGTCAACAGACACCTCCTAACACAATAACTCGCTTCCATTCTTTCAAACACTCTTCCCATCCTCCCAACTACCTATCACCCCCCCCTTCTGACATTTCCTGTATCTAACTACTCTTTCTATTTACCTTCCCCTATGTAGCCCCAAACGCAATAGTGGCAGTGGAATGCCTTGCTTGGGGTGAAACGATTAATATATATATATATATATATATATATATATATATATAAAACTTATTTGATATCGATACCAGGAAATCAAAATTTGACTTACATCCATTCATTTTTCTTTCAGTCTACGGTTTCGCTTTAATTGGAAAGAACTGTTGCTTTTTAGTCTCTTGTGCCAACGCCCAAAGAGTCTGAGCTCCAGGACCATGGATTAGTTTTAAAGCTTTCATTACACCCGAGCAACGCCGGGCTATACTGCTAGTACATTATAATTTAGTAATTTTTCGTTAATAAAAATCTACAAGATGAGATGCAATGATTATCCAAATTTATTTTACAAATTTCCATGATAACATATGAATAAAAGTATCCATATTATTGTTTTTAAAATAATTATTTTAAAACCCGGAAAACTAACCATCATCCAGCAGCAAAATCTCTGATTGGAAGATTTTGAGGAGCGTAAAACCACCTTTTAATTGCCGTTGCCTTAAGATCCACCCTGACTTGGGGTCCGAGCAAAATAGTTAACTTTAAACTGATGTCAAAATCGGGTTGAAGGTAGGAAAAGAATTTTTTATCGTAAAAGTACATGCAATACATTTGTAAGAAAAATTCATAAACATTTATACATTTCTTAAGAGAAAAATTACCAGCAATGTATTTTTGGAAAAATATTACCACCAATACATTTAAAAAAAGGATATAACCAGTAATGCATTTTAGAAGAAAAATAATATCAATAATACATCTTTAAAGAAAAAATATTACCAGTAATACACTTTTAAAAAAATATATATTATCAGTCATACGTTTTAGAAGAAAAAATATTAACCGTAATACATTTTTCAAGAGAAAATATTAACAGCAATACGTTTTTAAAGAAAAAAATTATTAGTAGTAATTCTTTTTTTTAAATAGAAACATTACCAGTAATACATTTTTGTAAAAACAAATTGACTCTTGACAAAACTCTCTTTTCAAAATTCAAAGAAACCTGATTTACAAACTGATTTCTGACAAAGATTACAAATTCTGATCGTATGGAATTATTCTAAAAAATCCACTAACGTTGATATACTGTAAAAAAATAAAATAAAATAAAGAAAAACAAACCAAACTCACCAGCCAAAAAAAGAGATAAAAAACAATACACATTTTCCATGCATATTAGCGCTAAGAGTACATGGCTGACTAAAACAGAATTTGAACTTGCATCATTGGGTTTATTTTCCGAGCAGATAAACAATTCATCTATTAACACAGCACAAATAGTGTGCGTGTTCATCAGATGAAATTATCAGTCTTATAAATGCCAACGTCAAGAATTTAAGAATCTTCATAGTTATTAATTTTAAATTTCGTTTAGAACAGATTTAGCAATCTTATGTTCTAAATTCCAGAGTGTATTAAATTTACTCAAATAAACTCTTGAGTCGCTCATTTACAGATTCAACCCATTCGAGAGAAACGCTAATTGCAAAATTACTCACATGTAAAGCAATTAGGACACATATCTTTGATAAGATGCAATGTTTTTAATTCCTTAAAAAATAAAAACAAAAACAAAATTACTGTATTTTAATTTGGAGAAAAAAAAATTCCTGGTCTTTTAAAGACCAGATTTAGTTTTCTCCAAATAATATTTTCAGTTTTCTATTAAAGTGTTTGTTTTCTATTGATAGTACCGATAAGTTAATTTAATAAATATTAGTGATATAATATTACTTATAAATATTAGAGAAATATTAGAAAATACTTCGTCAGATCTTGCCGACGCTACAGAATCACAGTCAAAGAACTGTACCAATCAAGAGAAACACTTCAGGATTGTCAACAGCAGCAACAACTAAAACGGATAACACTTTTATATCGAAGAAATAATAATGGCATAATCAAAGTACTAACGTTTTACGCTACTTACAAAAGTTAAAAAAGACACCTCCCCACATTAATACTTGAATACCATGACAGCGGCTGGACTAGGGAAGAATATTTTGTTAAAAATGTTTTCTATTAACTGAGTATAGCAATTACTAATCTGTCAGTGAATAACGAATGTTTCGTTATAAATGAACATCTACTATTAACATAAACATTGACCAAGTATCTATAACTGAATGAGAGGTATATACCTAATACAGTCATTTCTTTCAAATCGCACAATGACGGTAGTATTAAACGGACATGCCTCTTGATACTATCATACGAACGCGGGTGTTTCCCAAGACTCTATTCTAGGTCCTACGCCTTTTCTGATCTCCAAGTGGAATGACTATATCGAATCTATAGCTAAATTCGCTGCAAAGTAGGTCGGTTCACTGTGTAGGACCAGGAAGTTTTTCCTGTCTGAATCCTGCACATATATAAATCTACCATCCACCCGTGTATTGAATACTTCTACCACATCTGTCTCTTCTACAAATACTTCCAGGGCTTCTGTTCCTATGAACTTAGCTCACTGTTGCCTCCTATGCATGAATTTACTCGAGCTACTAAATTAGCATCTAGGTCCCACCCTTTTACAGTGAAACCAATCAAATGTAACCGCAACTTCTACTCTACCAACTTCTTTTCTCGCACTTCCCGCGTGTTGAATTCCCTTCCGTATACTTGCTTCCCCGACAGCTACAATCTGCAAGAATTTAAATGTAAGGCCAATTGTCATCTCCTATCTCTCTGATCTGCATCCTTTCCCTCATGCTCTTTTCTCCGTCCACTCCACTCTCATCTCACCAGTATTCTCATCCTTGTCTTACCCACTTCCTGACACCCCTATAACCTGTCCCTCTTTCTCATCGCATTCCTCCTATGTAACCCGCTGCAGACAAGTGGCAGTAAAACTGCCATGATTAGGGTGAAATGATAAAAATATGTTGCAAACCAAATCAAAATTGGTCACATTGATGCCAGTCAGTTAATCATTCTACAAACTCTAAGTAGCATTCCTAAATTAATACGTAACCTAATGAAAAATTTTAGTCTTACTGTAATGGTACAAATTAACCTAAAAAGGTTAAATTTCTAGATGATACTCTAGATTTATTTCATAACACATACTCATCCTACGTAAAATATAATGCTAACTTGATTTACATATTAACCTTGTTCAGAAACACTTCCCATTCAATAAACTCTTGGCAAAATTTTTAATAAGAAACTAAAAATTTGTTGTAGCTGCTATGTTAATTTTTAAATGCCAATAAAAGAACACAAAAATAAAATCCTAAAACAATTTAACAAGACTAGCAAGCAAAACAACCTACCTACTCTAAACTTATTTATAAATGAAACTTTGTCTGTGTGTATGTATGTGTGTGTGTCTGTGTCTGTGTGTATCCGTTACTTAAGGACTCCGAAATGACTGAACCGATTTTCTTAAAAATTTACAGGATTGTACTATAAGCGTCTGCGAGTGTTCTTAGCTAGGTTATGTGTCGAGGTACCCCCCGATAAATATCGAAAATCGATAATCGAAAAAATCTGGTTATAGAAGGAGTGGTCAGATTTTAATCACATTTGATACACTAATAGACAAAGACATAAGAAAGGATATTCAGAAGTTTCAAGGTTGCAGTTCTTATAATAGTGCAGAAAATCGATTATATATATATATATATATATATATATAAGGCAAGATGTTTGTGTGCGTGTCTGTTTATCTGTCTGTATGTCCTTTATAAAAATCCACAATTTTTATTCGTTTCTCACCAAACTTCACATAAATATTCTTTAGGCTGAGTCTGAGCTCCAGGTCCATGGATTAATTTTAAAGCTTTCATTACACCCGAGCAACGCCGGGCTATACTGCTAGTAATAAATAACTACAATGATACGAATGCTTACAATTGTCGCGACCCAAACGAATGTCTTCTGCAAAATAGATGCTTTACAAATTCTATAGTCAACTAAGGTACCAACACTACTGCAGAAAATCCAAATATTATGAAGCATTATATTAAAAATGCTAGAAACACTTTTAAAGCCTGTTTGTATCAGCATAAACTATTCCTTAATAAAATCTATAGTAACTCAACTTTCCAAATACTATTGGAAGTTGAAAGATGCAAATATAACTTCTGTAGCAAAATGGAAGATATTAACAAAAGCTGAAACATATAAATCGTTGCAAGAATTTTTTTTTCTTTGCTTACATGAATCAATCTATATAATTAAATTCTCCAAAACAAACTTATTGAATCAATGTAATAAAATTACTACTTACTGCCACCATAAGAAAATCGACACTTTTAGATATATCGAAAATTATCTCAAACTGTTTACTATTTGCTATAATTTATAATCCTACCTCTTTTAGTTAATTATATATACCTTAAGCCTAAACTTAATTTTATATTGATGTGTGGGATTACTTACACTACCAGTTTTCTTTAAAATCAAGTAATTTTGCCTTTAACATTTAATCTTGGCCTTACGTCTATTTCCTTACATTAAAATTGTGTCTTTTACATTAAGGAAACACTTTAAGGCAAATATTTTATTTTTTATTGGTTTAATTTCAATCTCGCCGCATCTAGAATAATATATTGGCTATATATTTGTTTAATTTTTATTTAAAATGTTGACACATCCTCCTGTCTATACATATATCGCTACACCAATATCCCAATATTCAATGGTCTATAGCCAATTCATTTAAGCTATAATAACCTCCTACCTCAATGAATTCAACTAATATGGTGGCATGTTTTATCTTTATTATGTGTTTTATTTTTATTTTAGTTTTAAATTTGTATTTTTAAATTTGTATTTTTACACAATTATAAATATGAGCCGGTAATTTAACCACATTTCATTGCCTGATGATGGTGCATTTAGCACTGAGACTTGATAGCTTTTGAGTTGCAGTATGCTATAATAATAATAATAATAATAATAATAATAATAATAACTTGAACAGATGAAACAGCGCTGGCAAGACAAACCTATGCATGGCCAATATCCAGAACGTGCCAATAAATCCAATGTTGACAAAGTTAATACTCATCGATGGTTACGTGCATCTGGATTAAAGTCTGAAACTGAAGGCTTTTATTCTTGCAGCACAAGACCAAAGTCTTTTCACTAGAAACTTTCAGGCAAATATTATGCATAATAATATGGATCCAAAATGCAGGTTTTGTGATAAACACCAAGAAACAATAGACCACCTAATTTCAGGCTGTTCTGTGCTTGCTCCAAATGAATATAAAAATCGCCACGATAGAGTTGGGCAATATTTACATTGGACAATGTGCAAACATTATGGAAAATCTGTAAACAAACACTGGTATGAACATCACCCAGCACCGGTTACAGAAATAGAAGATGTAACCATTCTATGGGATTACACTATCTACACAGACAGAAAAACTGAAGCAAACAGGCCAGACATTATTGTTAAAAACCAGAAGGAGAAAACTTGTCTATTAATTGATATGGCTTGTCCAGCGGATTGTAACATAGCAATCAAGGAATTTGAAAAACTGTCAAAATATAAAGACCTGGAAATTGAAATAGAAAAAATGTGGAAATTGAAAACAAGAGTTGTGCCAGTGATAGTAGGTGCACTTGGAAAGATAAAAAATGGAACAAAGCAACACATTGAAAGAATCCCTGGAAACCCCAGCTTAAGAGATATACAAAAAATTGTCTTATTAATTACAGCCCACACACTAAGGAAAACTTTATCTATGTAATGCTAGGGATGATAGGGAAGATAGAAAAACATGAAATGGAGCCATAACAACACGCCACGACCTGCCTTAGGTCTCCCTTCAGACTTGGTTGGTAGTGAGACGAAAGCAGAAATCGAAATATGATGAAAAATGACATGATAATAATAATAATAAAATGCAAAAGAAAAATCTTGCTTATTAAATGATATGGCTTGTCCAGCGGATTGTAACATAGCAACCACGGAATTAAAAAAACTGTCAAAATATAAAGACCTGGAAATTGAAAACAAGTACCGTAGTGATAGTGATAGTGGGTGCACTTGGAATGATAAAAAATGTAAAAAAAAAAAAAAAAATTGAAAGAATCCCTGGAAACCCCAGCTTAAGAGATAACAAAAAAACTCTCTTGTTAAGTACACTAAGGAGAATTTTGTCTATGTAACGCTAGTGATGTTAGGAAGATATAAAAAAACAACATGGAATGGAGCCATAGCAAGACACCACGACCTGTTTTAGGTCTTCCTGAAGAATTGGTAGGTAGTGCTACCATAGCAGAAATCAATTTATAATGAAAAATGACTTCTTCTTCTTCTTTGTACCTTGTCCCTTCAGGACGTAGGCGATCATGGCCTTCCACGTCTCCCTGTTCCTGGTGGCTCTTACACGCTTTCTCCTGTAACGTTTCTCAGACCTCGTTCTGTCATCTACCTGCTAAGGCCCTTCAAATATGTTATCCGTTGCTTTCCTCTGTCTCTTTTTCTCTCTATCTGGCCTGTTAGTATCAGGTTCTCCAAGCCCTCCTTCCTCATTACATGTCCCAGGAACTTCATTTGTCTTTTCCCTATGCTCAATATTAATTTCCTTTTCATTTCCATCATTTCCAAAACGTCGTCATTGCTCACATGCTCGGTCCACGATATCAGCAGCATTATTCTCTAGAAGTACATTTCAGCTGCTTCAAGTTTTCCCTTCATCTTTGTTGATATTGTCCAACATTCACTGCCATATTGAAAAACTGACATCACATTGCAATCCAGCACTCTCTTCTTTGTTAAATGACACAATAATATCTATCTATCTATCTATCTATCTATCTATCTATCTATCTATCTATCTATCTATCTATGTGTATGTGTGTGTGTTTGTGTGTGTGTGTGTAATATTGTCTATCTGTCACGCGTAGGGGTTTGAATTATTTTGTTTTTGTTTTATATTTTAAAATACTCAGTTTTAGGTACATGAATATATATCTTGCCGTCATTTTAGACGGAATATGGCCACTCGTAAAAATAATAATTATAATAATAGTCTAAAAAAGGTGGTACATGTAAAACAACAGTTATTCTAGTTGTGGTTAAATCTCTTAGTTTAATTCCAAAATATTCTGAAACACTCATTGAAGGGACCGTTGGAAAGGGACCGCTTAATAACAAATCGAGAAAAAATATTTTCACAAATACGGATCACACCTTACGTAGGGCTTTATTTATGTAAATGTTTGTCTGTTTATATGTTATTGTATTTTATTTTTTTACAAAAATTAGAAGTGGAGAATTTTGTTATTCTATTTTAGATCTTAGGTCTCTGGTTGGGAAGGATATGAGCTTATAACAAAAATAAAAGAAAATAATGATAGGAACTGTCAAAAAATTATCATACATAATACTATATATAAAAATCATCAAGATAGTTGGGTAATATTTACACTGGACAAGGAGGTAACACTTAAAAAAGATGTTAACAAAGACTAGTAGTAGCATCACCTAACACAGGTTACAGAATAATAAGTTATCGCAATTCTATAAGATTACACCAATTTCACAGACAAGAATGGCCGGGCATAATTGTCAAAAATCGAAAAGAAAAAACTTGCCTACTTATTTATATCGCTTGCCCAGCGTACTGTAAAATAGGAATTAAGGAATTTGAAAAGCTACTGAAGTATAAGATCTGAAAATCGAAATAGAAAAAATGTGGAAATTGAAAACAAAGATAGTAGTAGCCATAGTAGATATACTTGAAATGATAAAATTAAATAACATAAAACACATTAGCAAATTCACTTAAAATCTCAGCTTAAGAGAAATACAAAAAGTATTTTGATAAGAACTTTCTCCGGTGAACACTAGTGATGTAAGGGAGTTAGAAAACAAATCATCAAATTTAGGAATAAAAACACGCCACTACCTACTAGTGACCATATGAGGAATCGAAATATAATAATAATAATAATAATAATAATAATAATAAAGAAGACAAATAAAATAATAAATAAGAGACAAAAAAAGAGCCCACCTTAACACAAAATATTAAACAACAGACAAAAAGAGTCCACTTCGAAAGCAAATTTAAAGAGATGAATTGAGAAAATGTGATTTGAATTATCGATCCTCGATGGAATTTCAACAAATTCAAATGTTTGAACACGGAAAAGTCGCAAGATATAGAAGAATTATACAATCAAAACAGTAAATAAAATTCTACCAATGAAAGAAAATATTTAATCAGAAACTGCAATTAAATTTACAGAGAACAAGACATTATGAAAAGCGTTGTAAGTTCTATCAACAAATTAAAATATTCCAAAGAATTTCAAGGAGTTTTACAGGAAAACTAGAAAAGCAGTTATGCAAGTCAAAAAGCAACCATCCATTAAAGAAGTGCAAGCATTTTGAGAGAATACTTAGAGCAACTCAAATAAATATAATTCTAATGTAAAGCAGATCACAAAAGAAAGAATGAAGAATTATTCTATGCAAGAATGAAAGAATATAAATAAGAATAATGTAAGGCAAGCTCTAACAAAATCCTAAAATGGTAATATTAAGGAAATGACAAACTGCCCAATTTTTAGCTCTATCATCTGTCATTAAACCATAAAAATCTTAATCAATGCAAATTAATGACGCTAACAAAATCTAGAATGGATCACTGAAAGTATTACATATCTCAAAAAACAGAAAAACAAAAAAAAAGAAAAAACAAAATAAAAACGTGTGAAACAGACGACCCTAAAAATGATGGGCAAGTAACATGTTTGTCCATTACATCTAAATTGATAACGTCTTTCCTGACGAACTGTACTTAATCTTTTTCTCGATGAAAACCAAATTACTTCCCCTGGAAGAGAATGGATTTCGAATAGGTTCATATGGTTACAAAAATCAACTACTAATAACTAAAATGATCCTGTAAAATTGCAGGGAAAAATGTAGAAATCTCAGCACATCTTGGATAGATTACCGTAAAGCCTTTGATATAGTGGACACTCTTAGATTCTTTTTTCTTTGGAAATGTAAAAAGTTTGGTCGGTGAAAGTAAATTTTTCTTAAATGTCATGAAACTATTTCTAACCTCAAGTCTCTGGTTGGGATCCGGAAGAAAATGTGTATAAAAGAGAAATACTACTACTACTACTACTACTAATAATAATAATAATAATAATGCAGTCGTTTTGATGTATATATTAGTTAAGTATGCTGCAAGAAAACGTTATGCTGCAATAACAAAAAATGATATCATTCAACATTATATTTCTTGTGTAGCAAAGACACATAAATAACTAGCTCTATAAAAACAACAAAAAACGAAAAATCTTCGTCGTCATTGGCTGCCACAATCTTAACAGTTATGTGTGCGGATGACACAGTGCTGATAGCAGACATTGAAAGGAGAATGCAGGACCTCCTACAGAAGGTAGCAACAGAAAGCGAGAGAAAAGGACTAGACATAAACTTCAAGAAAACTGAATGCATAGTCATCAGCAAAAAAAAACTAAAAAAAATCAACAACAAAAAAACCGAAATGCCAACTACAGGTCGGAGAAACTAAAATAAAATAAATTTAGATACCTGGAAAGAATGCTGAAGGTGAGATGTTGAGATCCAAAGACGCATTGGCATGGCCAAAGACGCATTTCAAATGCTAACCAGAGTACTGAAAGACAGGAAAATCTCATTGAAAACAAATACGAGAGTGCTGGATTGCTATTTGATATCTGTTTTTCTGTATTTGAAGTGAATGTTGGACGATCTCCTTAAGGATAAAGGAGAGCTTAAGACACCAAAAATGTGGTTTTACAGAAGGATACCATGGACTGAGCATGTTACTATCGATGAGGTGTTGGAGAAGATGAAAACGAAGAGAAAACTCATACTTAATATAAGGAAGAGACAGATGAAGTTTCTGGGACATGTAATGAGAAATTAGGGGCTGGAAAATTTCATAGTCACAGTACAGACAGAGGGAAAGTGGGACAGGGAAAAGCGTGAAACCTACTTGATAGGTCTGGTTAATTTTTTTTTTTTATTTAATCTTATCACTCCGAGCAAGGCGGCAACGCCACTGATGCGCAGGGGTCTACGTAAGAGTGAAAAGATTGGAAAAGAGAAAGCCGGAAACCACATCTTAAACAGCGAACAGTTGATGAGCCTCTTCACCTGTTTAATAGATGTGGGTGGAGTGGGAACCGGGCGATAGTTTAGTCTATCTACTCCAATTGAAAAAGAAAAAAGAAAAGGGTGAAAAGATTGGAAAAGTGAAAGCCGGAAACCATATTCTAACAGGGAAAAAGGGATGAGTGGATGGCAAAGCGGAGATTAGGAGAAATACCAAGAGGAAGAAATGTAGAGAGTGACAAGAGACAAAACCAAGTAGAAGTCTATGATCGCCTACGTCCTGAACAAACACGGCACATGAGGAAGACAATAATAATTTGTTCTATTTCTAATTGTTCCAAAGCAGTCATGGCTCCTTGCTTCTGATTTAAATTGATTGAAAAGATTAACATGCACTCTTTCTCTTGGTGAATTAAGATGAATTACAGCAAGGGAATTCGTTTAGTCGACGAAGTTCCTTAGCTTTTACCTGAACATAAATAGGTTGACCCACGTCCCCTTTAAGGTCTGACTCTCTTTGTATATCTTTTCACATGTGCGATTAGTGGAGGCAGAATGATATTTGAGGGATAGTGAGTAGGTTGTTTTCTTTGTTAAGTTTAAAAAATAAGGCAGCCAAAGCAAAACAGGAGTTACATCTAGATAATCAGGAACAGCCTCAATTGGAAACCGACTCAATAAAGCCTGGCTTACATGAGCTGAAGATATTTTGAACTGGGCTCAACTTGAAAGTTCATGTACTGCCTTTATCAAAATCTGAAAAAGTTTGAAAAATAAGGCAGCCAAAGCAACACGGGAAACATATCTAGATAATCAGGAACAGCCTCAATTGGAAACCATCTCAATAAAGCCTGGCTTACATGAGCTGAAGATATTTTGAACTGGGCTCAAATTGAAAGTTCATGTACTGCCTTTATCAAAATCTGAAAAAGTTTGAAAAATAAGGCAGCCAAAGCAACACGGAAGACATATCTAGATAATCAGGAACGGCCTCAATTGGAAACCATCTCAATAAAGCCTGACTTACACGAGCTGAAGATATTTTGAACTGGGCTCAAATTGAAAGTTCATGTACTGCCTTTATCAAAATCTGAAAAAAGTTTGAAAATAAGGCAGCCAAAGCAACACGGGAAACATATCTAGATAATCAGGAACAGCCTCAATTGGAAGCCATCTCAATAAAGACAGGCTTACACGAGCTGAAGATATTTTGATCTGGGTTCAACTTGAAAGTACATGTACTGCCTTAATCAAAATCTGATACGATATCGTGAACGTTTGACTGTTATATGCATGCAATTGTTACATTCTTATCAAAATGAATATCAGAATATGTATATTAGTCTTCACATATTTATATTTCATCACATTTATCGACATCCTGCTCTCTTAATTAATAATAAAAATAATAATGACAGAACCCGGCTTGTTACAATTTTATGGGACTTTACGATACACACACACAAAACAATCAAATCTAATCTCCCAGACATCGTAATCAAAGACTACACAATAGAATGTGATTTTTTACCAACATGGCTGTCCCTGCAAATTGTAATGTATATTTGAAGATCTTCAAAAAAACCTTCAAATTACTAGGAATCTAGAAGTAGAAATCTAAAAAAATGTGTCATATGAGGACACCAATAATTCCAGTTTTAGTTGATGTTTGGAGAAAGTTCCGAAAAGGAACCTCATTGAAGGGACTCCTGCGCCCATGCTTTAACGCAATATAAAATTGTACTCACAAGTATAGCTACCATATTTCGAAAAGCTTTATCCATGTAATGTATTGTTATCCGCAAAAAGAAATAGTCTATAATGCGAGCGACGAAATCTAGATGCAAAATTTAAGCAAATACAGAAATTTACATATCCGCAAATTGTTCTAACTGATGATGGAAATAGCGTTGAAATTGCGAAAGTTATCTTCCAAAATCTAAAAGAAATATAACGAAACAGAATAGTTCAACTGCAATGTAATATTAATTCTCCTCCCTAGCAGGGAACTTTGGAAAACTTCATCACACTAAAGAGGGAACTTTTGTTAAGAGTGATGTACTACAGAAAGATGGTGAGAATAGGTTAGGCGGTACATGAGAGCAACGAGAAAGTTTTAAGTGAAATGGGAACGATAAGCTTACATAGTATTAGAAAGAGACAGTTTAACTTTCTGGAACACATAATAATAAAAAAGGCCATGATAAACGCTGAAGACAATCTATCTAAATATGTATTTTAATAGCAATGTAGGAATTAGGAGAAGTAGTCAAAAGGTAAACATTAGTAAGAGCTACAAAAAGTAGGAAGCTGTGGAGATGTTATCGTACACGTCTTGAAGGGATATGGCACGTACAAGAATAATTACGATTTTTCTATGTCAGTTACAAGAGAAACTAGATGAGTATATACTTCGATTTGTCTGGCACAGGGCTATGTGTAAGAAAGCATGTGTGTAGTAGGCTGAGAGAAACTCATTAAGCACTATACTACGACAAGATGCATTTGAATACATATACTAAATTTAGTTATTTACAACACACGTTAACAGTGAGGAGAACATCTACTGACAAGTAAACTCACTGTAGTCAGTCTGGTAATCATAGGCTAGCCCACTATTTAGATCAGTCAGTTAATTAAGTACCATACATGATACACGCTTGGGCGATCATGTCTCGAAAACATTCCCAGTAGTAGATTGCCTTTTTTTTTGGCCGTAGACTGGTTGCCAACCACAGGTAGAGAACCCAATCTGAAATTCATTCAAGGGAGAAAATATGAACTCATACCTCTCACAAGGGTTTTTGTGCGTAAGTGAATGCAACGAATTCAACTAGAATTCGAACTCGACTCTCCGATTTCTCATTCCGAGCCATAACAATCGTAGCACAGCGTACATTCCAAGTCAAAGTAAACATGTCTATATTAATTTGTTTTTAAAAACCTAGTCACATCTATAACGATGTAATTTCATTCGTTAATCTGACGATATATATTTATCGAGTCTATTGCTTAGCTACGGATCGTATATTATATAGTTTTATGTTATATTATTATTGTTAGTCCGTTTAACATTAATAAATTTATGGATGTGTTGTTGGTGGTGAATTTTATTTTATGCAAGCATTTTTCATGACGACAGAGTAAAATTATTTCTAGTAAAATAAAATGAAGCATTCTCGTGTTACAGGTCAAAAAATTATGCGAATTATTTTAAAAAAATGACGACAGGGAAATGACATTTCTTGTTACACTTCAAAGAATTGGGTAGAGTTGATGTCGTTGAATGTCGATAACAAAATCAATAAGATTCAAAAGAAAGATTGATTTCTTTGCTGGATAAATCATTGGTGTCTGAAGTCGCCTTTCTGTGAGAGATTGGTTGAACAGGAGTTCTGGAGAAAGCAGGGGGAAAACGACGCCATGTGAACTTGGTTTGATCACCTCACACTTCACTACAAAAAAGTGCTCATTTTTTTCGACAGTTACTTTTAAAATATGCACAAGCATAAAAAATTATTGTCTTTTAAAAACTTTGCAATCACTATAGTGAGTAGCATATCGGAATACGAAATTGGAGAGCCGAGTTCAAATTCCTGTTGAACTCGTTCCATTCACTTACGCGCAAATATTCGTTTGGAAAGGTATGAATCCTTATTTTCTCTCTCCAGCTAAGGGTTGAATAGTAGGACAGATTCCGTTCTATAACCTTGGTTGGCAATCATATATATATATATATATATATATATATATATATATATATATATATATATATCCAAGTGAGTAAGGAACGAAGAAAATATTAATAACGTTCAAAACATTAATTTAAAACAGTGCTCAATACAGAAATAGAGCTATCAGTTTTGAAACAAAATGTACATTTTGTAATTTGTACAAGTTCTAAATTATAATTTATAATATATATATATATATATATATATGTGTGTGTGTGTGTGTGTGTGTGTGTGTGTGTTTCATTAAAAAACCAATAGTAAAAACTCTTCTCATCTTTATTTCATGAGTCAATGTCCTCTTAAATATAAAATCGATGTCATTAATTTCCTAACGAAAAGAACTCATCTCGTCACTTGTCAACAACGGATTTTTCCAAATTATTCGGTTGACTTGCCACATTGGCCTTTTTCTTTCAAACATGACCAATAACAACAACAAATACGACGATAATAATAATAATAATAATAATAATAATAATAATAATAATAATATTTATATGTTATGCAAAAACCAAATTCATGACATTTATAAACTGGACGAATTTTCATTTGGAAACATTCATCCGATAATATGCAACTCCCATCGACTTAAAAAAAATGCAAGTAAACATTTATTATACTAAATTTAATACGACTATCCTCATCATCAAAAACAACAATTAACCTCCGAAGTTCAAACTACAACAAACCAAAATTATTTATTTACAAATTCACATGTCCCTTAATAAACTGTGTTTTTGATCCTAATTTTGTAAATAATTATATTGGCCATGATTCGAAGGCTCACGGTGCATTTTTATGAACGGAGATCAACTCGATCTCATTTAAACACACACGGAGACCTACCAAACCCAATCCGGAACATACTTGTTGACAACACACTTATCATAGGATCATCTAGATAATAAAAATAATGGAGGCTATATTGCTAAAAAAGAAAAACCAAACACTTAGTAATTTCAACTACAAACACGCTAACAACATGATTACCGTGTTCGGTACATAACACTTACACACTACTCTACACCATACATAGTACCACATACATTCGGTTACACGAAAATAACATTCATCCTTAAAAATGGCTAAACATATAGCCGAAACTGCACGAATAAACAAAATTTGGACAATTTTTATATAACTTATGTCTTCAAATGAAGGTCCTGATATGACGGTAACCTGCATCCAGAAGGTCCTGATATGACGGTAACCTGCATCCAGAAGGTCCTGATATGACGGTAACCTGCATCCAGAAGGTCCTGATATGACGGTAACCTGCATCCTCTGATTGGGAGGTTGTGAGGAACAAGGAATCACTTAATTGTTTTTGTTCCCAGGTCAACCCTGACCCAGAGTGGTAGTACCTGTTGGTGCCCCAGCTATGGGCAAAAAGTTAACCACCAAACTGGAGTCAAAACACCATGAAAGTATAAAAATAGACTTTTATAGAAAAATATACATTTTTGAAGGAAAACTATTAACAGCAAAACATTTTGAGTATAAAACTAGAAGACCGATTCAGTTTTCTAAAATAAAATAAAAAAATCATCAAAATCTAAATAAACCTGTTCACTTTAACTGAACATTAAAAATACCTTAAAACCGCACCTTTTTGGCATTAGATAACCCGTGGTATGCCGCAAAACAAAACTCACTCACTCAAATCAAAAAATATCATAAGATCACTGGAAACATTACGTAAAAAACTTAACTATCACACCTTGTCTGTCATTTTTAATGAAACTGCATAAAGAGAAATTGCTTTCCAAATTTGCATTTTCCAAGATCATTTTCAGGACTAAATTTCAAAGTCAGACCTACCATTGTAACATCTAACAATTTCAACAGTGAAAATCTAAAACCTAGCATCACAGTCGAGGCTTAAAGCCATATGATGTTGAAACACTGGTTATCCTACTTACGATCACCGAAATTAAACAACATAAAGATTATTTCGTACCTTCATGGTTGACTGCCTGAGAAGACCAGATGATGTAAGTTTGGATGTGCAGGTGTTGTAATAAATAGCGTCTGCAGAGTAGAAATCGGAGAGGCACTTTCTAATTCCAGTCGGTTTTGTTATATTTATTTACGAGTAGTTACTCTTGGGTATCTATAATGTATTCAACTGAGCAGCCTAGTTCGAATTCTAGTTGTGTTCTTTGCATTCACTTACGCGCAAATATCCTTTGGAAAGGTATTAATCCGTCTCTTCCCATTAGTTATGGGTTAAAATAACAGGACAGATTGGATTATTTAACCTTGGTTCTCAAACAGCCTAGGCAGAAATTAATGGCAACCTACTGCGGGATAATCTTCTGCCCAGTCACCCATGTCTCTTTCGAGACATGATCGCCTAGGCGTGTATCACGCATGGCACTTAACGGTTTGACTGACCCTAGGGAAAGGTATGACGACACCTTTCTTTTTCCAGCTATGGTTTAATTAGTATTTCATTTATCAAAAATCATTCTCATCTTCAAACAATTCTTACAATCTAAAAATATTTTCTGTCTTTAAATAACCAGCAAAAGGTTGATAAGCCGTAAAAACGAAATCAATCAATAAAATTTCTCAAGTCGACCTAACGAAGAAAAATCTAATCAAAATCAACCAAATGCAGTATGCACAGCAAAGCATGAAAGAGTCTGCACAAATACTGTCTCACAAATCACATCCTGTTTCTTAGCTATAAAATTATTCCACATCCTTACCCCCATTCGTCAGCATTTCTACTTCCTCCTCAACATGAGAACAGATACAAAAAGTGATTTTAGGACATAACATACGGATAAAGGTGGTTCAGTTTTAGCCACAATCCTAACATACATAAAAGAAATATCGCAGTAAATCATCAGACCTTAAGAAAAGTGTTCGATTCTCCAGGAAGATTATGCAAAAAAGGATTAATCAATGTAACAATTCTTGGACCTTTTAATCTATTGAAAATTGGTCAATACAAATATTTAATAAAAACTCTCTGCACACACACACACACACACACACACACACACACACACACACACACACACACACATATGTATAGATGTTTATTTATTTACAATTTATAACATGTTATAGTATCACTACAAAAGTAGCCATTTTGTTTCGACACTATTTGTGTCTTAGCAAGCGATTTAAATAAATATTATTCGGTCTACTTTGTATTGAGCACTCTTTTACAATAGTGTTTCGTTGAATACAACATTTTATTCTGTCCATACCTACCGTATACTTGGATATATATATATATATATATATATATATATATATATATATATATACAAATATGTGTGTGTGTGTGTGTGTGTGTGTGTGTGTGTGTGTGTGTGTGTGTGTGACTGTGACAAATATATTCCCATCACGTAGAGGCTCAGCCCAGAGATAGTAAATACAGAGAATTTCGAGAGGCTACAGGATGAATCAGCGCACAGGGCAGAACTATTGACAGTATAACGAGGCCAGTGTTCAGATAAGTTTGCTGGATGGCGGGCTTGCTACAGTGAAGTCAACGGCTAGGTCTGAGCATTCATGCCTAAGGGTTTCCCGATTAAATCAACGGTCAAGAGGGAAGATTCATCAGATGGAATAAACGGCCAAGCCCGAAAGTTCCCCCGATGGAATCAGCGGCCAGACCTGATGGTTTTTCTGACAGAATCAACAAACAGGTATGAGGGTTTCTTCGATGGTATCTGTTGTGGATTCCGGATGAGGAACCGCACAAAAAATGAAACAACAAAAACATATTGAGCGTAATATACAAACTGGAACGCAGGTTAGTCAATTCAGGAATACTATTAGTAGAAATAAATACATACAAGTCTTGAAGAGAAATCGTTGGAGAAAGTATCTCCGTGTAACACTTCGGTATTTGTCGGAACTCTTCGATAACTGGAACGGATCTCTACGATTACTCTGCCCTGTGAACTGCAACTACAACTGAGATTCCAGATCCAACTGCTGTTCTCTCTATGGCAGCAGTCGAGTCCATTATTATATACAAAAAAGAGAGATCCCACAAGAGTATCATGGCCAGAGAAGAGGGTTCTCTGATAGTATCATCGGTCTGGGACGATGGTCTCCTCACGCCAGAGGGTTTCCCCAATGGAATAAACTGCTAGTCCTTAGATCCCTCCGTTTGAAAAAAAGGCCAGGGACAAGAGTTCTTCTGATGGAATTAATGACCAGGCCTGTGCCGAAAAAGATATGATTGATGTTGAGTGACAGCCTGAAAGGAATAGAAATGCGTGGGAGTTTTAGGTTATATAAATTTTAGGGTTTTTGACAGAAGAAGTCAGAACACACACAAACAGATTTTTATATACGTGTTCTTGTACTTCGTTTGTCGGTTTTAATAGATCGCTGTTCGTTGAGGTCAAGAAACGGGTGTTACATAACACAACCAGGCCTGAAAATTCTCCCGATGAAATCAACAGCTAGGCCTGATAGTTTTATTGATGGAATCAACGGCCACATGACTATGATCAAGGCAAGCCTTTAAGTTGAAAGTCATCGGATGTAATCCGACCCTAATAGACACACTACGCTTAAATGGTTACATAGAAGAGACGTTGGTCAGCTGTTTAGCTGCAGAAAGACCCTAAGACCACGCTCAGGTATGGGGCTGCTGATTATGATGAACAAAAGAAAAAGGATGAAGAAAGATATTTCTCATTTCCTATTATTTCAGTCGAAGGACGAAATTATCCGTATTTCAAATCATTTGACCCTTTTTCAACAATATGAGTTACAAACCACCTCACCACTAAAATGAAACGTCGGGTATTTAAAACGGAAGATATACTATCTCTTATACAGTTTATAATAGCAATTTCACATATGATCTTCATAGACAAATCCCCATGGCGACGTGTACTTAGTTGGGAACATGAATCACGAGTAGATGATTTTTATTTTATGTAATCACGTCAAATTCCAGAATATGAAAAATGTCTTGATTTCGTTATCTATCTATCTATCTATCTATCTATCTATCTATCTATCTATCTATTAGGTTTCTGACCGAATATAAAAGCTTAGACTTTAATGGTTGGACTGAAAGTTAGTGGTCATTATCATTGTTGTTTGGGTAATACATTATTACTTAGTAGTGCATTCTGTAAATTAATATGCTTGATAATCTGCTATACTTAAATGATATATGTACTATTAAATGAGCGGACACAGACAACACACACACACACACACACACACACACACACACACACACACACACACACACACATATATATGAGTGTGTGTGTGTGTGTGTGTGTGTACGTGTGCGTGTGCGTGTATGTGTAATTGCCTTGCTTTTCTTTCCTACATTGCTCGTTTCTTGAACAGGGCGTTAATTTACTTTCTCTTTCAAAGTGCGCTTTTCATTCAATTTCGCGCGCTTTTCGAAAAATCTATTTACTATTTCAATTTCAATGAAATAATGACATAAAAGTGACATCCGAACTTGGAACCTTTTATTTCCGGAATGTAACGACAATACAGCGTTCAACGTTCGACGTAAGGATGTGTCACGTGATGTCAAAACTGAAGTGGGGTTTCATGCAAATCACTTTGTTGCTAATGAGAGCTATTTCGTTTCGTTTCCTTTCAGTTTTCTATGTTTTTTGTACGTTGATTTACTTAGTTTTGGATTTCACTTTTTTGATGCAGTTTCTCTTAAACTAACGTTTGAATTAACATAATACTTTTTTTTTTTACCCAGATGTCACATTTAAGTCTTTTTTCAAACACAAACAAATAATGATCCCATCTTTAAAAAAAATGAATGTAGAAAAAATCACTATAAATTTAAAATATATAGAGAATTAAAATTTGAATGAAAAATTTCAACATAAGATTAAAATTATTCAGATGTCAATTTCGACTCTTAAAAACTAGAATCCTCGAAAAGGAATCAAATCAAGGTTAAAATTTGAATAAACACACACACACACACACACACACACACATATATATATATAAATATATATAAAGAAAAGACTGAGTACGCGCATATATAACAAAAGTTCGAAAAGTAACGACGCAAAAGAAAGATGAAATACGAAATGAAATAAAACAAAGACAGTGATTATAATGAAAGAGATGCCGATCGATGTAAATAAGAGTAAATGAAAGAAAAAATAAAAATAAAATAAAGAAAAGATTACGTGAAAATGGGAAGCAGTACAAAGAAAAAATGGAAAGAGAGTGAGCCACCCAAGAAGAAAATTAAAAAGAAAGAGGAAAATTAAGATGTGGAACGAATGTGATAAACAGACAAAAGAAAGAAAAGAATTGTGAAAAGAAAGAATGAAAAGAAAGAAGTGAGGAATAGAGATAATAAAGAAGACAAGGAAAAGAATGGGGATATGGACAAGAGGAAAGAAAGTGAAGAAAAGAAAAACGGAGAAACAGAAGTTAAGATCATGAAAAGAATAAGGAGAAGGAAAAGCAGGAAGAGAAAAATGAAGTAGAAATAAAGAAAAGAAAAGAAAATAGTGAATTAATGGGGAGAAGGAACAATAGGAGAAAAGGAAAAATGGAAAGAAGGAAAAGTGGAAAGAAAGAAAAAATAACAGAGAAAGGAAAGAAGACAATGAAAAGAAAAGAGATAAGGAAAAAGAAAAAGAGTTAAAATCAGAGAAAGAAAAGAAAAATAGACTGAAGAAAAATTAAGTGAAAATAGATGAATAATAGAAAAGAGAGATGGAAATTGAAAGAAAAATAAGTAGGTTTCATTAAGAAAGGAAGAACATGAAGAAAACAAAGAGAGAAACAAAGATGAAGAAAAATATATAGGGTAAATATCAGTAAAAAAGAATGTAAATAAATAGATGAATAAAGAAAGAAGGAAATTTACAAAGAAAGATAAATTAAGAAAATGGAATCTGAAAATTAATAGAAAATAATCTAGCAAGAAAGAAAGAAACTAAAGGTATAAAGAAAGGGTAGAAAAAAGGTAGACAAAAGAAATTAAAGGTAGAAAGAAAGAAATAAAGATAGAAAGAAAACAGAAAGAAAGTAAAGGTAAAAAGGAAAAAAGAAAGTAAAGTTGGAAATAAATAAAATAAAGTAGAAAGAAAGAAAATAAAGAAAATAATAAATTAATGAAAAAAATGAAATTAATAAATAAAAACAAAAACAATTAAAGAAAGTAAAGAAAAAAGAACGGACGAAAGTAAAAAGAGAAAAACGAGAACAGTACAGAACGAAAAGAAAGAAAGAACATTCAAAGAAAGCAAAAGAAAAAAAGGAAAGAGGGAAAATATGAAATAATCGAGGCTGCAAATGTTACGGAGAATGGTTTCAAGATACGACAGCAAATTTACAAGAAGCTGTCATGAAAACAATGAAAAACAAATGCAAAATAAAATCCAGGATACATTGATGGTTGAGGTGATTGTAACATTGACTTGGGCGCAGAGGAGTGGCGTGTGAACATTAATCTGGGGACCTCCTACCCTGATTGTGAACCTTTGTGTTGAAGGCAGGTTGAAAAAGTGCTGATATGATATTTCACTAAAGCTGATGGGCACGGCTTGTGGCCCTCGAGCGATACGCATAATTTAATTCAGAAACACAACTAACTAAAATGCCGAATCGTAATGACACGCAAAACTGAAATAAAGTCAGTTAAGGAGAAAAAGAAAAAAAAAGGCAAAAAAAAAAAAAAGAAAGAAAATTAACCAAAGTTAAAAAAAAGTGAAAAAAAGGGGTTAATTTAATTTATTGCAGAAAAGGTAGAAGAGAAAAAAAATGAGACAGAAGAAAAGATGTGTCACAGAAATTAAGGGCAGAAGAAGACAAAAGAAATAAATAAATACAGAAAGAAAGAAAGAAAGAAAGAAAGAAAGAAAGAAAGAAAAATATTTGTTGTAAAAGATGAAAAGAAAGGAAAATAAAACGGACAAAAAATGTGTAAGCTGAATTAAGGGAAGAAGAAAACAAAAAAAGAGAGGAAAAAGGGGAGAGAGAGAGAGAGAAAGAAAGAAAGAAAGAAAGAAATATATTTGTTGTAAAGGAAGAAGAGAAAGGATAACAATACTGAAATGAAGAAATATATAAAAGAAAATAAATAAATGAGAAGACAAACAATGAAGCTGAAATAACGCAATGTATTAAAGAACGAATAAGAAAGAAAGAAAAATGAAAGAAAGAAAAATGCACAAAACTAAAATAAATTTATTGTTGAAAATTAAGAAAAAAAAAGAAAACAATATTGAAAGGAAGAAAAATATACAAGAACAGAAAAGATGAAGAAAACAGGAAATGAAACTGAAATAAAGTAAATATATTAGAGAACAAAAGAAGCAAGAATAGACGAAAGAAAAAAGGCACAAAAACAAAAATAAATTTGTTGCACAAAATTGAGAATACAAAGCAAAATGATCAAAAGGGAACAAAGATATACAAAAACATAAAAGATGGAGGAGACAAAAAAATGAAGCTGAAATAGCGGTTTGAGATTAGAGAACGAAAAAGGTAAGAAGGAAAAAAGAAAGAAACAGGCACAAATATAAAAAAAACAATTGTTGCAGAAGATGGAGAAGACAATGCAAAACGATCCAAAGGGAAGAAAGATATACAAAAACATAAAAGATGGCGAAGACAAAAATAAAATTAATATAGAAAAAAGGTATTAAAAAAGGAGAAGGAAAATGTGAGAAAGAAAGAAAGAAAGGAAAAGGCACACAAAAAAATCTGTTGCAAAAGATAAAGATTATAAATGAAAACAAACCTGAAAGGGAGAATATATAGAAGAACATAATGGACGGAGTAGACAAGATTGAATCTGAAATGGAGGAAAGATATTGGAAAACGAAAACAGTAAGAAAGGAAGAAAGATAAAAGTCAAGTATATAAAAAAAATCTTGCTGAAAAAATAAAGACAAAAGAAATTGATACTGAAAAAAAGAAATATACTCAAGAACATAAAAGATGGAAAACGCAAAAAACAATGCTAAAATAAACTAAAGATAACAGAAAATGAAAAAGAAAAAAAAGAAAGAAAAAGTCAGAAATATAAAAATAAATTTGTTGCAGAAGATGAAGAATACAAAGCAAAACGACCCAAAAGGAATAAATATATAAAAAAACATAAGGGATAGAGGAAAAAAAGAAGCTAACAGAGAAGAAAGGTATTAGAGAACGAAAAATGTGAAAAGGAAAGAAATGAAAAGGCACAAATAAAAAAAAACATTGTTGCAGAAGATAAAGACGAAAAAGGAAAACGATCTGAAAAATAAAAATATATAGAAGAACTTAATAGATGAAGAAGACAGAATTGGAGCCGAAATAGAGGAAAAATATTAGGGAACAAAAAAATCTAAGAAAGAAAAAAGAAAGAAAAAAGGCACAAATATATAGAGAGATTTGTTGCAAAAGATAGAAAAGACAAAGCAAAACGATCCGAAAAAAGGAAACTACACAATAATATAAAGGACGGAGGAGACAAAATCTGAAGCTGAAATAGAGAAAAATTATTAAAGAATGGAAGAAAGAAAGAAAGAAAGAAAGAAAGAAAGCACAATTATAAAAGAAAAAGTTGTTGCAGATGATGGAAAAAACAAAGCAAAACAATCCGAAAGAAAGAAAGATTTACAAGAACATAAAGGATGAAGAAAACAAAAAATGAAGCTGAAATAGAAAAATGTTATCGAGAACGATAAATGTGAGAAAGAAAGACGAAAAGACACAAATCTTAAAATAATTTTGCTGCAAAAGATAAAGAACAAAAAGCAGGAAAGGAAGAGAAGATAAAAAATGAATCTGTAATAGACAAAAGATATTAGAGAAAGTCAAATGAAAACTGTGCGTGATACGTGTTTGCTGATCAATTAAGTACGAGACAAGAAAAAGAAAAAGGAGGAAAGTCGTAATGAAGAAGTTTGTAAAAATGAAAATTTGAATGACGTGGTGGGTATAACGAGTATTAAATAGATAGAATGAAGTTCCAGTGAAATTACGAAAGCAAAAAAAAAAAAAAATTTTATGAATAATTTAGGTGAAAAAGAAAAGAAAATAGAAGAAAATAAAAAGCTGATAGAAATTAAACAGAAGTTTGAAGAGGTGGAGGTTTATATTTCAAACGTAAAAGAAAGAATCCGAAATGTTGAAAGCAAAATGGAATGAAAAATTTAGATAGAAAACCTAACCGACCCAAATTCTAAAATGAATATAAAACAACGAATAATAATATATTAGAGAAAGTGAGTGATTTGTTTTTACGGATTATCAATCTTTAGCAGGCTATTTAAAGCCAGAAAATATTTTCATATATTTAGAATTTTTTGAGAGAATAATGATTTACTGATACAAGTACTACTAATAAGCCCAGAGGGAGAAGTGGTGGATTCATACATGTCCCAGGGGGATTACTGCGTAAACTAATATGACTAATCCAATAAGATTTCGGACTTAGCTATTCGAATTTCAACCAAGCATACTCTATCCGAAATTCTAAGCAGTCATCTATCTAGGTAGCACCACGACGTGGTGTAATGGTTAGCAAGCTTGTCTCACTAGAAACTATTACAACTGCGTGGTGAGTTCGATCCTCTTTTGGTACCCATACCATCGGCCTTATTCCACATCTAAGCAGCGCTTAAAAAAATCTGCTATCTAGATACTGATCGTACTTGACGTTGCATAACGTTGGTGATTCTATAGGAACCGTTTCTTCGACATAATATAGCCGTAAGTTGAATGTAGTTGAATGGTCCTGACCAAAGAGAATTGTGAGATAATCACTTTAAAATAAATAAAGTGTTATTATTTAAAATTAAAAAAATGGAAAAAGTCACGGAAAATAGGAAAAGAATGAATGTATAAAAAAAGATCTAAAGAAAGAATAGCAATACATAAATAACAAGAGAAAAGAATATGAAAGAAATTAATGACGACACAGGAAAGACGAGGGAAAGAGAAAAAAGACGAACAGAAAGAAAAGAATAAACGAAATATACGTTGAAAATGAATAGATAGGTTTTGAAATAGTAAATATTTAAAAAGTTCGTATGAAAAAGAGGAGAATGAAGGAATGAATAGAGAAAGGAAGATTAAAAAAGTAAATAGACGTAAAGAATAAACAGGTTTGATTTGAAAATATATAAAGAAAAGGTGTGTAAAAAGCCGGAATGAAAGAATGAAATGGAGAAATGAAGAAGAAGAAAAAATGAAATAGACGTTGAGAATGAAAAGGTGGCCATCGAAGTAGAAAATATATAAAACGGCTATAAAAAGCTAGAGAGAGAGAGAGAGAGAGAGAGAGAGAGAATGGAAAATTACCGGGGTTCTTTCCATCATAAAAATCAAGAGAAAGAGCAAAGAAAGTAAAACACCTGACAGCCTCATCCCGTGATAAAAGCCTCATGGAAATAAGGTTAAATGGAAAAATTTGAATCGCAATATTTTACCTGCTTCGTTTCTACATAATTTTCTCGTGTTGTAGCGATTTCAGTCTGCAATTAGAGAATAGTTATTTTTGTTTTACTTATTTTTTTTAACCCGCCTTTCTCCTTCGCCGAATAAATTGAAAATTTACTTCAATCGTTATTACGAATATAACTTTGCATTGAACGAATAAAAGAAGCAGAAATAAAAACTGATTGTGATGACGTACAAAAAAAAAAAAAATGAAGAAAGGTAAGGAATGAGAGAATAAATAATAATAATAATAATAATAATAATAATAATAATAATAATAATAATAATATTGTCCAGCGGATTGTAACATAGCAATCAAGGAATTTGAAAAACTGTCAAAATATAAAGACCTGGAAATTGAAATAGAAAAAATGTGGAAATTGAAAACAAGAGTTGTGCCAGTGATAGTAGGTGCACTTGGAATGATAAAAAATGGAACAAAACAACACATTGAAAGAATCCCTGGAAACCCCAGCTTAAGAGATATACAAAAAATTGTCTTATTAAGTACAGCCCACACACTAAGGAAAACTTTATCTATGTAATTCTGGGGGTGATAGGGAAGATAGACAAACATGAAATGGAGTCATAACAACACGCCACTACCTGCCTGAGGTCTCCCCGCAGACTTGGTTGGTAGTGAGACCAAAGCAGAAATCGAAATATGATGAAAAATGACATAATAATAATAAAACCAAGAAGTTGACGACGAGGTGAACAAAATAGGAAGAAAAAAATGAAAATAATGGAAAAAAGCTTAAATGAAAAAGAAAAAAATAAACTTCAGGAGTGAGAATTGTAGATAGGTAAGAAACGGTGGAAGCAGAAGTCCTGGTAATTATAGTCAAATTTATAAGAATAGCATTAAAATTTAATTGAGAGAAAGAGAATGAAGAAAACCGAAGAAAAGAAAGGTAGATAATTCATGAAGAAAGTGGGAATAAGGGAAGAAAATACAAGTAAGAAAAACAGGAGAGAATAAAATAACTGGAGAGTAAAGAAGTGGGTAAAGAATTACGGCAAATTTGCCAGTAATATTGGATCCGCACAAACGTATCTATTATAAGAAAAAGCTAAATAAGAAAATTTAGAAGAAAAAATAAAAGGTTAAAACTAAAAGAACTATAGATGGTATTGTAGATGAATGAAGAAAAAGGGGACATGTAATTATTTGATATAACATAAGAAAGATGAAAGATGAGGTACAAAGGCGTGAAAAAAAGAGAAAAGAAAGAAACGAAATGAGAATTTTATTGGACAAGAGAAAACAGGGAGAGAAGAAGATTTTAAGAACTAATCTTAAAAAAAAACTAAACACAGAAAAAGAAAGAAAATAAAATAAATAAAAGACTTATAACAGCGAAGGAAATTAAGAATGAGAGAAACGTGAATGAAAGATTTTTCAAAAAATTTAGATAAAATGTTCAAAAGAAACTAAATAAGACGGTAAAAAAGAAAGCAGTAAATAAAAATAAAAAGAAGCAAAGACATTTTGAAAAAAATTCAAAAGAATATAAAATAAAATGGTTGACACCGCCATCTTTGTTCTTTGCAAATGGCGGACAACGATTTATAAAACCGGAAATAAGAGTTCAAGTGTGCAAGAATTCGATTGGTTGTCATTTTTTTGCCCCCAGGGAAAGACATTTCAACTCAATAGTTGTCATATGTAGCTGCCTAGAAAAGCGTTCGTAATACCTCGATCACCGATTAATATTAGATTGATATGGAAAATAAAGTTGGAGTAAAGGCTTTTGAAAATAAAATAAAGGGGTTAGACGTGGATTTATTTGTTAAGCCAACTGTATAGAACTTGAAATAGAAATATTGAATACTAGAAAGTTGAGAAAAAACATATGGCAAGAAAACAAAACAATAGTTTGCCTACTGCCGTTTAAAATCACATACATCCCAAAGATGCGAGAAATTATTTTATATACAAGTTTATAAAAGAGAAGCAATTGCTAATTTTTGCGTACACCTTAGAGGTGGGAGGAAACTTGTCAGATCCTAACAACTTCTCATTAGTATTACCACATTGTAAATTACATGGTATCTGTCTTTATATATCTATCTATCTATATATATATATATATATAGATATATATATATATAAACATGTGTTAAAAATGACCGACATGAAAGATTTGGTTTAATTTTCCAAGTATTCCTACATGTGTGCTTCTTGCTGGAGATTTTTGGTAGGAGCACCAACCCAGGTATGAAAGCAGTATTTTAAAAATATTTTCTTAAGTAATATCGTTTTTATTGCACATACAACTACGTGTATAAAATAGTTTGTAATAAAATATCAGTTAGAAATATATATGTTGTGGGATATTCGTCGCCAATTTGTTGTGGAGCTGTTGTGGCGAAACCTCACCGCAATGTTGTAGTGACCGGTTTGGTCGGAAGTAAGACACGACAAACAGATGTAGGTCAAAAACAGTATATTAGTATAGCAAAAACATATGTACAAGGTAAGTGTTAGTAATAAGTAAATAGGAATAAGTAAGTCCGAACGGTATAGTTACGCTGCTTATTGCCTGAATCATAGCTGGCTGTAACTGCGTACTAACTGCTGCCAACTACGGTATTTAATTGTCTTCCCACTTAAAGCAAAATGTGGCACAATACCCCTTTAATGTGGGCAATCCGGACCATATAGCCCGGAAAAAATGTATGTCTAATTTTCCTCAGACGAGACTCAACCTTTCGGCGGAGCCTCGACTGGGTCATTACTCACCTCCCGAAGGCAGAGAGGTTGACAATGCACAAGGTAGTTAACTGCTGTGAACTGCTTTACGGAAGACACGCAGGTAATCATATATAAAAGAGGATGAGTCCATTCCTCGTAGAAGGGCACTATAACATTATATATATATATATATATATATATATATATATATATATATATATATATATATATATATTGTTCTTTTTTAAATATATATTTGCAAGACTGTAAGAGAATGAGATGACTTTAGTGTGGAAACAGGACAAAAAAGGAACTGATTTCAAGAAGATAGAAGATGGCGATTGATGCTGCATTTACAGTTTTGAATATTGTAGGTGGCAAAATACCCAAGAAGAAAGTTTCACAGGCGAGAAGTGCGAGAAAAAAAACTATTAGAATAAAACTTACGTTTACATTAAGCAATTTCAACAGTTAAACGATAAAACTCAGTTTCCAATCTCGTAGTATGATTCATTTTATCAAGATACCAAAGAAAAGAGATAACTAAAACAATTGCCATAAAATTTATAGAAAAATAGAGAAGTTATATCATAACGGTGGAATAACAACTTAAATTGAGATGTCAGGTCAGAACTTGCACGGCTTTCTTTGAAATTTGTCAAGAATCTAGTGATATATAGTTAGAACACCAGACTAGCAATATTCAATGCACGGATGAATGGCAGATTTATACATGTGCAAGAGAGATTCCGACGATAAAAATTGTCTGGCACAAGACAGTGAACCAATTTTCCTAGAAATAAATCTAGTAATTAATCCACTATAATTAAATCAATTAATGTTGGGGAAAATGTGAAACTAAGTAGAAAGAAATGAGCTGCTCTCCTGGTGTGACGACGGTCTCCGGCATGCTAGTCGTGATGGCTTTGACACGGTAGCTGGTCTTCAGGTCGTCTATTACAACGGTGGTTTTCCTCGCCCATACTACGAATTCTGATCCCAAGGAAACCACTGAAAAAAGGTTTATTTGAAGAAATAAAGGGATAAGACATAGAAAATATAATGTTTTTAAGGAGGATAATACAATTATCGGATGTGCGTAGTGGCGCAGTGGATATTGGCTCGGAACGAGAAATCGGAGCCGAGTTCAAATTCCAGTTGAATTCCTTGCATTCCTTTACGCGCAAATAACCTTGGGAAAGGTATTAATCCGTCTCTTCCCCCCAGTTATGGGTTAAATAATAGGACAGATTGGGTTCTATAGACATAATCACCCAAGTGTGTATCACGTATGGTACTTAACTGACTGAATACAATTATCAGTGATTCATTGATATTACACAAATGTTTTTGCCAAGAAAAATAATTTAGTTTATGCTTTGCGTACATGACTGCTCGCTTCTGCTATGACAACTGAAGTTTCGGAATAAGTTTCCATATGGTTTGAAGGATAATCTGAGTCAAGTTATACATGAAGAAAGGATGCAAACCATTTGACGATGAATGTCTCAGGTGTGCTCGGATCAAGCGAGAATCCGGCAGATACATTCACTCTGATTTGTTACCTAATATGCAGTTTTTGTGGTGCGTACGTGCTTGCGCATGCTATTGTCGAGGGCAGTCAGTCTGTCTGTCTGTCTGTCTGTCTGTCTGCCTGCCTGTCTGTCTGCCTGTCTGTCTGTCTGTCTGTCTGTCTCACCCTTAGCCCACTATGAATGGACCTGTACCTTCAAAAATGTCGACAAAAATATACTGCCTAAAATGGCGGCAACATATATTGATGTACCTACTATCGAGTATCTTACATTCAGTCAGTTAAGTGCCATACGTGAAACACGCTTTGGCGATCATGTCTCGAAGAGACATGGCTGACTGGGCAAAAAGGTTATCCCGCAGTAGGCTGCCATTGATTTCTGCGGTAGACTGGTTGCCAGCTAAGGCTATAGAACCCAATCTATCCTGCTATTTAACCCATAACTGGAAGGAAGAGACGGATTAACACTTTTCCCAAGGGTATTTGCGCGCAAGTGAATACAATGGATTCAACTGGAATTCGAACTCGGCTGCCCGGTTTCTTGTTCTGAGCCGATATCCACTGTACTACAACGCACATCCGCACATCTTACATTAAAATATAAAAAATCCAATCCTAGAGCATGGCAGGTGGGAAGTACTGACATATACATATTTAATATTTAACAACTAATACCATAACTAATTCTAGTCTGATTGTTTGATATTAGTCGACACCTTAATTTCCAAATATAATGTTTTAATCTATAATTTATTTCCCTTATTATGGTTGGTTTATTTTCTCTAATTAGCCCTTTAGTATGAAATACTTAAAATAATACCTCCTATTTCTTATAGTTCCTTTTCACTCTAGTTCTAGGGTTTTCCCTTCCGCATCTAAATTTTATATAAGATCCCTATTAAGATTTCGCCATCAAGCCGCTTTCTTTTGGATTTAAGTATTATTTGTTCTTATTACCGATAGTTGAGCTCTCTTGGTTTTAATCCTGGTAAAAATTTCGGAATTTCACACTACATTATGGATAAATTTACTCGAGAATATTTCTTAAAAGATAATCCATATCCGAACCTTTGATCCTTCAGCATCTCACTCACGGAGAAAATTAAAGAGATTATGATGGAAGACATATTTCTACCAAAAATCGGCAGACCAACAAATACAATCTCAAAAAACAACGAACCACATTTCTTGGTAAATTACTGGATTCATTTGAAAAGAGCCTATTCAACCTAATTCCCAAGATTAAATTTAAGTCATTTAACTACTTCCAAAAATTATTTAAAAGTGACATTAACCCCATAAGAAATTCTAAAATTTTTGGATTAAATCTGACAAATGTAAAAACATTTACAAGTGCAAACCCTTATATTACATGAATCTCCTTAAGAATACAATTACTAGCCATTAAAATTAGATAGATCTAATAACATAATGACTGAAATCGACAGAGATATGGGCAATGTAACCAGTGATTTAAATATTGCTGATAAGAAAAGGATAATCTCTATCAAGGATGATTTCATTTTAAGAACCACAAATCTAATTTTCACAATAAAGTTCAAAAGAGGTTAAGTAATCCCACAAAAAATGATTTATGGTTGGTCTCTCGGGAAATCGTAAAAAAATAACCGAATAACTTTAATCCGCTCTCTACCCCAAACAATAGAAGAACTCTTCGGTTACCATTAATTGGTTCAACAAGATCAAAGAAAAAGTTAAATCTTCTTTCCTCAAGTTTGATATCATTGATTTATATTCTTCTATTTCTAAGAACTTCCTTGTTGTATACATCCTGTAAGTTATGTGTCATATGTGATAGACGCTTGGACGATAATGTCTCTAAAGAGACATGACTAACTGGGTAGAAGATTTTCCCGCAATAGGTTGGCATTACTTTCTATGGTAGACTGGTTACTATCAAGGCTATAGAACCCAATCTGTCCAGCTATTTAAACCATAGCTTGAAGTAAAAGAGACGAATTCATACCTTTTCCAATGGCATTTGTGTGTAAGTGAATACAATGAATTCAACTGGAATTCGAACTCGGGGCTCAAATTTCTCGTTCCGAGCCAAAACAGACATCACTAAATTGTTGTATTAACTTTGCTAAAAATAATGTAGGGATCACTGATAGAGAAATTAAAATTATTTTAACAGCTAGAAAATCGCTTCTTATCTTTTACCATTTTACCTAGATCAAAGGTCCCTATGATAGTTTTGATGTCTCTATGGGGTATATGATTCAGCCCAGGTCCCTGATATATTAACCATTTAAATATTAGATACCTTAATTAGAATTGTAGATCCTAAACAAATTAGATCATACCATGATGATGACCTTATGTTTATCCCAAATAGCAATGGTCCCTTAGCTAATAGAAATCATCATAAAATTATTAGGCCCCTTAAATTCCTAGTCTTTAAAATTGAAATTTCTTCTAATCTAAAAATAGTCAATTACTTAGACATCGCCCTTATTCTTAACGACGGTTCCTATCAATCTTATCTCAGAGAAAATGATACCCTAGTTATATTAATATAACATTATATTAATATATGCAGCCACCCTTATACTGTTATAAAGCAAATACCCAAAATTGTCAACAATATAATTAACCGATTATCTTCCAATCACAAAATTTTCAATGACAATAAAAAACAATGATGTAATAAAGCCCTCCAGGAAAGCGGATTCAAGAATAGATTAAAAAAAAAAACAGTTGTTAATTCTTAGCCTTTTACTGAGAGAAACAGACATAGAAAAAGGAAAGTAATATGGTTTAACTCCCCATTTTGTTGACTAAAATCAATATAGGGAAATATTTTCTACAATTAGTAAGCAAGCATACCAACAATTCACCACACAAAATGTTTAATAGAAACACTCTGTAAAGTATTTATTCCTGTACAAACAATATGAATAACATTAATTCCCACAATTGACAAAATTTAAATATATTATGCTGATACCGAGGAAAAGCGAGGGACCGGATGTTTGCTCTATAACGACCAGACAGAAAATGACCAAAAGTCGTCTGTGCGCAAGTGGATCCGCGTAGCTGTTTCGGTTGAAAAATAAAAATTAATCAAATATTAAATTTCCATTTCGAGAGCCTACGCGAATTTTATTTATCAGCCAATGGGAAGCCCAGAATCAAATACAAGTGTGAAATCCCAAACGAGCGGCTGTGATCCAAATGAAGATATAAAAAGCGGATACAGACAGACCCCAACAGGCAGACCTCGAGGAGAAGAATGTAATTAATATCCTCTTGCTTATAATCCACCCGATTCACACTCCACCCAAGTCCATTGAAGAGGTTAAGAAGCTCATCCCTTGTTCCCTGTTTAGGATGTGGTTTCCGGCTTTCTCTTTTTCCAATCTTCTCACTTTGGTTTCTTTTTTTTCAATTGGAGTAGACAGATCTATATATCGCTCGGTTCACACTCCACCCACGTTTATTGAACAGGTTAAGAGGCTCATCCCTTGTTCTCAGTTTAGGATGTGGTTTCCGGATTTCTCTTTTCCAATCTGTTCACTATTACGTAGCCCCCTGCACATCAGTGGCGTTATCGCCTCGCTCGGGGTGATATGATTAAAAAAAAAAAATTCACAACTATCCGGTAGAAGGTAAATGTAGATCTAACCAAGTAATCTACCAAGCTCATATCTCTCCATGTATGACAAAAATAAATATCAAGTTTACATTAGGATTTCGGTGGCATAATTTAAAAGCTACTGCTATCGTAAACACTCCTTTTCTGACACCAATCTAAAATTTCAGACGTCACATTTCCGAAGATTTTGGGGAATGAAAGAAGAGTAACTCAACTAAATAGTGAGTTGGAGACTAACAGGTTTAGCTCGCACTCCCAATAAACTTTACAATATTTGACATCCATGTTTAGTTGAAAAAATTAAAATAAAATAACCCAAGAAAAATCTGCTTTTAAACTTACGAAAGGAATTCATAAGCATATTTCGTAAATCCAAATTTTTAAATTTAAGTATTAGCTATCGTCCTAAATGTAATCCAAATTTAGATTTTCGATTTGAGAGTTGTTTTGATTTGCTTATTCTTAATTACGACAGAATTAATTACAACAATCATATATATATATATATATATATATATATATATATCACTTTTAATCCATTACCTTCTCTAGTATGATCATTTGATATTAGTCGACACCTTAAATTCCAAATTTACTTTTTAGTCTATAACTTATTTCCCTTCGTATGGTTGATTTATTTTCACTTTTTGAACTTCTTTATAATTGAGTAAGTAAAATAATACCTCCCGTTTCTTATAGTTTCTTTTCACTCTAGTTCTAGGTTTTTCCCATTCCTGATCTAGATTATATATATATATATATATATATATATATATATATGTGTGTGTGTGTGTGTGTGTGTGTGTGTGTGTGTGTGTGTGTATATTTATAGTTATGTATCAATTGTACATTGCGACACGGAAATTACTATGTTTCGAGATAGATTCTCAGCATCAGGCAATGTTGATGCTCGTTGTGCAGATGATTTATATTTAAACGCTTAAATGTAAATCATCTGAACAACTAACATTAACATTGCCTGATGATGAGAATCTATCTCGAAACATAGAAATTTCCGTTTCGCAATGTACAATTGATACATAAATATATAATTATATTAAGCTCTATAATACTCATTATATTGAACTTTATAATACTCATATTATTGAACACTGTTTATAATAAAATAAATGCCAGAGCACTCAAAAAAAAACAAAAAAACCTTGAGTCCTCTTCACCTAGAATTATATATATATATATATATATATATATAATTTATAATTTTTTAGCATAATGCTGTTATAATTTTAATCATTTTGTTTTATGTTATTTATTTTATAATTTCAATTACTGCAAATTAACTTAGTTTAGGTTTTCCCCCCTCTCATCAGCAATATCACTTTCTATTATATATATATATATATATATATATATATATATATGTATATATATATTATAAATTATAGTTTAGAACATGTACAAATAACAATGTTTGAACGTTGTTAATCATTTCTTCGTTCCTTATTCACTTGGATATATATATATATACTCGTCATCCGCATACAAGCCTGTTTCGCTGTATCACAGGTCATCTGTGCGGCTAGATATCCACATGCCTCTGGCCGGGATCGAAACATGGAATTAGAGAAGTTGTTACCACATGCAATTTTCATACTCAAAGCATTGTGCTAAACTATTAAAAATATAAATAACCGCAGATAGATTTAAAAATGTCACAGTTTTTAGCGACAGAAACAAAAAAGGCACTATAGTGTTGGCGACCTGGATATAGAACACTGTAGACTATTGAATAACTACCCAATTATACGGTGGGTCTTACAAAATGTAGTATTTTAACATACATACAATACGGTTTTCATCTCGGAATGTGCCATAATAATGTCTATAAAATAATTTCTGTAATCGGAAAAATATAATATTTTATACACCCATGCGCATTAAATATGAATAAAATTTTAAACAGACACAGTTTTATTGACGTTATTCAATTGCACTTTTTATTTTGTCCTTATTGAACTCGATATCAAAATTTGAGAATTTGCATGAATGAATAACATCAAGCAGTTGTTAACGAATTAGCTGAACTTTAAAACTAGGTACCAATATAACACGATCCTTGGCAATCAACCTCCCTGAACTTTGGTCGATTCTACCCACGTTGTGTTCGTTAATCTCGGATCGTCCAATACAATATCACTTGTCTTTATGTTAGCACAGACACGCGAAGGTAATGGTATATAATGAAAACCCAGACTTCAGACTGCCACGACACGGTGTAAATATTTATACATATATTTATATATGTCGAACAGATAGAAAATCATCAGCAAGTCAAAGGAAATTGATGCAAAAATCAGTTGGTTGGTATTTCTGTTGCATCTGATCTATTATCTCTACGGGAAGATGGTTTGTTGAATTCGCAGCTCGCCGAATTTAGACGGACAGTCTCTTACAATATTTCTGGTAGCATCTATTTCAGCTAAACCGCATCAATTCATCGCTGGTCCCTGTCTCACCAAATTTCGTTTTCCATCCTAGTTTTATTAAAAAGCTACAAAACCGGGGCGTTGAAGTTAGGTACGGGATTTCTATTCTCCAGCACTATATACGTTTTAGCATCTCGAAATATAAGTAATTTCATTTAACCATTTGTTATACGGGCGACCATGACGATATATTATCAGAATATAAGAGCGATGGCTATAGTAAATTTAAAGTCAATATTTCTAAAATTCGATAGAACATTAGATTATGGAGAATATTTTCCTAAAATTTTAAGTTTACAGAATACTTTAAAATTACATAAAAAGCGCTGGAGACATTTTCTTAACTTATGTGTTACTGATAACGTCTCGAGAGAACGACATTGTCAACACGTCAAAACAGCTACTTTCGGGTAAAAAACACAACTAGTGTCAGGTTAAAAAACGGGTGTAAAAGTTAATGTCAAATAACCTTTGTTTAACATCTGATTAATTATACTTTAGACCAAGTAATGTTCCTCAAATATAGTTTCAAAATATTATATAAATATATATATTTTTAAAATTTAACAAAGAGAATTAAACTGAGATGAAAGACGGCTAAAAACTAATTTCAGTCTTTTTAAATTAGTTTTTCAAATACAGCAAATTATTTTGCTTATTGGTAAAATTAAGTTTAAACTGGTAGTTTGAAATTAAAGCTAATAAAAAAGCTTCAAGAAATATTTTTCCTTTTTAAAAATTCATTTTAAACCTGACGTAAGGCGATTTTGGGGGGAGGTTACTATTTAAGAATAAGGTTATAAAAAATTCTCATCGTTTTGTATGTCGGGCGACGATCAGTCAGTTAAGTGTCATACGTGATACACGCTTTGGGTGATCATGTCTCGAAAGAGACTGGGCAGAAGATTATCCCGCAGTAGGTTGCCATTGCTTTCTGTGGTAGACTGATTGCCAGCCAAGGCTATAGAACCCAATCTGTTCTATTATTTAACCCATAACTGGAGAGAAGAGACGGATTAATACCTTTCCCAAGGCTATTTGTGCGTAAGCGAATGCAATGAACTCAACTGGAATTCCAACTCGGCTCCCCGATTTGACGTTCCGTGTCAATATCCATTGCACCAAAGCGCACATCCATTGCACCACGGGCGACGATATTCATCCTAAAATATGATAATCATACCACAAATTCTTTATCATGTAAAACTAAAATCTCTTTCTAATCTCCAATTCTAGAATTAAAAAAAAAGGTTACAAGGAGAGGGAAATCTTTTACGCGATTTGAAACCTAATTTGCATTCTCTTTAGTAAAGTGACCTATTTCTCCTTAGTAAGTAGTCAATCTTTCCTTATATTGGTTCCAGGTAATACAATAAACTACACACGAAAACAATGCTTCTGATCGGAAGGTTAAAGGTTGTTGGTTGCGTGGAACCATTGCTTGATTGTTGGGGGTCACTAGGTAAACCCTGACCCAGGTGGTAGTACCTTTTAGGGTCTCAGCTACGGACAACTAATAAGCCCCCAAACTGAACATTATAAAAGTATAAAAATACATTTCATAGTAAAATTACTAGCAATATATTTTATATATTAAGATAATTACTAACAATACATAATTATATATCGAATTACTTTTTCGAATGTAACCCTCAAGTTTGAGTAGCTTGTACTAAGTAATATTTATTAAAATATAATAAATATTATATATATATATATATTCCTTGTTTATATCCAAATTATAACTTCGTGAGTTTATACTCCTTCACACGTGACCATGTAGCCGGGTATATCCTGCCACGTGTCCTGTAACCCAAATATAAGTCAGTCACTTACGTGTCATACGTGATATACGCTTAGGCAATCATGTCTCGAAAGAAACATGACTGACTCGACAGAAGATTTTCCCACAGTTGCCATTACTTCCATTGACTGTTTACCAACGAAGGCTATACAATCTAATCTGTCCTGCTATTTAACCCATAGCTGGAGAGAAGAGACGGACTAATACCTTTTGCAAGTCTTTTTGCGCATAAGTGAATGCAACGAATACAACCAGAATTCGATCTCGACTCTACAGATTTCTCGTTCCGAGCCAATATAAACAGCATATACTGCAGTCATAACAATAGTCTGACAGAACCCATCTCTTTTCAGGTTGATCTTGTCTGCCTGCTAAAATAGTCAGCATCTCAAGACAAACGTTTTTATCTAACCTGCTATTTAATTCACAACTGGTTTAAATTCATTCATTATTTAAACCATAACTGGTAGATTCATGCCTTTTCCAAGGGAATTAGCAAAAACTGAACGGAAACTGAACAAAGCATACGGCTTTTTCTTTTAACACTGATAATAATTATACTATCTCCTCCCCTAACCAATCATGTAAACTGATGCCACTTATACAAGGAAATCAGTAAAAAATGTTGCTTATTATTGCTTCAAGCGTTTTGTTTTAAATATTTTAGTTGTTGAGAAGTTCTCGGCCTTACCAAATTTCAAGATGTTTGGTTATTCGACAGGACTTTGCGGATTTTTGCAGTCGTTCTTATTATTAGCGTGTGAGTTATGCATGATATACAAATGGGGAAACCAAGCAATTGCATGGAGATCCGAGAATGATTTGTTCAAAAACACAAGTTTATTTTTGTTTTATGATTTGCTTTAACATACCTTACAAGGCTGATAGATCAAATTAAATATCACACCTCATAACCTTCTGCAAGGTTAAACTATTGATACTGAACTGGTACAGAATTGCTTATATTAGAAGGCAGACTATATATATATATATATATATATATATATATATATATATATGTGTGTGTGTGTGTGTGTGTGTGTGTGTGTGAAACTAAAAATGAAAATCAAGGAAGAACAAAAAAGGGAAGGCAAAGATAAATAGGTATATATATATATATATATATATATATATATAGATAGATAGATTGATTGGGAGAGAGAGAGAGAGAGATGAGGAAAAGAGAAACGGAAGAAATTAGGGATTCTCACGGAGAGAGAGAGACAAACAGAGAGAGGGAGAGAGAGACATGAAAAACGTGTAAGAATGAAATTAAAAAAGAGAGGGAGAAAAAGGTGGGTACGAAACAAGGGAAAAAGGGAAGATAGGAAAGATGTCGGAATTGAATTAAGAAAGAAAAATGGAGTAAAAAAGTTCTGATGAGAAAGAAGCATAAAAACGAAGGCCACTAAAGAGATAGAAAAGGAGAAAATAATATGAAAGCGATTAAAGAGAGAGAGAGAGAGAGAGAGAGAGAGAGAGAGAGAGAAATGAGATGATTATAGACAAAGAGAGTGAGAAAAATGAAAGCATATATATAGAGAGAAAAACGAAATGACCAGAGACAAAGAGAGTGAGTGAGTAAAATGAAAGTGACTACAGAGAGAAAAAAATAAAATGACTAGAGAGAAAGAGAAAGAGAGAGAGAGAGAGAGAGAGAGAGAGAGTAATGAAATGACTAAAGACAAAGAGTGTGAGAGAAATGAAAGCATATACACAGAGAGAAAAATGAAAGTGACTAGAGACAGAAAGAGTGAGTGAGAAAAATGAAAGTGACTAAAGGCAGAGAGAGGAGAAAATGTTAGACAATAAAAAGAGAGAAATTGAAAGCGGCTAGAGAGATAAAAATGTATAAACATGCTAAAGAGAAAGAGAGAGAGAGAGAGAGAGAGAGAGAGAGAGAGAGAGAAATGACAGCGACAAGAAGGACAGAGAAAAAATGAAATCGACTACAGAAAGAGAGAGAGGCAGAGAGAGAAATATAATGTAAACAAACAAGAGATAGAGAAATAGAGACAATAAATGAAGGCCACTAAAGTGATAGAGAGAGAGAGAAAGAGATAGAGAGAGAAATGAAAGCTATTACAGAGAGTGAGAGAAAGAAAAGAAATTGAAAACGATTAGACAGAGAACTGAAATCAATGGGAAAGAGAGACAGAGAGAAATAAGAAAGCGACTAATGAGAGAGAGGTAAATGAAAAAAAATAATTACTACGAAGAAAGAGAAAAGGAAAGCGACTAGAAAGAAAAATGAAAGGGACTAGAGAGAGAGAGAGAGAGAGAGAGAGAGAAGAAAAGGAAAGCGACTAAACAGTGAGAGAGAGAAAAAGAGACTGAATGCTACGAAAAAGAGAGAAAGGAAAGTGATTAAAGAGAAAAAATGAAAGGGACTAAGAGTGTGTGTGTGTGTGTGTGTGTGTGTGTGTGAGAGAGAGAGAGAGAGAGAAAGTGTGTGTGTATGGAAGGGTGAGATCAAAATGAAATCCACTAAATAGATAGAGATACTGAGAGAATAAAATTAAAGCCTTTCTAAAGAGAGAAAAAATTAAGGAGAGAGAGATACTGAGAGAGAGAGAGAGAGGGAGGAAAAAGAGAAAAACAAAGAAAGTAGAAAATGAAAGCAACTAAAGAGAGAGTGAGAGATAGAGAGAGAGAGGGGGGAGAAGAAAATGAAAACCAAATGAGAGTAAGAATAGACGTAGAGTATACACAAGTAATAAAAAGAGTGAGAGTGAGAGTGGGCTAAGAAAATGAAAGTGAGAACGATGGAGACGAGGATTGCACGTAGAGATCAAAATCACATCTAGATTGAACAGATGTATTTTTATGTAAAATTAGAAGCATTGGCAAGAACAACAAAACAGAAACAAAAAAATTAGATATGGAAACCAAGTAAGGTTCCTTACCATCTTAAGCTTGCAATTGATAAAATCCAAGCTTCTAAAATGATAATCGAATTTCTTATTGAAGAAAAGCATTTTACGGTTGGGGTTGGTTCCGGGGCCAATTGATATATAAACGAAAAGAAAGGAAAAATAAAAAAAATAAAATATAATACAGGAAATTATCTTTGCTTCTTCCTTGAAATGGAAAAATATCCTGCCATTGGCGTCCACACTTACTGGGCTTTTGTTGTATTAATTTTCTATATGAAAGTGTTTTTTTTAATAGTATCATGTCTGCACATGCTTACAGTACATACGTATCCACGCACACGCATGCACACACACACACACACACATTCACACACACACACACACACACAAATATATATATATTGAAATTTTATGTTGCGTTCGATCTTATCCGCAAATTTGGATATGTGAATATATGTGAAGGAATATAATCTCACGAAGGTATATACCTAAGATTCTTTATAATCTTAAGTCTGAGTGTATACATTGGTTTCTATCAGTTTGTTATTGGCTGGTGCACATGGATCAATTATAATTTGTCTATCTAGTAAGTGACTGTATATCATTTGGAGTGGATGGGATGCCTTATTTAGACGTGGCAAACACTCATTGACGTCAAACGTGCATCTTTAATACTCCATGTACAACAACCAACTTAAGATAAAATAAGAAAAGTTTTAGAATAAAACAAATGCATACGTGTCTACTGTTCGGGTAGAGCAAAATATTTCACTATGTATTTTAACACCTAGACATGCATGTAGATATTTACTAATATATATAAGGTTTACAAAACATAATTTTACAAAATTCAGAGGCGGGTTTCTGACGCCAGAATTTTAAAATTTTTAAAATTATGTTCATCACATCTCTGTCTTTCTGGCTACTACGCTGCAAAAGCACAAAAACAATTAATAATACAGAACAATACATGCTAATAAAAGTAATACAACAATAATAATATCAAAGGTAACACTCTCCTCACCTCTTCATTTCTTGCAATTGTGCGCCTGTTTCCTCCTTATTAATTTAATGAAAAGAGACACTAAGTTAGTCTCTTAAGTTAGGCATATTAATGAATCAGGCCAGAAAGCGATTTACATGATTTTAAAAAAAATTCCACTGAGTATGTCATCCGTTTGATACGCGTTGAAATCTTCAACGTGTTGGAATGGTTAGCGCTACAACAATTACGACTGAGTAGTGACGTCGATCCTCATCAGGTGCTCCGTAATTTCAGGAGATTGCTGCCATATCTGGTCGGGTGCCCCTGCTGCTCTCCTTGGGCTTCTTGACAAGATACAAAGGAGGATCTGTAACGTGGTTGATATTGACTTGGCAGACCGGCTGCAGCCGCTCTCACACCGGCGTGATGTAGCTTCCCTGTGCCTCTTCTACAAGTACTTTCATGGCTTCTGCTCCGATGAGCTTAGATCACTGGTGCCGCCTAAGCACGAATTTACACGAGATACTAGATTAGCAACTAGGTCCCACCCTTTTACAGTTAAACAAATAAGATGTAACCGTAAATTCTACTCCAATAGCTTCTTTTCTCGCGCTTCCCGCCTGTGGAACTCCCTTCCACAAGTCTGCCTTCCCGACAGTTACAATCTCCAGGTGTTTAAATGTAGGGTCAATAGACACCTCCTATCACACTAACTCCCAACTATTCTCACAACACTCTCATCTACCCAACCCTCATTCTCGGTATCCTCACCCGCCTATCACCCACTGTTATTTCCTATATTTAATCAGCCTTTCTCCACTCTACGTAGCCCCCTGCACAGTAGTGGCAGTGACATGCCTTGCTCGGGGTGAAACGCTTATAAAAAAAAAAAATCTAAGCTACACGTAGAAAATTATTATTCAGAGACGTGTGAATCCATAACCTATAACCACAAGAGAATTTATCTCACGCGTATTTCTGTCAAGTTCTAATGTTTTCAGCAGGACTCAGACTCTAATCATATCCATTTATAGCATCCTTCGCCTCTGCCTTTTCAGTTGAACATGAACTCTGTTTTTTATCGTTCCTTTTTGTTCCTTAATTATTTCTTCATTTTTTTCCCCAGTTATTTATTTATTTATTCGTCTGCTAAATCAATCCACTCTGGGCCCCATACTGGCCGTCACTCCTGCCAACTTCAGGTATCGTTTGCTTTTTTATTGAGTTACTTACCAACTTTGAGACAACGACTAACTCCTTTTCTTTTAATTGTTCCACCTCAAACAAGGCAGTATCACCACTGATGCGAAGGGGGCTACACTATGAAAAATATGTAAAAAAACAAAACAAAAAACACTAGTATAAACATCACCCAGCACCGTTGCAGAAATAGAAAATGTCACCGTTCTATAGAGTAAAAGTTTACGCAGGAGGAGAGTAAAGGGAAATACGAACTAGTTACAGGGGGGTATCAGAGAAAAGGCAAAAGAAGGGATGAGAACACAGGTGTAAAGACAGTTGCGAAGGTAGAAAGAAAGGAAAAGTAGATACACAGGGTGATGTAGAAAGGACTGGAATCAAGTGGTTAAGAGTTGGGAATTGACATTGCATTTAAATTCTTGAAGGTTGTAGTCGTCAGGAAAGCAAGTATACATTAGGGAGTTCCACAGTAGAAAATTGTGAGAAAAGAAGCTGATGGAATTGTCGGTTGCATTTGGTTGATTTAACTGTAAAAGTGTGTGACTTTGTTGCCAGTCTGGTTGCACGAGTAAAGTTTTGTGGAGTGGGCACTTGTGACCTAAGTTCGTCGGATCAGAATCCATTAAAATATTTGTAGAATGGACAGAAGGAAGCCATATCCCGCCGGTGTCGAGCCACCAGGTCGGGGCTAATCACATTAAAGATTCTCCTTTAGAGCTTGTCGAGAATCTTGAGATGAAAAGCAGGGGCGCCTGGCCAGATATGACAACAGTATTCTATGCACAGTCGGATGGTCGATTTATGTATGTGCAAGATGGATTCAGAAAAAACTTCCTGGTCCGACACAGTGACCCAACTTTCCTAGCAGTAGATTTAGCTATTGGCTCAATGTAATGATTTCACTTGAAGTCGGAAAGTAAGGGTAAGTTAATTGGAGCAGATACTCTAAATAATTGGAGCAGATAGTCTAAACTATCGCCCGGTTCAGAACTCCACCCACATCTATTAAACAGGTGAAGAGGCTCATCCCTTGTTTCCTGTTTAGGATGTGGTTTCCGGTTTTTCTCTTTTCCAGTCTTTTCACTCTTATGTAGCCCCCAGCGCATCAGTGGTGTTTTCGCCTTGCTTGGGTGAGATGATAAAAAAAAAAAAAGTCCGAGGAGGCGCAATATATCATTTTCAGGGAGTCTCGCTTGGTCCATGGGATGAGAGATTACCTGTGATGGTTGACAGATAGCAGTTTCATTTTAGAAGCATTGAAATTTACACGCCACTTCTTACCCCAGTCCACCACTGAATGGAGGTTTTTCTCAAGATCAGCAGCAAGGTTATATTTTTCCGACTCGCCAGATTTCTTACTGATGCGGGAATAAATGGTGGTGATATCTGCGTAGATGCCTACTTGGGATCTGACAAAATATCTTTAAACACTTGAGATTCCATTTCGTAAAAGACCTATATATCTTTCTTCGTGTATTTTTTAATAACTAAAATTTAAAAAACGCACAGTAACGGATAAGAGAAGAGAAAATTGAAAGACCATTCACCTTTACTGTTATTATTATTATGTAATTTTCCATTATAAAATTTATTTCTGCTATGGTCGCATTACCTACCAAGTCCGCAGTAAGATCTAACGCAGGTTGTGGTGTGTTGTTATGGCTCCATTTTATGTTTTTTGTTATATCTCCTTAACAACCCTAGCGTTATATAGACAAAGTTCTCCTTAGTGTGTGGGCTGTAATTAATAAGACAATTTTTGTATATCTCTTAAGCTGTAGCTTCCATGGATTCTTTCAATGTGTTGGTTTTTTCCCTTTTTTTATCATTCCAAGTGCACCTACTCTCACTGGTACGATACTTATTTTCAATTTCCACATTTTTCTATTTCAATTTCCAGGTCTTTATATTTTGACAGTTTTTCGAATTCCTTGGTTGCTATGTTACAATCCGCTGGACAAGCCATATCAATTAATAAGAAATTTTTTTTATTTTTGGTTTTTAACAATAATGTCCGGCCTATTTGCTTCAATTTTTCTTTCTGTATAGATGGTGTAATTCCATAGAATGGTGACATCTTCTATTTCTGTAACCGGTGCTGGGTGATGTTTATACTAGTGTTTGTTGATATATTTTCCATAGTGTTTGCACATTCTCCAGTGTAAATTTTCTCCCACTCTATCGTGACGATTTTTATATTCATTTGGGACATGTACAGAACATACTGAGATTAGATGGTCTATTGTTTCTTAGTATTTATCACAGAACCTGCATTTTGGATCCATATAATTATGTACAATATTTGCCTGAAAGATTCTAATGAAAAGACTTTGGTCTTGCCTTGCAAGAATAAAGTCTTCAGTTTCAGACTTTAATCCAGATGCACATAACCATCGATGAGTATTAACTTTATCAACATTGGATTTATTAGCACGTTCTGAATATTGGCCATGCTGATGTTTGTCTTGCCAGCGTTGTTTCATCTGTTCAAGAGTTTTATCCTTGGTTTTCTTTTTCATATGTTTTGCGGCAATAGTTGGTTCTTGGCTTCTGTTTTGCTTTTCTACAGAATCTACTAAATTATTGAATATTTTTTCTTTCTGTTTTCATGTTGTTTGTCTAATTGTATCATCCAGTCCATTGTTGTTTCTATGCATGTTAGTAAGCCAATAGTTGTTGTCTTGTATGACAATTCCAGCTGAATAAGACCTCTTCCTCCTTCTATGTATAGACGGTATGCATCAGCCTTTGTATGATGCTTCTTATGTTTAGAAAGGAGCTTTCTTGTCTTGTCTTAGAATTCATTCGTCTGATATCGTTTAGAGTTCAGGTCAAGATGTTGAAGCTATATTGGACCACTGGGATGGAAAGGTTATTAATGGCTATAATTCTGTTCTGAGAATTCAATCTATAGTGCTCTTTACGCAATGTTTCTTTTATTTTGTATGGTGAATTCTTTCACTCTCATTTACACCTATTTACTTATAAGATTTTTCTTGCTCTAAGGCTTTTATTGATACAGGAGGTAATTGAGGTCGTTTGTTGCAGTGATCTTCGTAAAACTGTAGCTTTAGCACATTTATTCAAATTGAATTTCATTCCAATATCTTCACTAAACCATTTTACAGTTTTCAGAAGACCTTTCAGCTCATTTTCATTCTTAGCATACAATTTTAAGTCATCCATGTAAAACAGATGGCTTATTTTCCTTTGGGGTATTTTATAACCACATTCTGTGTTGTTAAGTTGACTAGTTAATGCTATTACTGATATGCAAAATAGTAAAGAAGACAAAGAGTCATACTGAAATATACCTCTGTTGAGGTTTATTTCATCAGACTTATAGATTCCATTTATATGATTTAGATAAAGGGTTGTTTTCCATATCCACGTTGTTTGATGAAATTGATACCTTGTACATATTTAAAGTCTTTAAGATCCAGGAATGTGGCACACTATCGAATGCCTTACGATAATCTATTCAGGCAGTACTAAGATTTTCTTTTGCATTGAAGCAGTTTTCCAAGATCATCCTATTAATAATTAATTGGTCTTTACATCTGTAACAGCCACGTTTGTACTCTTTTTGTTCACTCGGTAGTATGTCATTTCTTTCCAAGAAGAAATATGTCCGTTTCGTTAAAATAGATGTTAATATTTTGTATGTTGTCGGAAGGCATGTAATTGGTCTGTGGTTTTTCGGGTTATTTGTGTCACTATTTTTGGGTAGAAGAAAGATAATTTCTTCGGTCATCCATGCAGGAATTTTAATGGGATCGTTAATATAGCCAAAAGCTCGGACTTTTATCTATTCCTGGACATTTCCAATATTGTGTATTTTTGTCATTGCACATTTAACATCCTTTTCTGTGATTCCAGCCCATGTCTGTTCTGGTTTATTTTTCATTCGTTCTATCTTTTGCTCAATTCAGTCTGCTTCCTTGTTATGTTCTTTAGGGCAAGTCCATATTTTCCCCAGAATTGTATAACCTCTTCCATTTTGCGTGGGGGGACTGCCACTTAATTTTTTTACCTATTTCTCTGTAGAGTTTCTTAGCATCAGTTTGAAAAATCTTGTTTTGTCTGTTGCTCTTTTCTCATAGCGTCTTATACTTTGAGCCTTCATTTGTATTGTTCGCTTTATTTTTTCTTTAGTTGATAGGACTTTATTTTCATTTCTAGTGTTGTATTTTCTTTCGACTCTTCTGCCTTTTCTAGTTCTTACATTTATTCCTCTTGTCAGTTCATCGAGTATTGATAATTCACTTCTAAGTTGTTCGATTTCTTTTTCTATTTTTCTTTTCCTAGGTGAATCTTCATGTCTGCGAGACTGCCTTGTTTTTAATTTGATGTTTAATGTTTTTGTTGCTGCTATTGCTGATGCATCTAGTGCTTCATTAAGATTTATATGAGTGTCTTCTGCATCGAAAATTAATTAGAGTTCTGCATTGTAGAGCTTAATAGTTTCGAGGTTATGTTTTGTTGGTAGTAATTTTGAGAGTTGTTCTCGTTCCTCCATTGCAAAATTTGTATCTGACTTATATGGCTCTAGATTTCTTCCTTGGCTTCTTGTATACTGTTCTTGTTTTCTGTAAAATAATTCTGTTCAATGTGTTCTGAACCCGTTTTATTGCCGTCTTGTAACTGACTCAGATCCCATCTTTCCAACACTTCTAAACTTTCGGCATTATCTTCACAATAATTTGTGTGTACCTCAGTTTCTACATTATGACCCGTGGCTTGTGTAATGTTACTACTTTTTTTTCTGCTACCGGTTCCCTTTCATGTTTTGTTGATTCTTCTATTCGGGTTGTATTTCTTTTCATCTCATTAATTTCAGTCTCTGTCAATCGGTTATTTCGCATCATGTACCTTCGTACATTGGCTAATTTATTTTCGTCAATGTACTTTCTATTTGTTTGTCCAACCTTTTCTCGACAAATGTTATTATTTTTATTATTATTGTTGTTGTTGTTGTTTTCTTTCAAAGTTCTCTTTTTAAGAGTCTATCAATTCCTTGTTGCTTTTATTTTTGCTATTTATATGTTTTTCTTTTTACTTTATTTTCATTTTAGAACACACACGTCAGAAAAAAGTTTGTAATGTTTAAAAGTTCGTTTTTCTCCGAGTTGTATTATTCCAGTATGATGTTCGACCTTACGATCATAGGCGGTAACCACGCCATCATTTACAAATTGACATCAGGTCAATGACTTTCGATTAACATCATTTATCCATCTTCTTATCCAACATCTTATAGCATATCTGCCAGTGCATGCCTAAAGTTCCATTCTTATGGTGGTTCTTATAGTACTCTATATCACTAGCCTTACTAAGAGATTTAACTATCGCGACTTTCCATGAATTTTATGATGTTCCTAACAAATAGCAATAGTATGAGATCATTTCAATGACAGTCCTCATTTGACTGACATTGGTTGAAGCCGAAACTCACATTATAGTCTTGACTATATAAAAATCTGGCTGTATTTTTTTCAATAATATTGAAGTCAAGGTAAAAGAACACACATTAAGCTGGTTTCAACTTGAAATTATGCTTACGATTGTTTCAATACGCATTATTTGGTTTTCTAACATATAATGAATTATCAAAATAGTCAATAATTGGAAGAGATCGAAAATATTTTTCGCTTGCAACGACATTATTTTCCGCGTCAACTTAATTTTCCTTGCCATTTCCCAAGCATACAGTCATTGCCAGGCGTACTACCCTATTTAATGTATTCTAACAAGCCACATTTCTTAACTCTATTGTCAGACATTAAACGAAATAGGAAAAAGCATACTGTTTCTTCTTGTGTTTTTTAAAACTAGTAACATATTTTTCTATAATAAGCACAAATGCAGAGTACACAGGTAAAACTAAAAGTAAACGACCATTTTTTGATGTCGTTTCTTACCACGATCGTCCAGCGTTCTCTCAGATCGCAACCAGGTTCGTTATCAATATGATTAAAAAAAAGAAGAAAAAACACAACAAATCACTGCGCACCAAATCGTTTATGTTATATACGACCTGCTTCTGGATCTCGACGAACAACGATTGTCCTGTCAAACAACGACAACTAGGTATATATAAAAATATAGCTATATTTTATCCTTCATCGGTGACAGTTGTAGGGAGAGGGATCGCTCACACGCAGGAATTGTCTGAGAGTTGTTAGCCAGTCTCTGCTTCTTCAGCCAGCGGGTTTCTCTATCTCCGTCTTTTGTTGTTCTCTGTTTATATAACCCAAAATTTGCAAGCCTTTTTCTTTTTCAGGATGTCGCTACATTGACGTCATCTACGGCCAGATACATCTGTCAAACATCTTCGCCGGGTATAGCCTTCCAAGCCGGTTGTCGTCTGTGTTTTTGCTTTTGATGTTCTACGCCGCTGACACCATCAACGGCCGGATATTTTTGTCAATCATTGCCTGTCTTTCTGCTTTTGGTGTTGCACTCTGCCGCTACAATCTACTTTAATCTCCAAAAATTTAAATGCAATGTCAATCGCTATTTACTTTCTTCTCAATTACCCTTCTTTTGTTCTCACTCCTTAGTAATGTTATTGTTTGCTAATTTTTCAAAAACAAGTAATCTCTTGTATCTTAGTTGCTTTACTGCCTTGCTTGGGGTGAACTCGATTAAAAAATGTGTGTGTAACATTTTAAAATCAAATTTCAAGTAAATAGTTCTACAGATGTATTAAATCACATATACGCCATCTTATAGGTAGCTTTAGGATGTTATTATCACAGAATTTGGTGTATTTCTGTGGATGAACTGGTCTAAATGGTTTCAAAAGCTTGAAGAGGATTGAATTTGTTTTTACGAAGAGAGATATTGTCGGGTTCGAAATCAGTGATAATGCTGTGTGAATGAGAATTCGGAGGAAAGAGTTCGAATTCCAAATGAGTTCGTAGCAATCACTTACGCACAAATATCCTTGGGAAAGGGATGACTTCATTAGTTCTCCCTGTGCTTGTGGGTTGAATAGCAATTCTAAAGCTTTGGTTGGAAATCAGTCTACCGCAGAAAGAATCGGCAACCTACTGCAGGAAAATATTCTGTCTAGTGAGTTATGAATTAAAAGAGACATGATCACCCAAGCTTTTATCATGTATGCCAATTAACTGACTTATCTTAAGTGTAAGAAGTTATTCAAGCAATGTTATACTAATTTCTACTTGGTTTGCAAACGAACGTTATTAGATGGTCTTTAAGAAGAACAACATTATTCCGAGAGGTCATTTTCAGAGGTATTTTCACAAAAGAAAAAAAAAATCAATAATAAAAGCAAAGAAGACATAAAAAAAACTGCCCCTGTACAAAGCTATAGATCATGACTTCAACTTTTCTTGTAAGATCAAAACCAATCAGTGGCGTAAAATCAAAATCGATAACAGGCATGTCATCTGAGAACGCACGTCAGGAATGATATCGAGCAACTCTGCCTGTCCCTCTGGTTATTAGACATCAAAAGAAATGTCAAAATTTTATGAAACCTGTTTCTACCGCTTCCAATGGCGGTCATCGTGCCTAGGAATCCCATTAAAACTGTGTCGGATGCTCACCATGCATGTAAACGTATGTCGTCTTCAATGACTTTGAAGAATACACTTACTCGTGCAGATAAATGTGTTCGTCAGGAAATTGTATCTCGTACTATGACGTAATATATTAACTTATTGGATTGTGTGGAAATATATACAGTATTTTGGCGTTTGCCATTTTAACTCAGTATTGCCAAACGCCGTTATACGTATTCCACAAAATCAATATACACCAGACACCATCATTGAGTATATACACCAGGTCCTCGACAAAAACGGCGAAGCCCGAACAGTGGCCCTTTGACATTTCCAAAACGTTTGACAGAGTCTGGCATGCTGGCACTTCTATGCAATCTGCAGGGCTATGGTAAAGCTGGACAATTATTTGACCTAATCCAGTCCTTCCTTTCAAACCGTACAATGAGGGTGGTATTGAACGAACAAGCCTCCCAATACTATCACATGAATGCGGGTGTCCCTCAAGGCTCTATTCTAGGTCCTACGCTTTTCCTTATCTATATTAACGATCTCCCTGATGTAATACGATCCCAAGTGGGCATATGCTGACAACACTACGGTTTACTCTAGTCGCGATCAAAAATCTACCGAGGCTGAAAAAACAAACCTCGCTCCAGAGCTTGAAAAGGACCTCCAATCCGTGGTGGACTGGGGTAAGAAATGGCTCGTAAATTTTAATGCTTCCAAAACGAAGCTGCTATCTAATAACCACCACAGATAATCGTTCCTCCTGCCCATTAACATGGATCAGGCTTCTCTCCCAGAAAGCGAAACACTGCGCCTCCTTGGGTTAACTCTCACACCAGACCTCAAGTGCAATAACTATATCGAATCCATAGCTAAATCCGCTGCTAAGAAAATCGGTTCTCTGTGTAGGGCCAAGAAGTTTTTCCTGTCCCAAACAATCCTGCACATATACAAGTCTACCAACCGTCCGTGCATTGAGTATTGCTGCCATATCTGGTTTGGTGCTCCTGCTATCCACTTAGGTGTCCTCGACCAAATACAACCGAAAATCTGTAATGTGATCGATCCCGACTTGGCAGCTATTATACAGTCGCTTTCTCACCGACGCAGTGTGACTTCCCTGTGTCTCTTCTACAAATACTTTAACGGCTTCTGCTCCGATGAACTTAGCTCACTGGTACCCCCTATATACGAATTTCTTCGAGCCACAAGATTAGCAACTAGGTCCCATCCTTTTACTGTGAAACCAATAAATTTTAAACGCAAATTCTACAGCTTCTTTTCTCGAACTTCCTGCCTGTGGAATTCTCTTCCGCATACTCACTTTCCTGAGAGTTACAACCTCCAAGAATTTAAATGTAAAGTCAATAGTCATCTCCAGACTTACTAGCTTACATCCTCTCTCTCATGCTTTTCTACATCCACCCCACTCTCATCAGTCCTCTCTTCCCTCTCTTACTCTCTTCTTGGCACCCTCTGCAACCTCTCACTCCTCATAACATTCCTCCTCGTCCACCCCACTCTCACTAGTAATCTCTTCCCTCTCCTACTTTCTTCCTGACACTCCCCTGTAACCTCTCACTCCTCATAACATTCCTCCTATGTAACCCCCTGCACAACAGTGGCAGTAAAATGCCTTGCTTGGGGCGACACCATTATAAAAAAAAACAAAAAACAAAAAAACAGAGTCTTTTACAATGAAACCTTTTCTTTATTTATTCAATGATATAGGTATATTCAACAGGCCTTCGTTATCCAGGGGCTAATGAAGAAAATTCGTGGAAACCTATAACCAAAATTTGACAAAAATCAGATAAGATTGAATTTTTTTTCATTTATTCTGGTACATACGCATATTTAAATGGTGTGCACTATCCACAGATTAATGGAATAAATTCGTGGTTATAGGTTTCCTCGAAACGTATAGACATTCTCCAAACCAATATTTCATTTAAAAGTTTTATTTTGAAATTGAACATTTCCTTCATTTATTTAATTAAACAGGTATTTTTGACTGTTTACCATTATCCACGGGCTAATGGCGTAAATTCGCGGATATTAGCAAAATCTATAGCCATTCACCCAAATCAATACTTAATTTGACAAAAGTCATTTGAAGTTGACTCTTGTTCTTATTTATTCAGTTACATTCGCATGTTCAACAGGTGTTTGTTATCTACGAGCTAATGGAATAAATTTATGGATGATAGCTAAACGTATAGGTATTCCTCAAACAAATACTAAATTTGAAAAGCGCCTTTTAAAACTGAACATTTGTTTAGTTTATTCAATTACATAGGCATATTTGACAGTGCATTGTTATCCACGGGCTAATCGAGTAAAACTACATACGTGAGTAAAACGTATAGCTGTTTTCCCAAACGATTATTTCATTTTAAAATCATCATTTATACTTAAGCCACTTCATTTATTCAATTACTTAGGTCTGTTCAAAAAGGTTTTAGTTATCCACGTTCAGACGGAGGAAGTACGCGGATAAAAGTCTTCTCCAGATGGAATATTCCGTTTTAAAAAGGCAATTCAAATTAGAGTTTTTAGTGATCCAAATATTTTTGTCTATGGGTAGTGTTTTAACAGAGGATGTAAAGTGCGACACTGGTATCCAAAGAAGCAGTGGAATAGCGAAAGATGCATTTTTAAAGGTAAGCAAAGTATTACGAGATAGGAAAACTTTATTAGAAACGAAAATTACTGAACTCTTATACATATAGAAATGAATGCTAGACAATCTCCTCAAAGATAAAAAGATATTTGAAATGTGATTCTACAGAAGGATGCTGAGAATGCCATGGATGGAACATTTGAGCAGCGACGAGGCTTTACAGAAAATAGAAACAAAAAGATAACTTACACTTAAGATCAGGAAGAGACGGTTTAAATTTCTGGAGTACATAATGAGGAAAGAGACCTTGGAAAATCTGATACTCACAGGACAGTTTGATAGAAAGATAGACAGATGAAATCAACGCATAGCATACTTGACAAGCTCGAGCATATGGATGGCGGAACAGGCAATAGAATTCAAACAGAAGAGACAGTAAATTGTGATGAGCCATTATCATCTATGTTCTGAGGGGTAAAGGCACATACGCTCTCATACCCTGATTGAGCACTCTGGAAGAATGGTAGACTTTGAAAAACAGTAGGTACTCTAGCATATACGCATCGTTCATTCAGTAATGAATTAGAGGACTCTCAGCTATTGGGCGTGTATAATGATAATATACACGCTAAAAAGTTTGCCTTCTTCTACCGAGCGCCCATAGATCAGAGTTAGAAGCACCGACTGCCACCAATTCGGTCGGGTTTCAATCCTGGGTAAAAAGCAATCGGATGTCTAACCGTTCTGATGAGCTGTGATACAGCGAAACAGATCTGTCTGAGGATGACTATATATATATATATATATATATATTGTATCGATGCGGTAGATAATTATCTAAACAGATATTGTTAAATATAACAGACAATGGAATTCTATTATTATCGTATATGGCTTTAATTTCAGGTGAAAATAAAGACAAAAACTGTCCAATATTTTAATATTTTATTATTACGCTGGTTCTGATCTTTCGGCTCACATGAGCCATCTGAAAGTGGTTACATAGAGGTTAACATAAAGTCATCCACCATCTCTCACCAATAAATATTAAAGCCACTATATATAAAAAAAATTATAATTAGCAAGCATCGCTCAAGTTCTTTTTCATGACCCTTTAGCAATATTTATACTCAAATAGATAGTATTGCGATTGGATTCAGGTCCCTTTTTTTCTAATTATTATATGACACATTTTGAAAATGACACGAATAAACCCTCTATAGATGTAAGATACATAGATGATATTTTTATTTTAGCCAAAAATATTGACCATATAACACATCTTATAAATAAATTTGAATGTCACTCCGTCCTCAAATTTACATTAGAACTTAATATTAAGAATAAAATTCAATTCCTTGATGTACTTATTGATTCCAGCACACATAGATTTACTACTTCTCTATATAGGAAACCAACTAGCATAAACTCGTGTTTTCTTAATCATAATGGTGAATACCCTCCACAATATAAGTTAGCTGTTATAAAAAACTTAATTCAACGCACACAAATAATGTCTTCTTCCAAATCCATATTCTATAAAGAATTACACAACATTAAACAAACACTTGTTAACAAGGGATATCATAACTCCTTCACTGATCAACAAATTTAAATGTATGTCAATAAACTTAATAATACCTCTAACAATATTGAGGACATTAATAATAAAAGTGTACGTCAAAATAATCATAAGACTATTAACTTATACTATTGCAACTAAATGCATAATAATTACAAACATGATGAAACAACACTCAAAGACGTAATAGAGAGAAATGTTCAACCAGTTAATATTAATAATAAACTATAAAATTAGGCTGATCGTATATTATAAAAAATTTAAAACAATTGACCTCATAGTCTCTAATAATTCTACAACCACACAACTGAATCCTCTACAGAATACCAATGTAGGGCATCAATTTACATGCTCATTCAGAGATTGTATCTCTGATACTAATAATAAACCCACTACACATATTGGTTTTGTTACAACCACGCTCTCCCGTAGATTTACCAGTCACCTTTCTTATCATAGTTCAATTAAACAACATTTCTTAGAAAAACATAGCCATGTATGTAATATTAGACAGATTTTAGTCGATAACGCAATAATACCCACAGGTACACACAGTAACAAGAACCTTCAGATATTGGAGGCCATCTACATTAAATCAAAACAACCCACACTCAATAAAATCACATTTCAATCTAATCACAACATATTGCATTGTTAACATTTCGGTCTCTCACGTAGTGTGACGTCATAGAACCGCATTAGTAATTTACAACCTGCGTCTGCTATTTGGTGACTGTCTGTTATCGTCGCATAACAATGTTGTACGTCAACACAAGATATCATCATCTTTGATGATGGATTTCATAATGTTAAAACGTCTCTGTAACCACTCTGAAGATGGCTTATGTGAGTCGAAAGATTAGAACAAGCGTAATAAAAAATGTCGAAATGTTTCTTCATTTTCACCTGAAATTAGATCCAAAATACGATGTTTAGAACGGCTCATAATTAAACATAATAGACATTCTATCTGTCTATCTATATGGAGGAATGGTAGACTTTGAAAAAACGGTAGCTACTCACACATATACGCATCGTTCATTCAGTAATAAATTCGAACACTCTCGGCTACTGGCGTGTGTTTACATTGTATATAACACGCTAAAGTCTGCCTTCATTCTCCGAGCGCCCATATCTCAGAGGTAGAATTCGGTCGGGTTTCAATCCTGGCTTGAAGCAATCGGACGTCTAACCGTACTGATGAGCTGTGATACAGCGAAACAGATCTGTCTGCGGATGACTATATATATATATATATATATATATATATATAGAGAGAGAGAGAGAGAGAGATAAAACAATAAAACCAATGAGTGACATTTTGAATAAATTGAATAAAGTTTTTATATTTTCAAAATACAAGCAGCTGAAAAGTTTTCAGCCAGAGACACTTCTCCGATATCAATATTTGGATGCTTGGTTCTTTGAGATGATTTCGGGAAAAGGATTTCGGTAATTGTGTTGAGACAAGAATTTTCATTACCCTATTGTACTTGTGGAAGCGTGGTGGAGTAATGAATAGCAGTAAAATAACAGGAGAGACTGGGTTCTATAGCCTTGGATGGCAACCAGTCTAGGAGAAGGAAAACTCTGAACTCAAAGAAGGATGTGCTCCGTCAGACTGTCGCGCCTAAAAAAACACCACTTCTACTGCAGCTGCAGTTCATGTGGTGCCTCTACAACCCTAAGGAGACACGTCATATCTAAATTGTATTGTCATTATTATTATTAAAATCGTATGTGTATGTACATTTTGTTTGAATTTAATTATTTTGAATTCTTTTTCTTTTATGTGCCATGTCCTTTCAAGACGTAGGCGATCATGGCTTTCCACATCTCCCTGTCCCTGGTGGCTCTTAGCACGCGTTCTCATGTTGCACCATGCAACCCTCGTTTCGTCATCAACCTGATCAGGTCCTTCAAATATGTTATCCGCTGCTTTCCTCTGTCTCTTTTTCTCTTTATCTCCTTCCTCATTGCATGTCCCAGGAAATTTAGTTGTCTCTTCCGGATGTTCAGTATAAATTTCCTTTTCGTCTACATCCTTTCCAAAACCTAGTCATTGCTCATATGCTCGGTCCATGATATCCGCAGTATCCTTTTGTAGAACCACATTTCAGCTGCTTCGTTTTTCCTTCATCTTCAAATATATTGTCCATTATCACTGCCATATTGAAGAACCTACATCAAATAGCAATCCAGTACTCTCCTCTTTGTTTCTAGTGAAATTGTCCTGTTTCTTAATACTTTACTCAACTTCTGGAATGCTTCTATATGCCATGCCAATTCGCCTTCGGATCTCAGTGTCGCTCTTTCCATCTTCTGTTAGAACACTTTCTAGGTATTTAAATTTCTGGATCTGCTTGATTTTAAAATCCCTCACCTGTAATTGGCATTTTGGGCTGCCTTTTTGCTGATGATCATGCATTGGGTTTTCATCCAGTTTATTTGTAGTCCTTTCCTGTCACTCTCTTCAGCTACCTTCTGTAGGAGGTCATGTAATTTTCTTAAAACCTCTGAATATAAAAACTTTGCTATATGGACCAACCGCAAATGAGTGAAACCACAGTTCTGATATCGCCGTTGGTGAATTACTACTCTATATCACTGTCTTATATTTGACTATTTCTTTGAGCGAGATGCGTCGTGTATTGTTTTAAAGAATACTAACATTTATATCCACTGATTATTTTTGGCGCCTTTTTTCTAAGCAACTGCTAATGTTCATTCAAATCCAGCGAAGGACAAACAATATGGTTATTGTCTGTTAAGAATATAAATTGAAATCAAGGAATTGACCTTGAACACAAGAACGCAGAGAACCGCACGGTAGTTACCAAGTTAACTGATTGTAATCAAGGTCTTCGTAGAGTCTACTAAATAAAGCGGAATTGACAAGTAATGATTTATGAGACCACGTTCATTATTAAGAAAAAGATTTTTTTTTTAAATCGGTAGCACCCTATGCAAAGAATTAAAGAATGCGTTACAGTGTGTGGAAAAAATAGGAACAGAAATGTTATTTATGAGCGGGAAGAGGACAGTTATCAGGGGGACAATAGATAACGATTGATATTGTATTTGAATTTGAAACATTAAAGTTGGCTGGAGAGCATGGCATCAAATGGAGTTCTGCAAACGAGAAGTGTAATAAAAGAAATTGCTGGCATAAAATTTACGGCTACATTTAACCAGATCACCTGAAAATTGATGAGATCTGGAGGCTAGTCTAGTACATTGCTTAAATTTAAAAATTCTAAGTACTATGGAATAAGTTGTAGAAAAGACACAGGGAGGTAACCATACGGTGGTGGGAAGTTGACTGATGACAAGCCACCTGATCAGGACCTGTAATATTGCTGAACCTTCTTTGGATATTATCAAAGAACTCAAAGTATATAGAAGAAGAACCAGACCATATGTGGCAGAAATATTCTAACAGAACGAATGGTATACTTATAAATATGTATGATAGATTCTGGAAAGAAAAAATTGTCTCGTACGACACACTGAACCAACATTCTTTTCAGCTGACCTAGCAATAGATTAAATGTAGTCTTTCCACTTCATGTAAGCTGAGAAAGTTAGCATGAGAAGCAAAACGAATTGGGAAAACAGCAAACGTTCAAGATGTACAAAAAATCAAATCTTCCAGAGAAAAGAAAATTTCACCCTTTTAATTGTTTCCTTTGTTTGGTTTGATTTGTTGTTTTATCCAGATCAATGTATTATTTTATAACGATAAGGTTTTTGGGTAGGTTTCAATGAATAAAATAGATATTATTTGTAAGAAATCAGTTTGTAGGTTATAAACCGTTTAAGTATTATTGTAAAGAGGATTGTGACGAAAGTCTAGTTTCATTGATGTCGATAACATTTTGAGTACAGATTCGTATAAAAAGAAATATGCATTCTTTGTAAAAAATCTGTTTAGAGACGAAGGTTTATTGTCATGTTGTTGTAAATAATTATTTTGTCGGGAGCAGACTTTGAAATTTCACTCGCTTGATCAACTCAGTCGATTAAAAACTTAACTGGGCGATTAAAGATTATTGCTTTACTCGCCTGCGGTCGATTAGAAAATGGAAGGAAATCTGATTCTTTTTGCAACCCAAAAATATGCCATTGAAGATCCACAAGTTACTTAGAATGACCTACAATGACATTATTGAACTCTTAGCTTTTATCGTCCCGGTCAGTGCAAACATTCGTTTAATTAACGCTTCCAGAGTGGAGGAAAAATGTCTCTGTCGCCCAGATTGCTCACAGATGTTTGGAAACTCATTTGGAAAAATATTATTCTATATTTCCTTCTCGCTTACGAAAAGTGAAAACAAACATTTGAAAGAAAGAAAAAAAAGTACGTATACTTCATTCAACCACGCTCTGAAAAACAAATTATACAACTTGTATAAAATATTACTTGTAATTTTTTTTTTATAGAAAATCGTTGAGAAAATCAGATTTGTTTTTTTTATCATCTATGAGATAGAGTTGTAGTCGAACAGAAGAAAGAAACTATGAATTTAGGTACATCCACTCAATCGCCCCCCCCCCCACAAAAAAAAAGAAAAAAAACTCAAAAACAGCATATCATGATGTTAAAAGGTCACAAACTTAATAAGAACAAAGTTTTATCATCAAAATTTTTATGCTATTATTAAGAGAAAAGATCAAATTTTGTTGTTATTATTTAAAAAATAATTTAAATCTTTTCTAACACGTTAGAAATTTTAATCAAAATTTCAATTTTTGTTTTCCGTCAGCAATTCAGGGTATGATTACTTAAGGCGACTATTAAGAAAATGAAATCGGTCTAGTAAAATGATTTTCTAACACGTTAGTAATTTTTCCTCGCTCCCGACCGCCGGTTAAGTGATTTCGTTTTCAAATCTAAAAGGCTGGTAAGGAGTCTGATTTCATTGATTTCGTTTGGTTGTTTTTTTTTTACGGAATATCAAATTCAATGGGTTCTTTAATAGTGACAAGATTTTGGGGATAGGTTCGTATGAAAAGAATAGGACTTTTTGTAAGTAATCAGTTTGTAGTTAGTGTTTTATTGGCACATTTTTTCAAAGAGAGTTTTTGTTGCGAGACTGGTTTTATTGATTTTTTTTATTCTGTTTTATGGTATATCAATCTGAATGTGTTATTTAATCCCGTCAAGCTTTTGAAGATAAGTTCATATTAACAGAATACGTATTCTTTGTAAAATATCACTTTTTAAATTAGGTGTCATTGACGTTTTATTGTAAAGACGGTTCTTGTCAAGAGTCTTGTTTTATTGATTTAGTTTGTTTTATTTAGGTTTATGGCATTTGAAACACAAGGTACTATACAATGACAAAAATATTATGAAGCAAGATTCGTATGAATAGTATATGTATTCTTTGTAAAATATCGCTTTGTAGATCAGGTTTCATTGAATTAGTATTGTAAAAATGGTTTTTATTGCGAGTTTGGTTTCATTGATTTGTCTTTTTTTAATGTTTGTTTTACGGCAATACGTGATTTAATGCCGAGAAGATTTTGATAAACGGTTCGTATGTATAGAATATATAGTCTTTGTAAGAAATGTTTGCAAATTGGGTTTCCTTGATGTATTATTCAAAGAGGGTTTTTATTGAGAGTTTGGTTTCATTGATTTTGTTTGGTGTAGTGTGTTTTACGGCACACCAACAACATTGTGTTATTTAATGTCGACAAAATTTTGAGGATAGATTCTTAAGATTATAGTAAGTATTCATTATGAGAATAATTTTGAAGATAATTATTCAATTATATATTTTTAAAAAAAATATATACAGTCATTGATTTGATTTTGTTTAATTTATTTTAGGTCATATCAATTTCATTGTGTTATTTAATTTAGAGAAGATTTCAATGCTAGACTCATATGCATAAAATATTTATACTTTGTGCGGAATTTGTTTATAGATAATGTTACTTTGAAGTAATATTGTAGTATTTTTTCTCGAAAGAGTCTTGTTACCACGGTTCTATGTCTTTTATTTAGTTTTTACGGCGTATAAGCCTCAATATGTTATGTAATGCAGACTTGATTTTGAGTATATGTATGAATGAATAGAATATGTATTTATTGTAAAAGGTCAGTTTGCAGATCAGGTTTTATTGATGTATTAATTTAATTAAGATTTTTGTTGAATGTCTTGTTTCTTTGAATTTGTTATTATATTTTGTAAAGTATCTTGTTTAATTTATGGGTTTTGTTTTATTTTTTACAGCATATCAACATCAATGCGTTATTTAATGCCGACAAGATTTTGACCTAATGAATAGCATCTATTCTTTGTCAGAAATATGTTTGTAGATTATATTGTATATTATATTAACGCATTATTAGAACGAGTGTTTTTGTAGAGTGTTCTGTTTAATCTATTGGTTTTGTTTCATTTTTTACAGGATATCAACTTCAATGATTTATTTAATGCTGACAAGATTTTGACCTAATGAATATCATCTATTCTTTGTCAGAAATATGTTTGTAGAGTATCTTTTATATTATTTTGACGCATTATTAGAAATAATGTTTTTGTAGAGTGTCATATATGTTTTGTTTAGTTATTACTTTTTTTACAGCATATCAAACTCAATGCGTTTTTTAATCGTGACAGTTTTTTTGAAGATAGTTACAAATGAATAGAATATGCAAACATTAGCTTATAGATAAGTTTTCATTAAGGTATTCAGTTGACTTTTGTCGTTAATTATATGTATTGCTGGTAATATTTTTTCAAACTTTTGTTGCTTGTATTTTGACTATTAAAGTCAATGTTAATTTTTTCATTGTGTAGAATTATTTTTACTATAAATGTATATTTTTATACTTTGGTAGGGATTGAACCACCCTATGAATGGGTAGTTATTTGCTTATAGTTGGGATGCTACTCCTCCTGGACAAGGTGGACATGGAAGCAATACCCTTGCTGCCGGATGCAGTTTATTGTCATAAATAGTACGATATTCATTAGATCATTTAAAGTGGTTTAACTAAATCACAAATATTAAATAAGAAAATCTCACCATTTGAAAACTTCCAAGAAAGAACAGGTATCACTTAATTTTCCATATCAGAAACAAAAGATTTGGAAGAAAATTCCATGAATAGTTTGAAAAGTGAACCTGGTAAAACTATTGTCATGAAAAATTGTTTTATAAGTTTATAAATTCCAACTGACAATTCGTCCTGGGTATGAAGATAAACCACATTCGGTAGCATGACCTGTGATGGGAGATTTTGACGAGCATGGAACCATCTCTTAATTACTAGTCTTTCCAGATCTACATTTACCCGAGCCGGTAGCAACTGTTATAGTCTCAGCTATGGGCAAATAGTTAACTTCCAAACTGGAGTCAAAACACTATGAAATTTTAAAAATATATTAAAAACAAATCTATCAGCAATAAATTTTGAAAAAATATTACCAACCATATATTTAAATCGCGACAACAAAAACCGTTTTTAAAAATATGTTAATAAAACAGGATCTAGAAACTGAATACATACAAACCTATCCTAAAAATCTTGCAGGCATTAAATAAACTATTGAGGCTGATTTAACGTTAACTAAACCAAACCAAACCAATTAACAGTAACGCTATGAGTGTTACATGCATAGAAACGGTTTTCCCATCGTTACCATTTGTTCTAAAACAACTCCAAGCACCACCAAAGACTGTTTCAAAGACACAAACATTGAACCTTGCAATATAAGCACAATAACTTCATCTTTTCTATATGTTTACCGAATATCGATCATATGCAAGAATAATTTTCGAAGTTTCATCACCTCGTCTCTCTCTGTCAATATATATATTTACAAAGTCACTATAAAGTGGGGTTGAGACTCCGAGAAAATAATGCCAAAAACAAAGAAAAAAGAAACAAAAAATTAAAAAAAAAACAAACAGCAAAAAACAACACCGCATTCTAATCTATAAACGCATATTGGATATAAAACGCGAATCAATGAAAATAAGTTGAAAGGCAAGCTGAGCATGCGCACTCGCGTACATCTAATTAATTAGACGCATTTTTTATTTGCTTTCCGAGACAAACACAGAAGATTAAAAATGGCTATCATAAGAAAACATAGATAGAATTGAAAATCTTATTCGAGAGACGCACATATTTCCAATTAACAGGACGAGTTACTCTGGCGATAATCACAGAAATTCGAGCATACGCCATATATGTGAGTTTACGTTAAACACACTAACACATTTTGCTCGGTAGACTGATATACATAGATATTAGACATTAAAATAACACCCACCCACATATAGATAAGTACACCTATACGGAATTATTTAAAACTTATGCATTAACTGTCAAATCAAATATTAGCTTTCTTCCTATCAGAGTCCATGAAACACGTTGTATCGGAGGCATCCGAGACATTCTTATAGCCTGGAATGAAAACAAACGCTCACATACAAACACGCAATGATCACAATAGTGTGGTGTAATGGTTAGCATGCTTGTTTTGTTAGAATCATTATAACTGAGTAGTCAGTTCAATCCTCACTGGTTACCTAGTAATTTCGGCCTTGTGCTTCATCTAATCTGCGGTAATAAAATCACCGTATACACACACAATAACAATTTTTTGTTAATAATGAATACTTTGTACAAGCCCCAAGAGCCACTCGAGGTATGGTTTACAAAATAAGAGGCACAATTTATGTGGATATGTAGTCAAGATAAAGGTTAACCCTAAACTTGAACAGGTTAATTTTGTAGTGAGCGGGGAAACATCCTCTTGGGAGTCAGTTCCACAGAGCATTGGTCCGTGGGAAGAAGTTTGACATTTGTATGGAGTTGTTGATTTTTTTTTAACGGGTTATCAGTTCTTATCAAATTATTTAAGCCAGAAAATATCTTTAAATTATAAGAAAACGATTTATTGACACAAATCACACTAATTAACCCACAGAGGGGAGAAAAAAGGTAGATCCATACGTTTTTCAAGTGTATTTGCACTAAATTGAATATAAGAAACCCGATTTGAATTGAAACTTGGTTTTCTGATTTTCGTTTCCGAGCCGTTAACATCACTTTCACATTAAATTTTACAGCACCTGTTACTACAAGATGTCTCTAATCTGGCCATTGACATTTGTAAATAAAAAACTAGTTACATATAACTCATCAAGTCAATGATCAATTTGACCCTGTTTATATCATGAACAGGTCTTCTTAAATGATAATAATAAAAAAGAATCATTGATTAGTCTAGAGAAAATCAAATGACTGCTAATTTACACCCACCTTCAACCTTTTCGTTTATTTTTAATTTTTTTTTTCGCGAACAAGTCTGTTTAATTAGTGCCTGGAAATAATTAAAAGAATAGCCAATCATATCTTTATTCCGTCGTCACTCATATTGAGAAACAAATGTCGCATATACAGACGTACACATATACAAACAATTTGAATTGCTAAAAGAGGCACGCTTATATAAAATGAAATCCCATTTTCGCAAAGGATATTTAAGAAAATAGTTTTATAGTATCGTGAAATAGATGAGTCTATTGTGTGAAACGAAATTTCCTTAAACTTACAAAGGTTGTAACACATATTTCTGGCTGCCTCTGTTTCTTTCCGGTTAAAATATTTGTCAAGAAATACAAAATTTTAACAAGTTTCTAGTACATTTAACCCGAGAACACTAACCACGGGTATATAGTACCCAGCGTAAATGACGCCATTTTAGTTACAATTTAATTAAATTTTCAGTTCCTATTAATGTTAACTGAAAGAAGAAATTTTGAAGTACTTGCAAGTAAAATATTTCAAATAAAGATTTATTTGTCTATATTTCTGAGATGAGGTAGTATTTACAGTATTTACATTCTTCGGACTATTGTCCTCATCTTTGTTGCCATTTGTATGACATTTTGGCCGTTGTACGATCCGGCATTCTTCAGGTGCTAGGAATTTCGAACCGAAACCATTATTACAATCACTGGAGTATATCCTTCTCATTCCTTGCGTAGTAGTAATGCCACGATTGGAAGTCATGAGTTATCTCCCTCTAACCCCGCAAGTTACTTGTTCACCATTGCTGTAGCCTGGTATTGAACACACAAATTAAGAGTCAAGTCAGGAACTAACCAACGTTTATATCCACTCATGACTTTCATTCGTGGCATTACTACTACGCAAGGAATGAGAATGATATACCCTAGTGATTGTAATAATGGGTCGGTTCGAAATTCCTAGCACACGGAAAAGGCCGGAGTGTACAACGGCAGAAACGTGGTACAAATGGCAACAAAGATGAGGACAAAAGTCCAAATAATTTAAATACTATAAAGATTTATATTTAATATGTTTTTGATATTTTCAAAATTGGCTATAATATGCCCATGGTTAGTAGTGGTGTAACCTTAACTGATTGTTAGTGTTCCAGGGTCAAGCATGTAACATTTGAAGCAAGCGATTCGTGCATTAAAAGCATTACGAAAAGACTTTAAATAGAGTAGAAAATATTCGTCTTCTTCGTCCTCTTTATGTCTCGTGTCTCTTCAGGACGTAGGTGATCATGGACCTCTACTTACCCCTATCCCTTGTCGCTATTAACATTTTTTGTCTCGGCATCTTTCGCAAACTCCGCTTCGCCATCCACTTGTTCAAACACATCAAGAATGTCTCGCGCTACTTTTCTCAATATCTCTTTACCTCTATCCATCCTGTGAGTATTAGATTCTCCAAGCCCTTCTTCCTCATTTGGTGCACCAGAAACCTTAGCTATCTTTTCCTAATGCTTATTAGTTTTCCTTTTTGTTTGGATCCTCTTCAAAACCTTGTCGTTTTTATATATTCTGTTCATGGCATCCTCAGCATCCTTCTGTAGAACCACATTTCTGTTGCTTCGAGTTTGTTGCCATATTGAAGGACAGATATCACATAAAAGTCCAGTACATTTTCATTGTTTCCAATGAAAATTTTCCTGTTTCTTAATACTCTAATCAGCTTTGGGAATTTATCTTTAAATACGTCCTCGCATTTTCTGTTAGAACGCTTCCCAGATATTTAAATTTCTGGACATGGTTTATTTCAGTATCACCGACTTGTAGGTTGTATTTTGGGTTTCTCTTTTTACAGATGACCATACATTCAGTTTTCTTCTTCTTCTTCTTCTTCTTCTTCTTCTTCTTCTTTGTGCCTTGTCCTTTTGGGACGTAGGCGATCAATACCCTTTCTCCTGTTATCCTATTCAAGCCCTATTCCAGTATCCATCTTCTCAAGTCAATCAGGTATGTCATGCGTTGTTTTCTCTTGTCCCTCCTCTCCTTAATATGTCCCCTGAACATCAGGTTCTCCAAGCCCTCCTTCCTCATTATATGTCCCAGGAACTTCAACTGTCTTTTACTGATGTTAAATATCAGTTTCCCTTTAGGGTCCAATCTCTTCAAGACCTCGTCGTTCTGTCAATAGCATTCAACCAAAATATATTGCTGGTAATATTTTCTTCCCCAAAGGATATTGCTGGAATTTTTACTATAGAAATATATTTTTATACTTTCATAGTGTTTTGACCCCAATTTGAAGAGTAGCCATTTAACCATAGCTGGGACCCTAACTGATGCTACCACCCGGGTAAATAATAGGAATTAAGAGGTGGTTTTACGCTCCTCTAAACTTTTCAATCAAAGGCCTTACTGTTGGATGCAATTTATTGTCATACCTAGGACGTCATTAATTAGAGGCTTTAAATTGGCTTTAACAAAATCCCAAAGACCAAATAGGAATGAATGGATCAGAAATTATGTTTTACTTTATATGAGATTGTCTAGCCTTCGCTACTATATTTAAGGAAAGGCATCACATAGCAATGTAATACCTTTTTTCTGTTTCCAGCGAAATAGTCCTGTCTATTAATACTCGACTCAACTTCTGCAGTACATTCTTTGCTATACGTTTTTAGATCTCCGTATCGCAATTTTCGTTCTCTGTTAGAACTCTTCCCAGGTATTTGTTTATATTTACACTATTTACACTATTCGGACTATTCTTCTCATCTTCGTTGCCGTTGTACTCTACGGCCTTCTGCTAGGAATTTTGAACCGAACCCTTTATTACGATCATTGGAGTATATCATTCTCATTCTTTGTGCGAAGCTATTTTTTTGTAGTAATGAGTTATCTTCCTCTAAGTTACTTGTTTACTCTGCTGTAGTCTGGTATTGACCTCACAAAAAACTTTGAGTCCAGTCACTGGGACTAACCAACATCTATAGCCACTGGTTCATATTTCTTTAAGGACAAGAACAACTGAATTTCTGACACTTACTGTTCAGTAACCTTTTTTTTTACCAGAGTTCCTATAGGAATTTTTGATGTTAACAGTTTTCTCTAATTTTTTTTATGCTAATGGTTTTCTCATTTACAACCCCAGTAAACGTAATAAAAGGGTTCGCTTTGAAATTGCTAGCTTCTAAAGAAGGCCGGAGCGTACCACGTCCGAAACATTGTACAAATAGCAACAAAGATGAGAATAATAGTCGGAATAGTGTAAATAGTGTACTTCCCAGGTATTTAAATTTCTTCACCTGTTTCATTGAAATTTTGGTATCCTTTTTACTGATGACTATACATTCAGTTTTCTTGTAGTTTATATGTAATCCTTTGTTTCCACTTTCTTTAAATACTTCTTGTTAGAGGCCCTGTAGTTTTTTATTCTGTATCTGTAAACTTTATCATCTGCGTATCTTATATTGTGTAGATTGCGGCCACCATTGAAAAATACTTGCAGGACTTCTAGAACATCTCAGAATGGTCTCGCGGTATAGTTTGAATAGATCTGAAGAGAATGCACATACTTGTCTTACAGCCCTTTCTATCTTTGTGTTTCTGTTGAACTTGTTTCTTGTTCCTATGCAGGAAGGTTACTGTCAGTAGAGGTTCTTGATTACTCTAAACACTTTCCGGATGTGTCTTGGCTGTCAAGCGTCTCTATCAGGTCTTTCTACCGTACTTTGCCGAATGCACTTGCATCGTTAATGAAACACAACTATGCGTCCTTCTGTATTTTTATAGCCCATTCTGATAAAACTCTAAGCTCGTCCCTTGTTCCTGTGTCCTTGATGAAATCACACTTTTCTTGTGCTATTTCTGGCTTGATTCTGCTGTGCGCTCTGTTTATCAGAATTCGGATTATGAATTTTGTTACGTAACTCATGAAACTGATCGTTCTGAAATGTTCACATTCGTTTGTACCTGGTTTCATAGATAGTGTTTTGAATATCAATCAACAGGTCTTCCGGGATTTAGCTACCTTATGTAGCTTAATATGAAGCAAGAAACCACAAAAACTTAGTTAATTGCTCCAGCATTAATTCTTTTTTAGCCACATCGTATGACTGACATTTCTCTGCAGTGTTTTATCTAAATACGTATTTCCTGTTAATTACGGCTCTTTTCTATAGTTTCCTTCTAGTACTTTATATGAAGATATTGAGGTACATTTTGTGCTGATATGCGTCGTGGTACAGTGGATATCGACCTAAAACGACGAAGCTGAGTTCGAATTTCAGTGGAATTCCTTGCATTCATTCATGCGCAAATACCATTGACAATGGTATTAATCCGTCTCTTCTCTCCAGTTATGGGTTAAATAATAGAACAGATTGCGTTCTATAGCCTTGACTGCCGCAGAAAGCAATGGCAACCTACTGCAGAATAATTTTTCTCTTTCGAGACATGATCGCCTAAAGCGTGTATCACGTATGACACTTAACTGACTGACTGAGGTATATTTAAAATGGATAGGCAGCTACTGACAAATGACATCAATATTTTGATAGAGAAAAATAACAAAAGGCGTCAGAGAAACATTGGGATACGAACGCCGTAAAGTGAAAAGAAGGGGAAAATACAGAGGTACCAAAAAAAAAAAAAAAAGACCAGAAAAATGTAGCAGGTATCTCAAATCGTCCTTTTCGTTGTTGACGCATTATTTCCAAGTCTACTTCCTCTTTGCAAGACGTATTAGGGATATCTGTTACCACAGGGAGTGCCTAAAACAGAATAATAATAATAAAAATTATTATAAAATAATAAAAAATAATAAACAATAAAATAAATAAAATAATAAATAACAATTAATGAAAATAGTAAATATTAAATGATAATAATAAATATTAATAATAATAATAATATATAACAAAATAAATAAAAGAACAATATCAAATAAATAATAAAAATAAAATAATAATAATATTAATAATAACAAAAAAGTAATAATAAAATAATAAAAACTAATAAACAATAATAAATGAAAATAATGCAAAATAATGAATAGTAATAATTATAATTGATACTGATAATACATAATAAAAAACAATAGTAAATAATAAAATAACAACAAATAACTAATAATTATAAATAATAAAATAATAATAACAAAAAAAATTAATAATCAAAGAATAAATAAAAAATAATTAAAAATAATAGGTAATTAAAAGTAATACAAAATAAGGAATTAAAAATTAAATAATAATAATATTAACAAATATTGATATGAATAATAACATTTGAGTAAATTTTATTTTGAATTCGTAAAAATAGTAAAAGTGGCTTTCCGTGGTCAAATTATATTTTACTTAATGAACGTTGGGGATGAAATAAGCCTTCTTCTTCTTCTTCTTCTTCTTCTTCTGCTTGTTCTTCTATGTGCCTTCTCCTTTCAGGACGTACGCGATCATGGTTCTCTACGTCTCCCTATCCCTGGTGGCTCTTAGTATGTTTTTCCTGTTACACCTTGCAAGCCCCTTTCCGTTATTCATCAGATCAGGCCCTTCAAATATATTATCAGCTGCCTTCCGTTGTCTTTTTCCTTCTTTCTGGCCTGTCAGTATTTGGTTCTCCAAGCCCTCCTTCCTTATTGCATGTCCCAGGATCTTCAGTTGACTCTTCCTGATGCTCACTATTAATTTCCTTTTTTGTTGCCATTCTTTCCAAAACCTCATCGTTGCTCGCATGCTTGGTCCATGATATCCACACCATCCTTCTGTAGAACCACATTTCCGCTGCTTCAAGTTTTGTCCTCATTTTCGATGATATTGTACAGCATTCTCTGCCGTATTGAAGAACTGACATCACGTAGCAATACAGCACTATTTTCTTTTTTCTAGTGAATTTTTCCTGTGTTTTATTACTTTACTCAGCTTCTGGAACGCGTTCTTTGCCATGCCAATTCGCCTTCGGATCTCTGTATCGTACTTTCCATCTCCTGTTAGAACACTTCCAAGGTATCTAAATTTTTGTACTTGCTTGATTCTGGTATTCCCCACTTGTATTTGGCATTTTGGGTTGCTCTTTTTGCTGATGACCATGCATTCAGTTTTCTTAAAGTTTATTTGTAGTCCTTTTTTGTCACTCTCCACAGCTACCTTTTGTAGGAGGTCTTGTAGTTTTCTTTCCGTGTCTGCAATCAGCACTGTATCATCTGCATACCTTATGTTGTTCAAGTTGTGGCCTCCAATAACAAATCCTGGCTTGTCATCTAGGGTCCTCAAAATATTCTCGCTGTAAAAGTTGTTATCTTTGTAAATCTGCTGAAATCGTTACCTGTCCGTGTACAGGCATTTTGCTGCCAGTAGAGATTCTTGATTACTCTGATGTCTTTCCCAAAAATGTCGAGGCTGCTGAGCATCTCCATCAATTCTTTGTGTCGTATTTTGTCGAATGCCTTCGGATAATCAATAAACATAGGTACAATGCTTCTTCATTTGTATTTCCCTTTTGGAGAGCATCCTAATAATAAATATGACGTTTCTTGTCCCAGTGTCCTTGACGAACCCGCACTGTTCCTGCCTAATTTCTGGCCTGATTCTGCTTCTCTCTCTATTCATCAGGATTCTGACAATCAATTTTATAATTAAGCTGATAGTTCTGTGTAGTTTGCACTCGTTTGCATCTGGTTTCTTCGGTGGTGCTATAAATATCGACTTGCATAGGTGGTCTGGTATTATTTCACTATTATAATTTCGTTTATTATTTCGCTAATTTTTTCTATGCCAAATTCTTCCAGAGCTATCAGCAGCTCTATTACGATGCCGTCTGGACCAGCTGCTTTGTTTCTGTTCCGTTTGGCCATTTCAGCTTCCACTTCGGATTTTAATATTTCCGGTCCATCCTCCTTCTTTTGTATTTTGGTTGTTCTCTCCTATCGCAAAAAAGATCTATCTATCTATCTATCTATCTATCTATCTATCTATCTATCTATCTATCTATCTATCTATATACTCTTCCCATTGCTGTAGTATTTCCTCTTTCTCCAATATAATTGTTTCATCCTTGGATTTTATGCCTCCTGTTGAGAAGCAGGTTTTTTGTCCTGTAAGTTCTATTATCTCTTTATGCATCTCTGCTCAGTCTCTCTACTTCTGCGCATTTGTTGTTGAGCCATTCCTCTTTAGCCTGTTTACATTTGTTCCTTGTCTGCCTGTGTAGTTTCCTGTATTCTCCTCCATGTCTTGACGTTATCTTTTGTCTTCTTTGCATCATGTGGAGAATCTCTTCAGTCATCCGCTCGTTTTTTTCTGCGTCTGATTTCCTTTGGGACAATGTTGTTCGCTGAGGTCACCATCGCTTCCTTTAGTGAGTCCATTTTTGAGTGTCCTTTTCCAATTTGTTCTTCATATTTCTTTCTCACGCTGTTAGTGTAATATCTGCGGTTTGAGGTCATTCACGAGCGTGTTGTATTTCAGCCTTGGTGCTGTGCTAGGCTTCTTCATTCTCCGGAGTTTTATCCTTAGTTTGCAGATGATTGGGACATGGATATGTTTTGCATTGAACCTCTGCATTCTGAATGTCTTGTTTATAGTTATGTCGTCTATTTGGTTCTTCGTGTCGCCCCTCGGCTTCTCCATGTCCATAGACGTCGTGGGTGTTCTTGAAACCAGGTGTTAGTAATTACCTGGTCATTTTCTGTGCACCATTGGACCCATTTTTCTCCTCGTTCATTGCGATCCCCTAGTCCAAATTTGCCGTTCGTGTTTCTTTCCATCTCTTTACCTACATTGGCATTCAAGTCACCCATTATGATCCTAATTTATTTACTTTTGCACCGAGCCTCGGCACTGTCCAGTATGGAATAGAATGATTCTATTTCGTCCTCAGTGCTTTGAGTTGTCGGCGCATAAACTACTATGTTAGCTATGTTGAAGAGCCTTCTGCGCAGTTTAACCAAGAGGACTCTCTCTGAAAGCTGACAGTATCCAAGAATGCATTTCTTCACTTCTTTGTCTAGTATTAAGCCGACCCCTAGAATATGCTTAGAATATTGATTTTCAGTCTGCCCATCTCCTGCTTGACATTCGCTAGTTGTCCACAATTGTTAAGTGTCCTGACATTCCCTGTAGCGCATGTACCAGTTTAGGTTGGAAAGTTCATAAGCTGTCCAAGATTTAAAATCTACCGGCTGGTAGAATTAAAGGCATGAAAGTGTACCTGTGTACAACATATTGTCAGCTGTAGGATGTATTCTGGTACTCTTGCATGTTTTTTTAGTCTACCAATTGGCATGTGTCATAGTCAACCTTTGAACTTTTCAGCCATTCCTTGTAAGACGATGTTTTAGAAAAAGTAAATCTCGTATATCATCGAATAGAATACATACACAGCTGTATAATTTTTTTTTATTTGGAAATATATACATTATTTCATATATTTAGATTCATAGGCAGGCAAATGCGTTTTATTATGTCAAAAAGTTACTCTTTCAAAACGCATGTATGTATCCATGCATAATGATTTTCATAGTTTAGATGTGGAACAAAGATGAAACTATAGTGCATTTCAATGTGGATCGAACTCACCACTCAGTTTGGTACTGATCTAGCGAGACATGCTTATTAACCATTAAACAATGTCGAAATACCCAATATCTATGCATATGCACGCATTTTTAGCAACAAATATGCCACTGTGCCTATTGAAACATATGCATCTGTTTCCATTTATAGTCACACGCAGAAACACTTTATATGCCTCGAGTATGCACGCAATTCTTTAACTCTACTCATATCTAATAAAAGAAGGTCTACTTTCACACGTATTTCTTTGAAAATAGACAGCTTATTTCAGACAATTTTAAGTACAGGTGCAATTTTTAAAATTAACATCTACAAGCAGACATGTATTCAAAATCGAATCAAGTACAGGTGTACGTATGTAAAAATGCTCATAAATACTTATATATTCACAAAATAACAAGCACGCATTATGTAACGTAGTTTTCTTTATTTTCCACGAACGTGCCGAATTTAAAAGGGTGGAGAAACAATAAGTGACGACGGAGTTCGAGTGTCGATCCCCTTAGATATTGATAGAACTAACGATCTAGGCGTTCTATAAAAAGTTATCGTTGGGCCAAGCAATTAAACTGACTGAATTCAAAGAATTAAATTCTAAACTAAAAAAAACATGACAAAAAGGAATTATTATTCTTCTTATTTTATTCGGACTACTGTCCTAATCTTTACTGGCATGTTTACGACGATTCGGCCGTTTTACGCTCCGGCCTTCTTCAAGTGCTACAAATTTCGAACCGAACCCTATATTACGATCACTGGGGGATATCATTCTCATTCCATCTGCGATGCAACTTTTGGTAGTCACGTAGTTGTCTCCCTTTCTTTATATTATTTGTTGACCAATGATGTAGCCTGGTATTTAACTCACAACACTTTGGGTCAAATCCCTGAAACTAACCAACGTCTATATCCACCTGGCCATGTGTCTTTGAGGACAATAGTCCGAACAATGTCAATAGTGTCTATACTACCTCGTTTCAGAAGTATAGACAAAAAGAAGGAACTACACATATACTAACGTAAGAAACGGGCGCACACACCAAATCATCTCCTGTTCAGAAGACAATTTTCCCTGGTCGTCTTAAAGTTTATGCAAGATATTAAGGGCATTTTAACTAGAAGTAAGAGACAAGTAAAGGAGAAATAGAATCATACACGCATAAATGCATATACACAAGTAACACATATAAACAGGAAAGCATATAGGTACCGATATACACGCACACATACAATTACACGCACGTGCATCTATTTTGCATGCAGACATCTATAATTAAACAGTCGAGTTCTCTTCTTCACTCACTTTTCGCGCGCATTTAATCGAGAAAAAGTAGTAATATAAAGATTGAAAGATAGGTCGAAAACGCGTTTTTACACGTGTACAGGCAGAAACATGCGCGCACATGCGCACGCATACCGAATCACGAACACCACAGAAGCGCTGTTTAGGAAAGAAAAGAGCTAAGAAGGTTGACGACGAAAATGGCGGACAGCCTCGCGTTTCAGAGAGTCTACTCATCAATTCGCAACGTCCCTCCTACTGATCTCAGCAAATCGCTTGACAGTTTCGATTAACAGATGAAGCTGCTGAATTCGGCAGGCATAATAAATTTCTTGCACACCAATTACGCTCCATATTGGGTTCCAGGTGGCACCTCACTGTGACATCAACCTTCAGCTTGACCGCAGTGAAATGAAGCCATTGCTGAAGTTATCTCCCCTGACAGCCGACCGGCAGATGGCGTGCGGGTAATTCCTTTTTAATTGTGCTGCATTTAATAACTTGTGGAATTAAAATGCATCGATGTGCGTGTTTATTCGTTTGTTTTATTTTTTATTTTTCATTAAATGAAGAAAACTAGTTTTTCTCTTCTCATACCACAAAGAATTAAATCCTTTAAACCTCGTCTTCTTCAATCAAATTCAGTGCAAGAAAACGTCATTATTATTTCACTCCCCCCCTGTCATTCAACGCTTTTACTTCTCTGCAGCTATGTAAATATACAGGGTGATTGAAAAGTAACTTTCTATGTATGATGGACTCGACTGTAAATTTTACAAGACGGCCGAGTCCATCATAGCTAAAATAAGGAATTACTTTTCAATCACACTGTTTTTGGTAGGAACATAATAGTAGTTCCAATGATCTTACTATAACTGATTATAAATGATCTTCTAATCTGTATAATTTTATGTTCGCAGTTCAAGTGAAAACTAGAATTATGGATTTTTTCTTCCAATTTGGCGTATAATTATTTTATAGAGGCGAAATATGATATACGGCCAATATAAAATATGATATACGGCCAATATAAAATATGATATACGGCCAATATAAAAATGATTAAATAATATAGATCCGCAATATGCTAGGGAAAATTGTTTCAACTATTGACCAAAGATTTGAGTGAAATTCGGGGCGAGAGACTGTTCTAAATGTTGAGTTAATATGTAGTCACAAGTCTTCAACTAATGGGCAGTTAAAGATATTTTAACGGTTAATGCGTAACATTTGTCTGGAAAAGGCAAAATGTGCCAGAGAAGGCAAAAATTAAAAAAAAGCAAAAAGAAAAGACAAACATATCGGGAATGCAAAGAGACATACAGACAGACAGTGAATGCAAAAAACGATAGACAGATAGAGAATTCAAAAAAGAGAGACAGACAAAGAATGCAAATAAATAAAAAGAGGCAGATGGTTTCTTATTAAAAATAAACACTAAATTAAATTTTCTAGTATAATCTATAAGAGTATTAAAACAGATACTATTTGTTCTCATTCATCGGGAAATATTCATGGTCCTCTGTGTGCATTAGGATTTATTTCCGAAGAATCTAATATGGAGCAGACTTTATACAAATTGATATGACATGTAAAGCACCCACTGTAACGTATCTACTTGTAAAAATAGTGACAATATTTGTGTAAAACTTCATAATATTCTGGTGATTTTCTAAGTGCAGTTTAGATGCGGGACAACGGTTTGTTAGGACTTCATCCACATCTTTCTCGAAGTATGGGGCACCCAGTGAGGATCGAACGCACTACTCAGTTGTAAGGATTCTAGCGAAACAAGCTTGTTAAACATTGCATTATCTCCATCGCCCAAGCTTCATAAAATTATGTAAGATGACAAAACAGAAATGTTTGCAGAAAAAAACTGTTTCAACGCTTTATCGACTGGTCCAGTGGATAATAACGTTGAAGAAGGTCAGCGAGCGTCAGTCAAGTGCCATACGTGAAACACACTTGGGCGATCATGTCTCGAAAAGGACATGACTGAATGGGCAGAAGATTATCCTACAGTTGATTATGCGGTAGAATGGTTGCCAGCCAAGGTTATAGAAGCCAATCTGTTATGTTATTTAACATATAAGGGGATGGAAGAGACAGATTGATACCTTTTCCAAGAGTATTTGCGCGTAAATGAATGCAGGGAATTAAACTGGAATTCGAACTCGGCTTCCCGATTTTTTTTGATACGATCCAATATTCCACTGCACCACAACGCACATCCACAAATACAATGAGAAAATTGTCGTGAATAGGTCAGTAAATATGAGGACAGTCGTCTGAAAGATGCAAATAGTGTAAATGAAAATTAAGCCATTCTTTAAGCATTAACTGAAACGTATCTACTTGTAAAAACAGTTACAATATTTTCATAAGGCTTCATAACATTATGTAAAGTGACAATGTGGTCTCAGATGATTTATGGAGAGGAGTTTAAATTTGGAGGCGTTAGAATTAACAAGTCATCTTTTACTCCAGTTAACAACGGAATTTGGGTTTTGGTCATCTGTCGTCATTTTGAAATTTTTGTTTTTGATTTGGAAAGAATTAATTTTGATTTGGTTTCTTTCTTAAAAAGTTACTTTTTAAACAATGTTTCTATTTACACTTACTTTTCTTTGTTAATTTCAGATGAGGATTTTTTTCATTTGTAACTTTATTTTACAGTTTCTTATTTAAAAATAAAGACTAAATTAAATTATCTAGTATAATCTACAGGAGTATTAAAATAGATACTATTTTTTCTTATTCATTGGCAAATATTCACGGTCCTCTCTGTGCGTTCGGATTTCTCTCTCAATAACATAATTTGGAAGAAACTTTATACAAATCGAGATGACATGTAAAACACCAACCACCGGTTTTGACACGTAGTTGAATAGCAAAAATGACAATCTCCATATGATCACTAGAAACAGTGAAAGAACGATGTAAATATCATCAGTGAACCATGAAGCTGTCAAATGAAGCGGATGAAATCTCAATAAACCAGAAAGGAAAATATTGGTAAAAGAGACAGCTATCAACTATCAACTATGTAAAACAGAGGCAAACATCAAACTCAAGAGTAAATGTGAAAAATGTCTACACGGACCGAACACAAAACGAGACCTCGAGAAAGATGTGGATGAAGTCCTAACAAACCGTTGGCTTAGAACAGCCGAGCTCTGATCTAAAATCTGAAACTAAAGGGTTTATTATTGATAAGGACATTGTATTAAAATCAAATACTAACGAAACATGATATTTAAATACAGTACTAACCTTATGTACAGAATATGTAACAAACAACAAGAAGCAATGAGCTTTTTAGTTAACTAATTCTAGAATTGACCAAACAAAATCCATGCACAACAGTTCATACCTAAACTATACCGAGTGTGGCATAAGTATTTATCGATTATTAAATTCAGAAGCACGTTTTAGACTAATTCTCTTATAATTATTAGAGATTCGTCCTCAGAATCTTTTCAGTATCTGAAAAGTTTACGAAAAACTCGTATTTCTGAGATAAAGTACTGTAAATATTTCCGTCAATTAAGTGGCATACGTGATAAATGTTTGGACGATCATGTCTCTTTCGAGACATGAATTACTGGGAAGAAAATTTTCCCGCAGTAGGTTGACATTACTTTCTGCGGTAGGCTGGTTGCCAACCATGGCTGTCGAATCCAACCTGTTATGCCATTTAACCATAGCTCAACGAAGAAGCGAGAGATTCATAACTTTGCAAAGGGTATTTACGCGTATGTTAATGCAACGAATTCAACTGGAATTCGAACTCGACTCTCTGATTTATCGTTCACGAGCCAAAATCCACTGCACCACAACGTAACTATTTACACTATTTAAATCGTTCAGATTGTTATGCTCATCTTTATTGTCATATTCTTCAAACGCTGTAATTTCGAACTAAACTTTTTATTTAGTTCACTGGAAAATTGTTCTAAGTCCACGTTCCATGCTTTTTTGATATCTCAATGTCAGTTAATTTCCTTTAATAACTCAACTCTCCAAGTTTTTGTTCCCTGTGCTGTAATTAGGTACTGAGTGCACAACTCTTTTTCTCAAGTCACTTTTTGGATGACTCAGCCAACGCTTTATCCTCTGGTCCAGTGGATAAAAGCATTGAAGAAGGTCAGAGAGTATAGTGACCAAAATATCGTAAATATATCAGTAGATATGAGGACAACAGTTTGAAAGATGTAAATAGTGTAAATGAAAATGTAGCCATTATTAACTGAAATATATCAATCTGTAAAAATAGTTACAATATTTGCATAAAGATTCATAACATTGCAGGAAAACTGTTTTTTTTAATTGTGAAAAACAAATTGTTTTTAATGTGGTAATAACAAACAAACGGTTTTTTTTATGTGTAAAAATGTTTTTAATTAAAAAAATTGTTTTTAATGTGTATAAATTGTTTTTAATGTGTTAAAAATATGTTTTTTAAATGTTTAAGGAGTAAAATCTGTTTTTGTAATGCGTGAAAAACAATCAAACTTTTTTAATTCATGAAAAAAAGAAACTGTTTTTTAATGTGTAAAAAACTTTTTACCGCGTGAAAAATGTTTTTTGATTCGTTAAAAATGTTTTAGTGTGTAAAAACAGACTGTTAATGTGTTTAATGTGTGAAAAACCTGCTGTTTTTTAATGTGTGAAAAGCAAACTATTTTAATGCGTGAACAAAACAAAGTGTTATTATGTATAATAATACAAACTGTTTTTAATGAATGAAAAACGAACTGTTTATAATGTGTGAAAAAAAAGAATCTGTTTTTTATGTGTAAAAATCACAAACAGTTTTTCGTGTTAAAAATTATTTTTAATCTGGAAAAACTTCATACCATTTTTTAATGCGTGAAAAATAGCCGTTTTTTAATGTTCGAAAAAACAAACTGTTTTTAAAAAAGTGCAAAACAAAAATGTTTCTTTTAATGTGTGAACCAATGTTATTTTAATGTGGAGAAAAAAGCTTTTTTAATATCTGGAAAATGTTACAAGATGATCAAACCTTCCCAAATTCAATTTCAGGAAAAAACCGTTCAGCTCGTGACAGGAGAGAAATTGGAATCCTCAAAAGAAATCCACAAAGAAGTATGTGTAAGATGGCAAAAGAGTTGGTTATTTGCTAAGGAGAATTGTGAAAGAAGATTTAAAGGTAAAACATACAAGATTTAATGACGACAGATGCTCTCAAGTGCCTCCAAGCAAAAACGACTTGGCAGACGGAAAAAAAAAACTTTTGCAGGAGACGCAACGTGCAGCAGTCAAAGATCTCTGTTGATTTTAATTTGTATTAAAATGACTGCAAAATACTTTTCTCTCCATAATTTGTACAAATGCATACTGACAGTTTTTTCAACACCAACGAAATAGGCAGGTTTTCGGTTTCATCTCAGTTCCGATTCAACTTGTCTCGAAGTCAGAATGCTGCTTTTCGTTCATACGAATTTGCTCTTGAGTAGTGAATTCGATTCTCACTGGGTGTCCCATACTTTCGGCCTCGTTCCGCATCTAAGCTGCGCTTAGAAAATTGGCAACTTCGAGGTGGTGTCATGGTTAGCAAGCTTGTCTCGCTTAAATCATTACAATTGAGTAGTGAGTTCGATCCTCACTGGGTGTCCCAATCTTTCGGACTTGTGCTGCATCTACGTTGCGTTTAGATAATCACTATATGAATTTGCTTTTGTGTATTAAACTCAATTCTTAGTTAAACTGTTGCCATAATCCTGTTGCTTTCTTTTATTAATTGTAATTTGCCTTTACACATATTGTTTACTTGCTTTCTGTTTTTGCTTGCTTTGATGATTCGAAATTCATTTTGGCATTTACTGAAGAAGGAGTGAAATTGAAAGGCACATATTACCAGCAAATATTGGAGAGAGATGTGCTGCTTGGGTTACCAGTCACATTTGAAAGTTCGTATGTTTTCACCGAAGACAAATATTTAGCACTCATTTATTATAGAAAAGGCAAAGAGAAGAAATTTTACGATGGTGAGAAAGTGACTGACAAGAGGCCAGGTCAAGATGAATAACATTACTGATTCTTTTTGGGATTTTATTAGTAATCTCTAAGTATAAACAGAAGAACCGGGCGATATGTGGTAGCGATATTCGAAACATAGATGAATTTTAGACACATCTGTAAGATAGGTTATGGAGAAAAATGGTCTAGCACGGCACATTGAACTAACTTTCTTATCAACAGAACTATTGATACAATATCCCATTTCATATCAGCCAAGAATGTTAGCCCGACAAAGAGTAACGAGCCATGAATGTTAGCATGAGATATCTTGAAGAGAGGCAAGAAGTTTCGTTTTTGAGGCGTTAAATTTAAGAAGGCATTCTTTTCTAAAAATTGACAACAAACTGCATGTCATATTTTGCAATCAGCCGCCAACTGGACTTCATCAAAGTGCAAGGCGCTTCGACTAAAATTTTAGAGAACTTCACTCTGCTGTTGTAACGAGTAAGTGTTGTCATGCAAGAAAACATGTTCTAATTCATTTGCATGCAGATTAACTGGCAGAGTAACCAAGACGTTACCTGCTTTATCTGTGGTTGGAGAGAAAAATAAGAATCAAATGTACAATCCAGGAAGGAGTCAAGGTGTTGCAATGAAATAAGGCTCGGATTGAGAGCTGCGTTCGAATCCAATCGAGTATATTACTAACACTCTTATAAAGGTACAAATCCATCACGTCTCCCCCACCTCCAACCAGCTATACGTAAATAGCAAGAGAGACTAGGTTCTGTAGCCTTGAGTGGAAGACCTGTCTTGGAGAAGGAAAAAATGAATTCAAAACCAGCCTTGGCCAAACTACTGTGTAGTTCTTGAATTTTTTGGTAAAAGCTAGAAAAAAGTAACTTAAAAAAATCAACGTCGCATATCGTCTTGAAAAAAGAAACTCCACACCGCTACTTCATGCATTGAACAGGAAATAATAGACTCCTCAGGGGTCTTATTACAATGGTTCGCCTTCTGGGACAAGGCATGGTGCAGTTAGTCATTCGGCCATGTATTTTTTGATTTAAATGGAGATGTCACTATTAACTGGAATTAGATCACCCAGTGAATACTAGAAATTTTCACCTAGAATCTTTTGTCTGTCACTTGAAGAACATTTGTCACTCCGCTTTTAGCTCACCCAGATTTGATAAACTGTTGAATGAAAGATTAAGAGCTAAAAGCGGACAATATTTAATGATGATATTCTCTCTCAAGTACCCCCGAGCAAAAACGACTTGGTAGAGAAGGAAAAAAAACTTTTGCAGGAGAAGCGAAAAGAGAAACCTCGTAAATCTAAATAATAGATTATATGAACACCAAAAAGACATTTTACAAAACAATACATCAAATGCGTTGCTTGCTGACCGCAACGAGACTAACCACAATTTGGACATAAAAATCTTACTCTAATGAAAATGAAAAACATACTAAGACGGGAATGTTTAGGACATAACTTGATCGCAAGGTCATGCATAGTAAATTTGCGCGCTGGGTCTTACAGCATTTCACTATTTTGGGCAGAATTTCTATTATCATAGTGTGGGATATCTAATATCAAAAGTGATGGAAAGATAAAGAATTTAAATGAAATTGTCTAGATTATATATACAAAAAAAAAAAAAGATTCCCAGCATTCCTCTTTCGTGCGCATGTGTAGTCGCACGAATACAACAATTTAGTCCGATAAAATCCTAAAGGACGGAACTCAGCACACGAAATTTCCCCCTCCCTTCCCACACATTTCCCGATATATATATATATATATATATATATATATATATATATATATATATATATATGTACGTGTGTGTGTGTGTTTCTGCGTGTCTGCGTATTTGTGAAGGACGTTATTCGTGCAGTCATTTTTTGTTGAATTTGTTTCGATTCAGAAAATTTGTAAATGGAAAGTGTAAAAAGGTGAAAATAAAATGTAGAATATATGGACGAATTTCGTTAGAAGGGGTTGACGAATAAACAGGGGAAAATAGACAAACAAAACGTCATAATAGAAAAGAGATTAAAGTGACAAAATGACAACCAGAAGATAAAGATGTGCGTCTACTCCACACAAGATTACATACCTACACACCCACACACACATATTTTCTAGTGTTAAAGGTTTTTCCATCACTTGTCAGAATAAGCTTTTCCAATTATAAAAGACGATATGATTAAACACTCATCATTTATATGTGTGTATCTGTGTATGTACTTGCATATCTATATAAATAAGTGAACATACTTTTCACCATCATATCATCAAAATAATAAGCATATGCATATCGCAATATAAAATTGTGTTGTTATTTATTGTGAAAATTTAAATTCATATATATCTTGATAAAAACGAGAAACGTTCATTACACTTGTATATACAATTATATCGATGCGCATATATGCTTATATATTAGTTCAACATGACAACATGTATATTATTAATAATTATTATTTAATATTTTCAATTGCATAAAATTTTGTGTTAGAGGCACTGTGGAGTAATGGATGATCGGAGAGATGAGTTAGAATTCCTGTCGGTTTCATTACATTCACTTATGTACTAACACTCATGGCAAAGGGATGAATCTATAGATAAAATAGCAGAACAGACTGGATTTGTAACTTTGAGCCTGAAGAAGGTTAGGGGCCATCAGCCTGTCGTGCCCAAAGAAACACTACTGCAGCTGTAGTACATGAGGTGTTCCTACAACTCTAATAACTCACGTGATAAAGTCTGGATAAATTCTAGTCCATTTACATCGAGCGTCATATATATATATATATATATATATATATATATTATTATCATTATTATTATTATCATTATTATTATTATTATACTTTAGAAGATGTACAAAACTGTACATTTTTTCGACATTGAAAGAACAATGTAGTTAATAATGATGGTAAAAAAGCTTTCAGTAAAACGTTTATTACCGTCATTTGTAACTACCTGATGAGACATTGTTTTTTCAATATCGAAAGAAATTGTACAATTTTGTAGTAGTTTGTACATGTTATAAAGTAATAATTATTAGTAAATATTTATTGCTCTATTTTGATATTGAGTACTTTTAAATTAAAGTGTTTTGAACGTTGCAATTATTTGTTTCGTTTCTCATTCATTTGTAATATATATATATATAAATTAATGTTTTGAACGTTGCAATTATCTTTTTCCTTCCTTATTCATTTGTATCACTCTCTCTCTCTCTCTCACTCTCTCTCTCTCTCTCTCTATATATATATATATATATATATGATAGAATAAATAAAGAACAAGGTAGAGAATGTGTCACAAACTAACATCTATCGCTTTTATTAAAGCTTCTTCAGAGATCGAGTTAAAGATGAAATTTCTTTTACAAAGAGACAGCATAATGTAATGTTGCCTGGGGTTGATTCTTATTAGTCAGATACGTGTATTAAAGGAATAGAAGCTTCGTTTTGAAAGGTATGTATGTGGGAAATTTTTAATTGTATAGATATATAGGAACGCTTGTCTGTTTACATATATGTGTGCGTAATAATACGCATATCAAATATATTAAAAAGATGAACAATATTTTAAAAAAAGTGTAAGAAATCTTGCATAGTAAAGAGTATGAAATGAATTTGCATGTATGTTGGCCTGTAACATTAGTGTATATGTGTGTGATAAAATGTTTGTAGACGTTTTTGTTTAACGTTCTGAGAATGTGACGTACAGTGTATATAATACATGCAGATATGATGTATCCATTTAAGGAAAACAGTATGAATGTAAAACATTTTTGAGTTTGGAATCTGTAATTGCATTCGTTTGTATGTATTATATTAGTAAATTTTGATATATTATTTAAAATATTATTCCTTATTATTTATTAAATTATGTTTATGTTATAAAATTAGGGTAAATGCCGGTGTAACAGTTAATTAAGGTTACTATGCTGTTTACTCTTTCTTTAACTACTACTTAACTTTTAAATCGATTAACACCTCCTTAATTAATTAAAATCATGGCTTTACGTCTATTTACTTCCATAAACTTCAGTTTTGATATTAACAACATCCTTTAAGACAAGCATATTATTGTTTTAATTTACAATCTCATAGCATTTCAAATATTATATTAGCAACATTTTTATTCCATCATTATTTAAACTGTGAAAGCTGATATTCCTGTACTGTCTACATGCTTAGCCTTACCCACACCGCTACACATAAATATCCATTGGATTACACACACAAATCTTTGAAAAATAAATTCCCACTCTACCACATATACCTAATATGGTTGCATTTAAGGTTGTGATTTAAAATTTCCATAACATTATGTATATATATATATATATATATATTTTTTTTTTTTAATCATTTCACCCCGAGCAAGGCAGAAACGCCACTGATGTGCAGGGGGTTACATAAATGTAGAAAGATTAATTAGAAAAGAGTGAGGAGTACAAGCTAGTTAGAAAGGAACAATAGAAAGCTGAGAAAGCAGGTGCAATGACAGAAACATGGGCGGAGAGAAAGTGAAGATTATACAGGGGAGGGGAGAGAGCTAGAGTCCAGTGGTTAGTAGGTGAGTATTAACTTTGCTTTTAAATTTCTGGAGGTCGTAGCCGTCAGGAAAGCAAGAATACGGGAGTGAGTTCCACAGGCGGGAAGTGCGAGAGAGGAAGCTGCAGGAGTAGAATTGTCGTCTGCGTTTGGCTAACCTGACTGTGAATGGGTGGGACCCAGTTGCCAGTCTGGTTGCACGGGTAAACACCTGTTGAGGAGGCATCAGTGACTTAAGCTCATCCGAGCAGAAGCCATGAAAGTATTTATAGAAGAGACAGAGGGAGGCCACATTTCGACGATGGGAAAGTGGCTGCAGACGAGTCGCCAGATCAGTACCTATCACATTACAAACTCTCCTTTGGAGCTTGTCAAGAACACTGAGGAGAACGGCAGGGGCACCTGACCATAAATGGCAGCAGTTCTCCATGCACGGACGGATATATCTGTAGAAAAAAGAAAAACCGCACTATATAAATGTTCGAGCCGATTTGTCAGAATACAACTAGTCGTATGCATCAAGAATTTTAGCTATGTTTCGTAACAGACTTTATGGAAGTAAATAGACTCAAAGTCATAATTTTAATTACCTAAGGAGAAATTGCTCGATTTAAAAGTTAACTAGTAATTAAAGTAAGAGTAAATGGTAATGTAACCTTAATTAACGGTTAAACCATAATTACCCTAATTTTATAGCATAAATATAAAGGTCATAGATTCATAAGCAAGTAAGACAACTGCGACTATCTTATATTAATGTTTTCAAGGCTGAAGTATAATCAGAAGACATATTTGTGTGAGTTTTCGGAAGGACAGATTTTTATAGACAGAAAATTAAGTCAATACATTTCCGAAACGGGACGCCTTTTAGGTGTAAGCAGTGAGAGGACGAGGAATAAATCTCCATTTTTTGTAAAAACATTACGCGGTCAATACTTATCGATGCTACAAATGGACGCAAGTAATTCCTCCATACTCAAAGAACGAGCTAATGTGCCATAAATCTCTGATAACTTCAGTAAAGAAAAGGACGGAATACGACATCCTATACAGTCCGTCGATCCTTATTGAACATACGATCAGTAGCTGCAGACCAATCACGTTGCCCATATAAACCAATGTTTGGAGAAAACGTCAATAGTTATGTCAGCAATAGACTATGTAACAATAGAAGTAGGTCGGTTGTTCCAGTTAGTGTGGCTGTCTCTAAAAAAAGAGAGAGATGACATGATGCCCGTTGATAATGGGGAAGCAATAGCGTCAAGAGGCGGTAAAGCTTTGTAACATTATAGGAAACGTTTTGGATAGAAATATGTATGTGGAAAGTATATTTTATTTCATCATTTCCGAAGACCAAGTAGATGCCTGCTTGGACACACACACACACACACAAAAGAAATCGCTGTGAGGATCTGGTCATTGAATTTCCGTAAAAAAATACAGTCTTCAGAATTCCGACAGGTAAGTTTCTGCAAATTAAAGGAATTAGTGTTTTTGCATCATAACAAAGGACACCAGAAGGAACATCTACAGTTTATGCCTTACCTGGTAATAGCCGTTTTACAAGCAGAAGGATGATCAGCATCTAGGGATGTGTGAGTGAGTGTGAGTGTAAGTGAGTTTGAATATGAGTCAGTGTTAATAAGTGAGTTCAAATATGTGAGTTAGTGAATGTTAGTGATTGAAAGTGTAAGTGAGAGCAAGAGTGTGGGTGTGAGTCTGAGCCAGGGTAAGTGTGAGTATGACTGAGTGAGTGGGAATGGGTGAGTGTGAATGAGTAATTGATTTAGTGAATCTGAGTGTGAGAGTGAGTGAATGTCTGAGTGTATGTGAGTGTGTAAGTGAGGGTGCATGTCTTTGTGTGTGAGTAAGTGAGCCTGACTGTTAGCGTGAGATGGTAAGGGAATCAATATTAGTGCCCAAACAAGAGTGAGTGAGTAAGTGAATGAGATCAATTCACGCAACAGTCTGATCTTTGATTTTAGAAAGATATTCATTTTTTCCGGATGATTTTTAGTTTATTGACACCTACCAATCTTTATTCCCCTCTTCAAACTACGTACCCATTATTTATTTTGTCATAAAAAAGCTTTTTGGTTAAATATTATTTGGTTGTTAGATTTACTGACAGGATTTTAGATAAATATTTAAAATTCAAAATGGCCACTTTTACCTTCACTATAGTCCTTAATCTTTTCTCAGTACATGTCGTCTTTACCACATATTCACTCAAAATTGCACCACTATATCATAAGAGCTTCTCTGAAATCTAGCACAATTGAATATAAGATATGTGTAAACTCGCTCTCTAATATACAAAGTCCATAGGACTCATTTCAGGGATTCTGGAAGCCAAACTGATTTGTCAAAAAATCGACGGAAATGTCCCTCGCACCATTTTTGCGTCGAATTGATCCAGTGTGTGGAAGCTTCTGATTTACGATATAGCGCCTTTCAAATGCGGCTGACAACCAACATTTTCTTGTAAACTTCTGCTATTTACATTCACTCATTTAATGAGCACGAAAAGAAATTTCGAATCAGCAGAAGCAACAACAGACTTAACCATGACAACAGTTGGTTTCTTTAGTTTGAAATGTTTTCTGACATCTTCAGGATTGTAGTGAATTTGCATAAATCCTATAGTTTTGGTAGTTGATCACAGCCTCCATAGCCTCTGACCTCTGATTTGACCAAAACAAGACTGTCTGGCATACTGAGTCTCCTCTAAAATGTTCTTCCTGTCGTCAATCCTTTTTTCTTTGGTGATACTATTATTATTATTATTATTATTATTATTATTATTATTAATAATAATAATAATTGTAATGCCATAAGGAAATAAATGTATGATGATAAAAAATGTTAAAAATCTGAATATTCGAACACGTATTGAAGAAAATTATTTCAGTCCAACTCGATGTTCTTTCTATGTAACTCTTCCTACATTGCAGATATTTTTTTATATAGATCCCGGCATCTCATATGATGTCTTCTCAATTATAACTCTTTCGGGTGGTGTTAAAGATCGTGATGTAGGGGATAAAGAGCATTTCAAATTTTGCTGATAGTGTTGGAGAGTATGATTATGAATTTACTCTTTTTGTCTTAGTATATCATCAACTTTTATAGAATTCATTCTTGAAGAATCTAGAATAATTATACCTATAATCACAAACGGTGTAACTTAAATTCTTTTGCCCTCACACAAAACATTCCCAAATTAACATGTGAAAAATCACACACACACACACACACACACACACACACACACACACACACACACACACACACACACACACAGAGGAATACACATTATCATACAAATCCTGCATAGACAAACTAGAATTTTGATATACATGCACACATAAAGTATAGACATGAATTAGGCTTGATAATACATTAGAATACCAGAATTTTTCTCTCCATCCTCCATATTTAATTTCTGATGAATATTTAATAATAGTGAAATAAAGTAAACTACAAGTAAATCCAATTAGTAGATAAGTGTGTCGGTACAACAGTAAACTTTCTACACGGTGTGATTCGGCTAAAAGCAAGTTTTTAGCAAAGTCATACAATATCGGAAAAAACGCTAAGGGAGACATTATTTATTTTCCTTAGTAAAACAACCACATCTGTACACAAATTTATACATGTGGGTGTGTGTTAGATTAACTTATCTTGTTTCGCTAGTTTTTTTTTTTTACAACCAAAGTACATTTCATAGCACCTTTCCTGGGATTCTATTTTTTAAAATAAAAGGTTGAATTCATCTGGGAATAGAGACAAATGTGCTAAGAGCCATTTTCAAATTACTCTTTACTTTTTCAGGCATATACAGTTTTCGAATATTACTGTGATAGTTAAAACAAATATTTCGGACACTTTAGATGATAAATATTTTTACACAGATTTAATAGAGCGAATGGACTTAAAAAGTCCTATTTAGCACAGAAATTGAAAATGTTTGAATCGAAAAAAAAAAACAGACATTTCCCACTGAAATATTTAGTTGAGTTATAAATAATTTTTTTTTCAGCTATACTTTGCAGTTATATTTTATTCAATTATACAGGTCTTCCTAAAATCAAATCACGTAGGTAAAGATGCATATTTTAAGTTTTCAACAACATTTTTTTGAATTGGAATCTGAAAAATAACATCTTCAATTAGATACCCATCATTTATATGCACAGATTGATGCACTTTGAAGAATTCACATGAACTCGATGGAATAACTGCACATTGCCGTCACTTTTAGAACATTTATTCTTTATGCATTCAATCAAGTGCATTGCATGTGTGGTTTTAAATTGAGTACACCTTCTTCTTTAGCATACCCCAGGAAAAAGATGTCATTTCTTTTTTTCGACAAAACCATGTTTAATTCAATGGAAGTAACAAAAATAAAGTTAATGAAATTTGCTATGTGTCAAGATTTTATGGACATCCTGTATAATCATCACTAATTGCGATGACAGGCAATTATTTTTATAAAATGTGTTTAACATTGCGGAAGTTTTTATATGAATATATTTTCAATAAATTCTTGAATCTTGGCGTCATTTTAGATTTTTTTCATGAAAGCCACTGTTAGGGTTCCAGATATGGTCAAATAGTGAACCTGAGAAACCTCTCCTCTTAAAAAAAATAAAATAGAAACCAAAAAGATCTATGAAAGTACAAAGTACATTTTAAAGTAAAAGTATTTGCAATACATTTTTAGAGAAGTACTAGCAATATATTTCTATATAAAAATGACCAACAATACATATTTTTACTATTTTACAACAATGCCGATTTATATTAGAATTGCCAATAATACATTTTATCTGCTGCAACTAAAAATAAACTCAAGGACACATGGCCAAGCGGGTACAGACGTTGATTTGTTCCAGTGACCTGACCCAAAGTGTTGTGAGTTCAACACCAGACTATAGCAGTGTTAAGTTAAAGGGACATAACTACATGGCTACCAGAAGTGCCATTGCACATAGAATGAGAATGATATACCCCAGTGATCATAATAAAGGGTTTGTAGAAGGCCGGAGCGTATAATGGCCGAAACATCTTAAACATGGTAGTAAAAATGAGTACAATAATCTGAACATTGTAAATAGTACAGATAAACTATATTGTTCGTTAATTCAAATAATTCAGAATATTTTGATTTCGGCCTTAAATATTTAATAGAGGTTTACATACCGTTAAACAAAATCAACTAAACCCCATCAAATCGATCGAAATATTTAAACGGTTAGTTCAATGTTAGGTAAGTATATCGGGTGGCGTAGAACAGACCAACATCGTTCCAAGACCATTTCATGTGGAATTCTATATGTGGCTTTGTGTTGCAATGTAGAAGAGCGTTCTACTCCCATAAATGAAGATTCTATGTCTTCCTCTGCGGCCGAACTCGAGAGTGAAATATTTAGCTTTCCTTAACGCGTCTTTAATTTATCTACTAGATTTTGTAGAGCTCTTTTCAGATTGGCGCTTCATCAAATTTAGATTTATTGTTATATATCGACAAACAACAAACACGCATATATATAAAAATATAAAGTTATATTTTTATTAATGACGATGAACCGTGTAGAATAGGGAACAGAGAATTGAGAGAGCGCGCTTCTAATGGGTTGACGGGAGTGTAGTCTTATCTGTTGTGTCTCTCTTCACCGGCCGATCTCTGTTGCTCCTCTACTGGCGAATCCGTGTGCCGAGGTCTTTTTATAATCTTCCAGAACCGGGACTTTTTCTTCCGGTTTTGCCTCGCCCACGCACGCACACGTAATTCTCAGAGACACCTGTTCTGTTTGCCTCTGTAGTTATTTCCGCTGCTGCCGGAAATAAGGTCAAACGACATCCGTTCCTTTCAACGACCGGAAACACCCTCGCTTGCATCAGCCTTCCTCGGGTGGGGCCAGATTGTTATATTACATTATGTATTCATGTAGAAATTCTTATTTAGAAAATAAAATTGAACAAATTTAATACTTAGGTTAAATTTAGCTCAAACTAAGTCATGTGTATTTTATATGAAAGATATTTTCCCAGAAATTCTATAGTCTATATACATTATATTCTTATTAATTTAAAGTTTATATTTAGTGAATAATCCTCTTAAGTAGGCACTCCGTTTATTTACCACAAAGTATATTCATTTAATTTTGTCTACCGGCCTGAATGATCGAGAAACTTATTACAGAAAAAATTAGAGCTCTCCGACAGGAATTCAGTCGGTAACCGAAAATAAATACAATATGGTGTTTACTAAATAAACAAGGCGCCTACTGAAATACTATTAATGACTAAAAATCTGTCGGATTAATAAAAAAAATCATTACTAAAATTTTGCATTGTACACACTTAATTACTATATCATTTTTATTAAAATTTATAATCCATTTTTAACCATGACCTCTTATCTTTTGCTTGTTGCAATATATTTGAAATAAAATCAAATTAATTCTTATTACAACAAACAGGTGAAAAAGTAAAATGTTTATTTGATGTAATAATGTTTTGAAAAAAAAATGATATCTGCCGTTCGCTAAGAATTTGGTTACACGCATTAAATGTAAATTCCAATAAATTCTTTTTTTTTTCCGAACGCTAACACTGTAGTTACAGCGTATTTCCTTCTCTACTTCAGAGTAGAACTTATATTCTTTTTGATAGTAGCAAAAAGTTACTAACACAAGTAACTGTTCAAAAGAACTAAAGGAATTTGTTGAAGAAGTCTTGGAATTCCAACTTCTTCAGAGACGGTTAAGTAATCGACGCTAACGGCAAAGCGCAGAAACTTTTACAAATTTACGAACAACCCACAGAGTTTCGATCTTAAAGATGTCTTTTGAAAAGGAATTCTTCAGTTCTAGACCCGGAAGAGCGTCACTATTTGTTCTAGAGATCCTCCAAAAAGAATTGTGATCCCGAATATGCTTGACACTAACTCGACTTACTAGGTTTCTCTTCCTTTGTACCTGTGTTTCGGCTTTAATCGAATACCTTCAAAAGAAAATAACGGAATACGAGAATTGGTCCAGTCAGAGAATTATGCGAATGCTTGTACGTAAGTGAGGTTTAATACAAAGTCAATAAGAGGAATGCTAGTATTTCCGTTTAGATTTTAAAATTTTGGATTTTATTTTGAAAAAAAAAAGAAATAAAAAAGATGAAGATTCTTGTACACTATACCACCCCCATAAAAAATAACCCTTTCATTTTGTTTGCGCGCATTGTTTCTGGATATTGACTGAAAATATTGTTTTTGCGTATTATATGAAAAAAAAAGAAAAGAAAAAGATGTTGTATAAGAAAATTAGTGTATGAAAAAAAAATTCTGGGTATTGTATGAAAGAAATTCTAAGAATTGTATGAAACAAATTATTGCATGAAAAATTATTGAAAATATAATTGTTTTGGGGTATTGTATAAAAGAAATTGTTCTATGAAAAAATCAATGTATGGAAAATGTTTTAGGGCATTGTATGTAATAAATTGTTGTATGAAAATTTATTGTATGAAAAATTTTTTCTGCGTATTATATGAAAAATTCTTGAATGAAAAATTATTGTATGGAATTGTTTCTGGGTATTCTATGACATAAATTGTATGAAAAAATTATTGCATGCAAAAATTGTTTACGGTTAGTGTATGAAATAAATTGTATAAAAAATATTATATAAAAATTTCTTTGGGTATTGTATGAAAGAAAATAGTTGTATGAAAAATTATTGTACGAAAAATTGTTTCTGGGTTTTGTATAAAAGAAATTGTTGTATGAAATAATTGTTTCTGGGTATTGTATGTAAAAACTGGCGCGTATTTGAAATCTAAAAAGTAGGAGTAAAATGTCAAGCAAATAAAATGACGTTTCAATATATTTTCTACTGTGACTAAAAAGAAAAATTTAAGTGAACGATTAATATGATTATGTACAATTAATTTTCTAGTGGAAGAAACTTATTAGTCTGAATACTGGGTGTAGTGGTAATATTGCTGCGCTGCTTAGTAGGTGATTAATACCCCTCCAACACATTTGGGAAGAAAGTCGGATATATATTCATTAATGCATAGGGTATCTTGACCATGTAAACCTGGCGGAGCATATATCTCTCAAGGTTCAACCAGAGTCTATACTATCGAAGTTTGAAAGTTTACTTTAGTTAAAGGTATGGTCGATGATTTTACCGGTGAGAAAAAATCCGTCTTCTTACTTAACTTCACACTAAGCAACACTCTTACCAGCAATACTGCGATATGAATGTGAATTCTGTAGTGGGCTAGATGACTGTTGCCTCCCCACACAAAAAATGTTCATCCGAAAGTTTTGCTTTTAATCCTACTTGGTATCTATTCAACATTCCCACCAGAAAAAACCTTTTTTGGGAACCGGTTTTGTAACCAATGACCACACTCTACAGAAAGGTACTAGTGTTGCATGAAACCAGCACTAATTAAAAATTTCATTATCTTTGTACTTGCGTTTCGAAACTGTTGTTCGCTAAGATTTTGATTATACGCAGTAAATGTAAATTCCAATAAATTCTATCTTTTCTTTTAAACGCTAACACTGTAGTTACATTGTCTTTTTTTTACTTCAGAGTAGAACGTATATTCTTTTTGATAGTAGTAAAAAGTTACTAACACAAGTAACCGTTCAAAAGAACTAAAGAAATTTGTTGAAGAAGTGTTGAAATTCCAAATTCTTCAGAGACGGTTAAGGCAAGTAACTTAAATGTTTTCAAAATCAGTTCTCAGTATTTAGCGTGTTTTCTATGTGGTGAACTTTTTTTTCTCAGGAACCGATTATTTTGTGGAATTGACTCCCAATAGCATGCTTTCCCGACAAAGTTTAGAGTAAACCATTATCTTTCTTACATAAACGCATAAACTACGTCTCTTTTTGCTAAAAAAAGAACGCCATAATAATCTCAGGGGTTATTTGGTCTCGTATAATGTGACTGTTAGCAAAAAAAGTATGACTGCATCTTGTCCGTTTGCCTTGAAATTTCTTGGATATCATAGCTTTAAATTATCTTTTTTGTTCTATTCTTAGTCAGCTTTATAGGGCTACAGCTGAAATACCTCCCGTTATGGACATTGACACTATTTCCCTAATGTCAGGGAGGTTGTGTGAGGTATTTCTGCCGCAACCTATGGTCAAATCAAAATCGGTTGCCATTTGGCAATCCCTACACTTAGTGTCTACTTTTAAAGTTCAGATCTAAAGTATGATTGAAAAGGTTTTGTTAGTTATTTTGTTACGACTCAATTATTTAATGTACAGCCCTTATATTTAGAATGTGTAGAAATTGTAGTCTAATAGATATCATCTCAGAATGAGCTAATCGGTAAAACCGATTTCGAATTTCAGTTGAATTCGTTGCATTGACTTACCTGCAAATACCATAAGAAAACGTATGAATTCATCTCTTCTCTCTTCACCTATGGGTTAAATAGCAGAACAGATTGGGTTCTATAACTTCATCCAACCAGCCTACCGAAGAGAGAAATAGCAACCTATTGTGGGAAAATATTCTGTCCAGTCAGCCATGTCTCTTTCGAGACATGATCGTCCAAGAGTATATCACGTAAGACACTTGGATGATGTTAATATGGGTTGAATAGCAGGACTGATTGGGTTATGTAACCTTGATTGACAACCAGTCTACGACAGAAAGAAATGGCCATTTACTGCGGAAAAATCTTCTGTCAAGTCAGTTATGGATCGGAATAGATACGATCACCTAAACGTGTATAATGTATGGCAGTTAATTGACTTATCTTAATATGGCTTGCATAGCAGGACAGATTGCGTTATATAGTCTTAGTTTACATTTCTATAGAAGAAAAAATGGCTACGTGTTGCGGAAAAATCTTCTGTCAAGTCAGTTATGGATCGGAATAGATACGATCACCTAAACGTGTATAATGTATGGCAGTTAATTGACTTATCTTAATATGGCTTGCATAGCAGGACAGATTGCGTTATATAGTCTTAGTTTACATTTCTATAGAAGAAAAAATGGCTACGTGTTGCGGAAAAATCTTCTGTCAAGTCAGTTATGGATCGGAATAGATACGATCACCTAAACGTGTATAATGTATGGCAGTTAATTGACTTATCTTAATATGGCTTGCATAGCAGGACAGATTGCGTTATATAGTCTTAGTTTACATTTCTATAGAAGAAAAAATGGCTACGTGTTGCGGAAAAATCTTCTGTCAAGTCAGTTATGGATCGGAATAGATACGATCACCTAAACGTGTATAATGTATGGCAATTAATTGACTTATCTTAATATGGCTTGCATAGCAGGACAGATTGCGTTATATAGTCTTAGTTTACATTTTCATAGAAGAAAAATGGCTACGTGTTGCGGAAAAATCTTCTGTCAAGTCAGTTATGGATCGGAATAGATACGATCACCTAAACGTGTATAATGTATGGCAGTTAATTGACTTATTCATTACGCTTGCATAGCAGGACAGATTGCGTTATATAGTCTTAGTTATACTTTTACAGAAGAAAAAATGGCTACGTGTCATGGAAAAATCTTCTGTCAAGTCAGTTATGGATCGGAATAGATACGATCACCCAAACGTGTATAATGTATGGCAGTTAATTGACTTATCTTAATATGGCTTGCATAGCAGGACAGATTGCGTTATATAGTCTTAGTTTACATTTCTATAGAAGAAAAAAAATGGCTACGTGTTGCGGAAAATCTTCTTGTCAAGTCAGTTATGGATCGGAATAGATACGATCACCCAAACGTGTATAATGTATGGCAGTTAATTGACTTATCTAATATGGCTTGCATAGCAGGACAGATTGCGTTATATAGTCTTAGTTTTCATATTTCTATAGAAGAAAAAATGGCTACGTGTTGCGGAAAATCTTTCTGTCAAGTCAGTTATGGATCGGAATAGATACGATCACCTAAACGTGTATAATGTATGAAAGAAGCACTTACCCCCATTTTAATATGGCTTGCATAGCAGGACAGATTGCGTTATATAGTCTTAGCATTTCTATAGAAGAAAAAATGCTATGTTGCGGAAAAATCTTCTGTCAAGTCAGTTATGGATCGGAATAGATACGATCACCTAAACGTATAATGTATGGCAGTTAATTGACTTATCTTAATATGGCTTGCATAGCAGGACAGATTGCGTTATATAGTCTTAGTTTACATTTCTATAGAAGAAAAAATGGCTACGTGTTGCGGAAAATCTTCGTCAAGTCAGTTGGTGGATCGGAATAGACATGATCACCTAAACGTGTATAATGTATGGCAGTTAATTGACTTATCTTAATATGGCTTGCATAGCAGGACAGAGATTGCGTTAGTAGTCTTAGTTTACATTTCTATAGAAGAAAAATGGCTACGTGTTGCGGAAAATCTTCTGTCAAGTCAGTTATGGATCGGAATAGATACGATCACCCAAACGTGTATAATGTATGGCAGTTAATTGACTTATCTTAATAAGGGTTTGCATAGCAGGACAGATTGCGTTATATAGTCTTAGTTTACATTTCTATAGAAGAAAAAATGCTTTTTTACGTGTTGCGGAAAAATCTTCTGTCAAGTCAGTTATGGATCGGAATAGATACGATCACCTAAACGTATAATGTATGGCAGTTAATTGACTTATCTTAATATGGCTTGCATAGCAGGACAGATTGCGTTATATAGTCTTAGTTTACATTTCTATAGAAGAAAATGGCTACGTGTTGCGGAAAACTTTCTGTCAAGTCAGTTATGGATCGGAATAGATACGATCAACGCAAAACGTGTGGTATAATGTATGGTAGTTAATTGACTTATCTTAATATGGCTTGCATAGCAGGACAGATTGCGTTATATAGTCTTAGTTTACATTTCTATAGAAGAAAAAATGGCTACGTGTTATGAAAAAAATCTTCTGTCAAGTCAGTTATGGACTTGAATAGATACGATCACCCAAACGTGTATAATGTATGGCAGTTAATTGACTTATCTTAATATGGCTTGCATAGCAGGACAGATTGCGTTACATAGTCTTAGTTTACATTTCTATAGAAGAAAAAATGGCTACGTGTTGCGGAAAAATCTTCTGTCAAGTCAGTTATGGATCGGAATAGATACGATCACCTAAACGTGTATAATGTATGGCAGTTAATTGACTTATCTTAATAAGTGGTATAGCAGGACAGATTGGTGTTATATAGTCTTAGTTTACATTTCTATAGAAGAAAAAATGGCTACGTGTTGCGAAAATCTTTCTGTCAAGTCAGTTATGGATCGGAATAGATACGATCACTCAAACGTGTATAATGTATGGCAGTTAATTGACTTATCTTAATATGGCTTGGTATAGCAGGACAGATTGCGTTATATAGTCTTAGTTTACATTTCTATAGAAGAAAACACATGTGTTGCGAAAATCTTCTGTCAAGTCAGTTATGGATCGAATAGATACGATCACCTAAACGTGTAGATAATGTATGGCAGTTAATTGACTTATCTTAATATGGCTTGCATAGCAGGACAGATTGCGTTATATAGTCTTAGTTATATATTTCTATAGAAGAAAAAATGGTTACGTGTTGCGGAAAAATCTTCTGTCAAGTCAGTTATGGATCGAATAGACATGATCACCCAAACGTATAATGTATGGCAGTTAATTGACTTATCTTAATATGGCTTGCATAGCAGGACAGATTGCGTTATATAGTCTTAGTTTACATTTCTATAGAAGAAAAAAATGGCTACGTACAGGAAAATCTTCTGTCAAGTCAGTTATGGATCGGAATAGATACGATCACCCAAAACGTGTATAATGTATGGCAGTTAATTGACTTATCTTAATATGGCTTGCATAGCAGGACAGATTGCGTTATATAGTCTTAGTTTACATTTCTATAGAAGAAAAAATGGCTACGTGTTGCGGAAAAATCTTCTGTCAAGTCACAGATCGGAATAGATACGATCACCTAAACGTGTATAATGTATGGCAGTTAATTGACTTATCTTAATATGGCTTGCATAGCAGGACAGATTGCGTTATATAGTCTTAGTTTACATTTCTATAGAAGAAAAAATGGCTACGTGTTGCGGAAAATCTTTCGTCAAGTCAGTTATGGATCGAATAGATACGATCACCTAAACGTGTATAATGTATGGCAATTAATTGACTTATCTTAATATGGCTTGCATAGCAGGACAGATTGCGTTATATAGTCTTAGTTTATATTTCTATAGAAGAAAAAATGGCTACTTATTGCGGGAATATCTCCTGTCTGGTCAATCATACATGATAACAAAGATGATCACCCAAGCTTGTATCAAATATGGCATTTAATTGAATGATGTTAATATGGGTGGAATAGCAGGACAGATTGGATTTTATAGCCTTCTTTCGCAAGCAGTCTACCGCAGAAAAAATGGCAACACACTGCGTAAAATATTCTGCCTGGTCAGTCATGGATTGAAAGAGACATGATACCCTAAGTGAGTATCAAGTACGGCACTTAATTGAATGATGTTTATATGGGTTGAATAGCAAGACAGATAGATTTATGTAGCCTAGGTTGTCTACCAGTCTACCACAGAAAGAAATGACAACCTACTACGGTAAAATCTTCTGCCTCGTCAGTCAAAGATCGGAAGAAACATGATCACCTAAGCGTGTATCACGTATGGCGTTTAACTGAGTGACAAATGAAAAAAGTTTCTACAGGAAAATAAAATATTTCTCTTGGAAAAATGACGCCTCTGATTCAAATTTTGCCGACATACCACTCTCATTTTTTTCGAAAAAACAGTTTTACAAAACAAATTTTCCTAAACTACATTTATTATTTTTCCTTGTATTTTTCTTTGACTATTTACCACGAAATGGAATGTATTTAGTGTTTTATTCAGGCGACTAAACACAAACATGGCCAATATACAAAGTCGGTGACGATGAAAATGATTTCCAAAGCATATTAATGAGAAGAAAAAAATTCTGATTTACGACAATTTTAAAAATCATTCTTAAACAAAATATTTCATTTTCATAAGGATTACGGCCTATCACGTTGAATACACTGATTCTCGCTCGATCACCGACGTTAAGCAACGTTGAGCCTGGTCAGTACTTAGATGGGTGACCACTTGGGAATACCAGGTGCTGTAAGCGTTTAGTGACGGATGTGCGTTGTGGTGCAGTGGATATCGGCTCGGAAAGAGAAATCGGTACCCTGCATTCACTTCAGCACTGGTACTCTTGGGAAGGGTATTAATCCGTCCCTTCCTTCCAGTTATGGGTTAAATAACAAGCGTAGGTCTTGGAGTCCCTGCCCTTAAAAACAAATCCCAATGAATCTTCATACGCGAAAAAAAGTATTACTAGACACAAAACTTATATATATATATAAATTGTTGAAAGAAAAAGGTATTACCATAAATAAATAAAATTTAGTTGGCAATGAATGACCCGCCGAGGTTGATATGCCATAAAACAACCAACCAACAATCATTTTCATATTAGAAGCTATTTATAAAAAAAGACTGCGTTCTAGCATGCAACAAAATATTCACCTCTCGGGGTCGACCTCAGTGTTCACTTTTATATTTGCATGCACTCTATTCCATACATTTCGTACTTGTGTGCATCTAACTGAGAACGAGAAGTGAACGAGCCGAGTTCATCTTCCGGTCGAGTTAGATATATTCGCATAGCATAAGTACTCTTCGAGAAAAGATGACTAAATCTTTTCTCCCTATAGGAGAAGAGATTAATTCATCTTTCGTTGAACGATAATCTTCTGTCATCAATATTCAGATTCATCTTCTGCCAATCATTCTCTGTCAACAATCATCTGTCAGTCATTTTCGGATTCATCTTCTGATTCATCTTCTGTCAACCATCTTCTGATTCCTTTTCTGAAAATCATCTTCTGAAAACAATCTTCAGATTCATTTTTATCAGTTATTTTCTGTCAAGAATCTTCAGATAATCCTTCAGACAATAATCTTTTTCAGGAGTAGCTTCTGTCAACAATCTGCAAATTCATTCTCTGTTAATAATGTTCTGTCAACAATCTTAAGATTCTTCTTCTGTCAAATGATCTTCAGTCAACAACCTTCAAATCAACCTTCTGTCAATCATTTGTCAACAATCTTAAGATTCAGCTTCCATCAAGCATCTTCTGTCAACAATCATCAAATTCATCTTCTGTCGATCATGTTCTGTCAACAATTTTCAAATTCACCCTCTGTCAATCATTTTCTGTCAATAATCATTAAATTCATCCTCTGTCAATCATCTTCTCTCAACAACCTTCACATTAATATTCTGTAAATCCTGTTCTGTCAACAATCTTCAGATTCAACTTCTGTCAATCATCATCTATTAACAATCTTCAGATTCATCTACTCTCAATCATACACATTTTAGATTCATCTTTTGTCAACAATTATCTGCTATGGGTTAAAAATCAAGGCAAATTTTGTCATGATTTACAACCATTCTAGATGAATAAAACTTAATTACAATAAAGCAGTTTGCACCTGTACTAAGATTGGTAACCATAATGTATAGATAAAAATGCGATATATTTCAATAGCCATGGATAAGATCATTGCAGAGATTATTCAGAGTACTGTTGATAGCAACGGGTATTGAGTCCACGCAATATATGTAGTTAATAAATATCAGACAGAAAACATTTATAGATATTGACTTTGCATATTGATTATCAGTTCAACACGAAATTTGGTCATTTGATTAAAAACTAATTTTTATTCGCTGAATACGAAATTTGCATCGATTTTTCGCCTGTCACATCAGGACTTTGTATGGACAAGACGGTTTGGCATATTTTCCAACTATGCCAGTTTTGGCAGTTGAATAACTTATTGTTGATTGACCTATTTTATAACAAGAAATTGCAGCAATTAGTGAATCAATCTGGCTATAGGAAGAAACCCTATTTTCTATCTTTATGAGACAGGCATGGCAAGGATCAACACTGGTAAAGAACTGTGTGGCCTGTTTGAGAGGATTTGACAGTGGGAGAGAAAAAAGCTGGAAGTGCTGCATTTTTACTCAAAGAAAAAAAATCATTTTTCCCCTCTCCACATAAAATTGAGAATAATGAAACAGTTTGTAAAAGTTCTTGATATGAAGGGTCGTTGTTTCAAGTATATTGTGATGTGTTTCCCGGACTGGGTATTGAAAAGTTTAAAGTAGCAGTTTTCAGCGGTCCGGACTGCAAAAACTTATTCTAGATAAAAATCTGTAAGTAAAAAAATTAGTGTGACTTTGATGAATGAAATGCATGAAACTTATTTGAAGTTGTTTTGAAAAACTTTTTGGTTAATCACAAATCCGATAATTACAAGGATTTTGTTGCAAATACGCCGAAAAGATTTTGCAACATTGGTGCTAACATGAATATCAAAAGTTATTTGCTTTATAGTCACTTGTAAATATTTCTCCCTGTAGGAGTGTTAGCTATGAACAGGGTGAACGATTCCACCAAAACATCAAATTAATTGAGGAAAGGTACCAAGAGCGTTGGAACATCACAATGGTGGCAGACTACAGCTGAAGCATAAAAACATACACTGCCCATGAGCATTCTTGACGAAAGAGGAAGTTTCTTCCAAATGTGTTAAGTTAATTAAATACGCTCAAATTTCTACTACGAGAAGTTTGTTTGTTAAAATATACTAAATAAACTTTTGTTGTATTTTATAGAGAACATTATATACGTAAACAGTGTATATTTTATGCGATTTTTTATATTTTTACTAACAAATCAACTACTTTTAAAAATATTTTCATTAAGAAGTTTCCATAACACCTAAATGTATTTTTTCCATAATGGAAGCCATAAAAACATTAGATTTTAGGAATATTCCATTGATTTTTTTTCTTAGATCTCAAGTCCAAAATTCGACTAATATGGATATATTTTGACAAATGTCAAAAAATGGTCATCCATAGACAGAAATCTTGAAGTGATGAGGCAAACTGGATGTTATATTCGGAATCAGTATAAGTGTTATTCAAACCTCAGGAGAATGCTCCAGGAAAAGAGATTTGCCTCGAATCAAGAAGTGATGCCTGAAACTGAGGCATATTTTCAGGCTAAAGACAAATCGTTCTATAAAATTGTTAGAGAAGCGTTTGAACTAGTGGATCACCATAGGAGAAAACTACGTTAATGAATAAAGTCGAATTTTGCTTAAAAGTTGTTGTTTTATTAGTTAAGCCTGGGATTTATTGCGCGAAGTGTTATCCTCTCTGCTGCAACCGCTGTAAATAATGATAAAACGCAAAGGATAAACAATATAAACATATCACAGCCCACTTTAATCGAGCTGGCCTGACAATTACTCAGTGTTCAAATCCTCTGAGAAGGGTCAACCACGTAGAAATGGTACCCCAACTCGCTTGCTATACTTTCTTCGACATTCTTTCTTTCTTTACAAACCATGCTCTAAAAGGACGTAGGCGATCATAGATTTCCACTCGTCTCTATCTCTTTTCGCTCTTGATTATTCCTCCCAGATCCTGCTCCGCTATTCAACTGCTCAAGACTATCAAGTAGGTCAAGCGTTGCTTCCCACTTTCTCAGTTTTACCGTTTCTGTCCCGTGAACATCAGGTTCTCCTATTCATTCTTCCTCATATCGTGTCCCCAAAACCCTCAGTTGTCTTTGCCTGGTGTTAAGTTTCCTTTTCGTTTGCGTTCTCTCCAAAACCCTGTCGTTGCTCATATGTTCTGTCCATTTTATACCCAGCATTTTAGAACCACATATCCGTTGCTTCAAGTCTCTCTTTCATCTTTGAAGAGGTTGTTGAGCATTCCATACCATATAGAAGGTCAGATATGACATAATAGTCCAGTAATCATTTATTTGTCTCCAATTCACTGCTAGGAAGTTTGGGTCACTGTGTCGGGCCAGGAAGATTTTTCCACCTGAATCCACTTTGCACATATACAAATCAACCATCCGACCATGCATGGAATACTGTTGTCATATTTGGTCAGGCGCCCTTGCTGTTCGTCTGAGTATTTTCAACAGGCTCCAAAGGCGAATCTGTATTGTGGTTGGTCCCCACCTGGCAGCTGAACACCAACCACTTTCTAATCGGTTGGATGTGGCTTCTCTCTGTCTCTTCTACGAATAATTTTATGGCTTTTGCCCCGAAGAACTTAGGTCACTGGTGCCCACTCCACATGAATTTAATCGGGGGACAAGACAGGCAACAGGGTCCCACCATTTTACAGGTAGATCAACCAAATGCAGGCGACAATTCTACTCCATCAGCTTCTTTTCCCGCACTTCCCGCCTGTGGAACCTCCTTCATTATACTTGCTTTCCTAACGGTTGCAATCTCCAGAAATTTAAATGCAAAATCAATTCCCATCTCTTATCCACTTAACTCCAGCCCTTTCTACATCAACCCGCGAATCATGTGCTTTCCTTTCTTCCTACCTTCGCAAATGTCTTTACGTGCCCATCCTTCTCTTGCCCTTTCTCTTTCACCTCCTGTAGTTGGTTCGTCTGTGTCTTCTCTTTTGCCTGCTTTTAATTCTATTATGTAGCCCCCTGCACATCAGTGGCGGTACCGCCTTGATTGTGGGGAAATGATTAAAAATAAAATCTTCCAGTATCTCAATACTGGAAGATTTTATCTCAATACTCAAATTTTATCTCAAAACTCAAAGACGCATTTCAAAGGCTGAGCTTCTGCTCAGCCTTTGAAATGCGTCTTTTGCTGTGCCACAGTTTCGCAATTTTCATCATCTGTTAAATTTCTTCTCAGTTATTAAAACTACTGTACCTGTTTGATTTTACTGTTCTAGACGTGTAGTTGGCATTTTGGGGAGGTTTTTTTTTCTGTTGATTATTCGGTTTTCTTGAAGTTTATGTTAACCCCTTTTTCTTCTCACTTTTTCGTGTTACATGCTGTAGGAGGTCCTGTATTTTCTTTTCCGTGTCTAGTATCAGCACTGCGTCGTCTGCGTATCTTATATTGTTAAGATTGTGGCCACTAATAATGAATCCTGGGAGTATTTTTAAACGCTCTCAGAGTTGTTTCATTTTACAGAGTGAATAGATCCGGTGAGAAGACACATCCTTGTCTTAAACATCTTTTTATTTTAGTATATGAGCTGAATTCATTTCCTGTCCGTGTACAGTTGGTGTGCTGCTAGTGTATATTCTTTATAACTCTAATGTTTTTCCCGGATATGTCAAGGTTTTTGAATATCTCTGACAAATATTTGTGGTGTAATTTGTCAAACGTCTTTTCGTAATCTGTAGGCATACCTATTTCTGCATTTATAATGCACTGTTTGATAAAATTCTGAGCATGAATATCGAGTGACTTGCTCTGGTGTCTTTGACAAACCCGCACTATTCTCAATTTCCTCAGTGCAGCTTTCACTTGTGATTTTAACATTTTTAGTTTGTCAGTCTTTCTACGTATTTCCGGCTATTTTCGCTTGTCGTGGAATATATTCGTTCCATATCTGGAGTATTTTTCTTTCTCTAATATAATCATTCCGTTCTTGGCTTTTATGCATCCTGATGCTGATCATGTCTTTTGACCTGTTATTTCCCATAATTTCCTGTGCATATTTTTCTTTATTTGTTTCGCTCAATCTTTATATTTATGCACATTTGTCGTTTGGCTGTTTTCTTTAGCATTAGACTGCATTTGTTCCTTATTTTCTTTGTGATATTTACTGCATGTTTCCCTGGCGTTGCATTGTTTCCTGTCTTCTTTGTATTATGTCAAGAATTGTGTCGGTTATCTATTTATTTTTTTCTCCTACGTTCGTTTTCCTTTGGTATGATATCGTTTGCTGTTGTCACATGAGCTTCTCTTTGGGCTTCTCATTTAGAGTTTCTATTTCTGATATGTCCTTGGTCTCTTTTCTTGTCACGCTATCGGTATATTTTTCCTGAAGGTTCGGATCATTCATGAGTTTGCTGTATTGCAATCTGGGTGCTGTGTTTGGTTTCTTCAATCTCCAGAGTTTCATCCTTACTTTGCATATAACTGGGAGACAGTCGCTTCCGCAGTTGGCACTTGAAAAAGTTTAGCATTAGAGAACTGCGTTCCTAAATATCTTGTTGATAGTTATATAATCAATATGTTTTTGTTTCTGCTCCTGGGATTCTCCACCTACAGAGACGTTTTGGGCATTCTTGAAACCAGGTGTTGGTTATTACCTGGACATTTGCTGTGCACCATTGTACACATTTCTCTCCATGGTCATTTCAGTTTACCAGTCCAAATTTGCTAACTCTTTCTTCCTTCCTCTCTTTGCAAACTTTGGCAATCAGATATTCCATGATAATTCCGATTTCTTGTGACTTAAAATGAGCCTTGCCATAATCCAACATGAATTAGAAGTATTCAATTACTTCTTCTGTACTTAGTGTTGTCGGCGCGTATACCACTATAATAGTTATGTTGAGGAGCTTTCCTTTCAGTTCAACCACAAAATCGCGATCGGAAAACTGACAGTATCCCAGAACGCGTTTCTTCGGGTTTTGATCCAGTATTAAGCCAACTACGTTACCAATAATGACATAACCCAAATGATAAGCAATGTAAACATATCACATCCAACTCTAAATGAGATAGCATTACAATTCCCTACTGGCCATATCGTCTGAGAAGAGGGAAAATCGTAAAACATGTAACACAACTCGCTTGTTGCACTTTCCTCGATAACCGATGCAAATAATGGCATAACCGTAATGATAAAAGTTGAAACATATCGCATTGACACTATTGGCCTGGTCTGAAATTCCCTATAATCAAATCTGAGAAAAGGCAGAATCGTAAAAAAGAGCATTCTGCTGTATTTTCTTTGAAAACCACTGCCAATAATAATAGGTACCAAATGATAAAAAATGTAAAATTTCACTGGCAAAACTAATCAAGTTGGTTAAACAATTCTGTCTAAATCCTCTGAGCAGAGGCAACATCATAAAACAGGAAACCCAACTTGCTTGCTATAATTTCTTCCACAACCACAGCCATAATTACAAAATCTATATGACAAAAAATGTACACATACCACAGCCCACTCTAATGAAGGTGGCCTGACAATTTCCCATTGTTGAATTCAACAGAGAATTGGCAATACCCTAAAACTGGAACGCTAAAACACTTGCTATAATTTCTTCGACAACTACTGAAAATAATGACATACTCAAATGATAAGCAATGTTAACATATCACAGTTCTCTCTAACCGATCTGGTATCACATTACCCATGTATAGATCCTCTGATGAAAGGCAACATCATTAACCTAAAGCCCCAACTCGAATGCTATATATTCCTCAAAAATCACTGCCAAAAATGTTAAATCCCAAAAGATGAAAAATGTAAATAAATCACTGGCAAACTCTGAAAAGAAGCAACATCGTAAAATATGAAACCCAACTCGCTTGCTATACTTTGTTGAAAACTAGTTGCCAATAATGATATGACTCAAATAATGAAAAATGTAAACATATCACGACCCATTCTAGTTAAGATGATCTGACAATTCCCTATGTCTGAAACCTTTAAGAGAAGCAAAATCATAAAATTTGAAATCCAACTATTTGCTATGTACTTCGAGAATTGCTGTCAATAAATACATAAGCCAAAAGATGTGCAATATAAACATATTACAGCTATCTCTAATCAATAATGACAGAACCCAAATAATAAAAAAATTTAAAATATCACAGTCCAGTCTAATCAAGCTGGTCTCCACTGTCTAAATCTTTTGAGATAAGGGAACATTGTAAAACTGTTATCACAACTCGCTTGCTATAAATTCTTTGACAAACGTCCAAAGTATAAAATAACCAAACTGATAAACAATGTAAACATATCACAGTCACTCTAATTGAGCTGACTTGAGAGTATCTCATGTCCAAATCCTCCGAGAAGAGGCGAAAACGTGACTGGAAATCAACTTGCTTTCTATTATTTCTTCGACATCTACTGCAAAAAATGACATCACTCAAATGATAAACAATGTAAACATATCACAGTCACTCTAATTGAGCTGACTTGAGAGTATCTCATGTCCAAATCCTCCGAGAAGAGGCGAAAACGTGACTGGAAATCAACTTGCTTTCTATTATTTCTTCGACATCTACTGCAAAAAATGACATCACTCAAATGATAAACAATGTAAACATATCACAGTGCAGTTTAATAGCACTGGCCTGATAATTTCCCACTGTCTAAATCCTCTGAAAAGTGAAATCGTAAAACGTAAAACCTAACTTGTATACTATATTTTATTCGGGAACCACTGCCATTATTAACATATAATTTCCCACTGTCTAAATCCTCTGAAAAGTGAAATCGTAAAACGTAAAACCTAACTTGTATACTATATTTTATTCGGGAACCACTGCCATTATTAACATATAATTTCCCACTGTCTAAATCCTCTGAAAAGTGAAATCGTAAAACGTAAAACCTAACTTGTGTACTATATTTTATTCGGGAACCACTGCCATTATTAACATATAATTTCCCACCGTCTAAATCCTCTGAAAAGTGAAATCGTAAAACGTAAAACCTAACTTGTATACTATATTTTATTCGGGAACCACTGCCAATATTAACATATAATTTCCCACTGTCTAAATCCTCTGAAAAGTGAAATCGTAAAACGTAAAACCCTAACTTGTATACTATATTTTATTCGGGAACCACTGCCATTATTAACATATAATTTCCCACTGTCTAAATCCTCTGAAAAGTGAAATCGTAAAACGTAAAACCTAACTTGTATACTATATTTTATTCGGGAACCACTGCCATTACTAACATATAATTTCCCACTGTCTAAATCCTCTGAAAAGTGAAATCGTAAAACGTAAAACTAACTTCTGTGTACTATATTTTATTCGGGAACCACTGCCATTATTAACAATATATAATTTCCCACTGTCTAAATCCTCTGAAAAGTGAAATCGTAAAATTCGTAAAAATCCCTAAATTTGTGTACTATATTTTATTCGGGAACCACTGCCATTATTAACATATAATTTCCCACTGTCTAAATCCTCTGAAAAGTGAAATCGTAAAACGTAAACCTAACTTGTGTACTATATTTTATTCGGGAACCACTGCCATTATTAACATATAAATTTCCCCACTGTCTAAATCCTCTGAAAAGTGAAATCGTAAAACGTAAAACCTAACTTGTGTACTATATTTTATTCGGGAACCACTGCCATTATTAACATATAATTTCCCACTGTCTAAATCCTCTGAAAAGTGAAATCGTAAAACGTAAAACCTAACTTGTATACTATATTTTATTCGGGAACCACTGCCATTATTAACGAGAATTTCCACCGTTCAAACTTCTATAAAGTGAAATCGTAAACGTAAAACCTAACTTGTGTACTATATTTATTCGGGAACCACTGCCATTATTAACATATAATTTCCCACTGTCTAAATCCTGAAAAGAAATCAGAAACGCAAACCTAATCTGTACTTCATATATTTTATTTGGAAAGCACTGCCATTGAATAACACAAATTCCACGCCCTAAATCCTCTGAATGTGAAATCGTAAAACAAACCTAACTTGTGTACTATATTTTATTCGGGAACCACTGCCATTTATTAACATATAATTTCCACTGTCAAATCCTCTGAAAGTGAAATCAAAACGCAAAACCTAACCTGTATCATATTTTATTCGGGAACCACTGCCATTATTAACATATAATTTCCCACCGTTCAAATCCTCTGAAAAGTGAAATCGTAAAACGTAAAACCCAACTTGTATACTATATTTTATTCGGGAAGCACTGCCATTGTTTAACATATACCTCCCCACTGTCTAAATCCTCTGAAAAGAATCGTAAAACGTAAAACCTAACTTGTATACTATATTTTATTCGTAAAGCACTGCCATATTATTAACATAATTTCCCACTGTCTAAATCCTCTGAAAAGTGAAATCGTAAACGTAAACCTAACTTGTGTACTATATTTTATTCGGGAACCACTGCCATTATTAACATATAATTTCCCACTGTCTAAATCCTCTGAAAAGTGAAATCGTAAAACGTAAAACCTAACTTGTATACTATATTTTATTCGGGAAGCACTGCCATTATTAACATATAATTTCCCACTGTCTAAATCCTCTGAAAAGTGAAATCGTAAAACGTAAAACCTAACTTGTATACTATATTTTATTCGGGAAGCACTGCCATTATTAACATATTCTTCTATACTTACCCCGACAACCACTACCAGTAATGACATAACCCAAATGATAAAAACTGTAGATATATCACCGCCTGCTTTTATTGAGTTGTCCCGACAATTTCCCATGACCAAATCCTCTAAAAAGTAACATCGTAAAACGGAAACCCAAATTCGCCTGCTACACTTTCTTCGAAAACTACTGCCAATAGTAATATAACCTAACTGATAATCATATCACTGCCCGCTGTTATCAAGCTGGCTTGACAATTTTTAACTGTCCATATTCTCTGAAAAGAGGATCAATCCTAAAATTGGAACATCAACTCGCGTGCTATATTTTCGTCGACAGCAGCTGATAATAATGAGAAAACCAAAATAATAAACAATGTAAAAATATCACTGCCCGTTCTAATCCATTGATCCATTGTTCAAATCATCTATGAATAGGCAACATCGTCAAACTGAAACCCTATCTCGCTTGCTATACTCTTTTGGAAAACCACTGCGAATAATGACATAACCTAAACATATCACAACCCTCTCTAATCGAGCTGGATTGAGAGTTCCTCACTGTCCAAGTCCTCTTACAAAATACAAAATCGTAAATATTGAACACTGACTCGCTAGCTATATTAAAACCACTATCAATAATGACATAAACCAAGTCATAAGCAATGTAAACGTATCACAGCCTACTCTAATGGAGCTGATTTGACAATTCTTCCATGTCCATATCCCCAGAGAAGAGACTATTATTATTTGTGATTAATATCCAATCTGTTGCTGATAGTTTGAGCCTAGACGTAACTTCGGAAGGTGTTGTCGAAGAAAGTATAGCAAGCACGTTCGGTTTCGAGTTTAACGATTTTGTCTTTTCTCAGAAGATTTAAACAGTGAAGAGCTATCAAGCCAGCTCGATTTGAACAGGTTGAGACATGGTTTTTTATATGGATTATGCCATTATTGACAGCAGTTGTCAAATAACGTTTAGCAAGCGAGTTAAGGTTCCATTTTTTTAGATTTAGTTTCTTCTCAGATGTTATGGACTGAAAAGAATTTTCTGCTCAGCTTGATTAGTGCGAGGTGTGGTGTGTTTACAATGTTTATTATTCGATTTATGTCATTATTGACGGTGGTAGTTGAAGAAATTATAACAGACGAGTTGGGACTCCTGTTTACGATTTCGTCAAAATAGAAATGTTACTGGTGCGCAGGGATTACAGTAAGAGAATAAAAAATATACATGAGATGTCGAAGAAAATATAAGAGATGGATGAAAATCAAGTAAATAAAAGATGGCAATTGACTTTGCACTTAAAGTTTTGGAGCTATCAGAGAAGCAAGCAAATGAAAGTTAGTTTCACAAACGGTAAATCGAGAAAAGAAACTCTTAGTGTAGAAGAGTCTGTTACATTTAACTATTTCTACAGTAAAAGGTCGGGACCTTGATGTCAGTCTAGTATCACGAGTAAATGCATATGGTCGGGGTATCAGAGGAAAAAGCTTGTCTGAGAAGTTCCCATGAAAATACTTGTAGAAAACACAGAGAAAGACCGTATCACGTCGATGAGAAAGTGACTGAAGGCGAGCTGCCAAGTCAGGATCAATTATATTGTAGATCCTGTCTTGGATTTTGTCGAGAACCTCAAGTTGAGTAGCATGAGCACCCGAACAGATTTGACAACAGTATTCAATGCACGAACAAATGGTGGATTTATAAATGTGTAATTTTGTTAGCACAAATCTCTTGAAATAAAGAAAGAAGATTTTCAAACTCTTATAAAGCTTTTCCTGAGATAATTTGATTTATTTCACACGATGACAATACGAGCGCCTTCATCAAAGTCAGATGGTTGACTGGAGCATGGTTGATCTTTAAAAATAACCCTGCCTAAATCTGCCAAACGCTTTTGACTGGTCGAAGAGCTGCAGCATGTCCCAAATAAACCTTGTTTTGTTTCAGTTCCGACGATTACTATTTTTCAAAATTCACAGAAAACAATGTAGCTAAGTGTAACTTTTCGTCTTGCATCTTTAAGGCATTCATCTGTGTAGTAAACTTTACCATTCAATAAAATTGGTCATGAAATATTGTAATAATCTGATGCAATGATTGCATCTCTGCGAATACTTTATTTGTTTACTGCAACAGATCGAAACTTATTTATAAATGGAACTTTGTCTCTGTGTGTGGATGTGTGTGCCTTTGTCTCTGTGTGTGGATGTGTGTGCCTGTGTCTCTGTGTGTGGATGTGTGTGCCTGTGTCTATGTGTGTGTGTGTGTGTCCATTACCTATAGACTCCGAAACAGCTGAACCGATTTTCTTGAAAATTTACACAGTTGTACTATAAGCGTCTGCGAGTGTTCTTAGCTAGGTTTTGAGTCGAGATACTTCCAATAAATATCGAAAATCGATAATCGAAAAAATCGGGTTATAGAAGGAGTGGTCCGATTTTAATCAAATTTAATACACTCGCAGACAAAAACATAAGAAACGATATTCAGAAGTTTCAAGGTTGCAGTTCTTACAATTACAAAATCAATAATATATATATATATATATATATATATATATATATATATATATAAGGCAAAATGTTTGTGTGTGTGTGTCTGTTTATCTGTCTGTATGTCTGTATTTTTTTCAGCCCTTTTATTTTAGTTTTTGCTTCGGGTTTGGCTCTAAGTAGGTATAATTGTAGTCCTTAGTCTCATCCATGATATCATTTACTCAGAGGACTTATTAAGCCTTCAAAATTCAGTTTACGACAAAAAACTTATTTGATATCAATACCAGGAAATCAAAATTTGACTTATATCCATTCATTTTTCTTTCAGTCTACAGTTTCGCTTTAGCTGGAAACAACTATTGCTTTTTAGTCTTTCGTGCCAACGTCCAAATAGTCTGAGCTCCAGGACCATGGATTAGCTTTAAAGCTTTCATTACACCCGAGAAACGCCGGGCTATACTGCTAGTTCTAATTATAAAGCTGAAAGAAAATTATAGCATTGTAGAATTTGTCATTTAGGACGCTAGAATTCATTAGTATTAAATATTTATTTTTGTAAGTATTCTGAACACAAAAACTTCCAGAAAATGTAATATTGCTACATTAAGAAACGACCAATATGAAAATAACATTGTAAAACGGTATCCCACTTTAGGTATTTAAGTAAGATCAAAATATAAGAAACAATATTTCATAATAAAAGAATATTGTTGGTAGATCTTTTGAGGCGCCCCTGAGACGCCTTTCATCAAAGCTACTCTCGCCTGATCTGCGTAACGCTACCATGGCGGCCAAGTTACGCTTTTCAGTATAGAATAGAAGATTATAACAAAGGCTACCACATGTCTGACAAAAAGAAAACGTTTGGTAATTTGACTGTAAATCTCCGAGTGCTGAATTACTCGTTTGCATTGTCACCTCTCGTTGCGCTATGTTATTTTATTGCAAATATTACGCAATAAATATACAGGAAAATTCACGTCATGTTGCCTTCAGTATTCAATCGATTGTCGTCTGGTTTTCTTCAATTGTTAAGCCATTTATTAATATGGAGCTTCTGTAAAGAGATCTTTTGTTTACGAGCGGTTCTGTCATGAATACGTTTGTCATGGATATATTGATTCACAAATGCTATTATTATTATTAAATATATTAGTATGCGTGAGTATTAACGTGGGTATATGTGCGTGCTTGAACGCATATTTGTGAAACTGCGTAAAACTATTATATATATATATATATATATATATATATATATAGTTTTTGGGTGAGCTGATGATTTCTTAGTATAGAAACTAAATGATAAATATATGCATAATATATATATATATATATATATATATATATATATATATATATTTCTAAAAAAAGGGATGGGTTTAATTCAATAACCAATCAGATTTTGTTATGTTATTTTGTTTTTAGTAGTTATTTCGTCTACTAGCCTGAATATTCTAGATAACATATTAAAAATATGGTAGAGACCACTAATTTATTTTTAAATAAGATTTCTCAAATAATCAGGCACGTAAAAATACATAATTATAATGTTTAACAAATAAACGTGGAGTCTACTCAAATGCGAGTATCCATTAAAATAACATCTAATAATAATAATAATAATAATAATAATAATAATAATACCAATATTGGCATACTGACACCTGCTTGGATAGACGCCTCACATGTCATTTATCACATCAAAAAAGAAATCATCTATCAATCCACAATTTACAAAAACCCTTAGGAGAAAGTCTGGTCGAAAATAATAAATTCTATGTAAATCACATTACCGGAAAGATCTCGCTATAGGAAAGGCCCTGTACATTAAATATCTCTTTTCTACTATCAATATCACCTTATTTAACAGTTGTAATAGTGAATGGAAATATTTTAAAAACTAGAAAAACGCTTCTATTATTCAAAATAACAGAAGAATAAAATGCATCTTAAACAGTCAAAACATGAAAAGGAATTAACAATATCTAAAATAACCACCCTTGAAAAAGGCTTAAGAAGTGTCCGAAAGCGCTTTGGACGATGGATAATATGGACAATTTTACCGCTTCCTTAATCCCACGAAATGAAAACATTCAGCTAAAATATTTGAAAGAAAGATTGCTACCAAACATACATTATATATATGCCTTTGTCTGTATTATGTTATATGTATGATCTGATGTATCAATTCTCAATTTATTTTCGGTTTAAAAAATACATGCTTTACTTCCTCTGTTAAAATTTAAAAAAAATATTCTTAGTGAATTTATTTATTTTTTAACGATCTAATTTAGACAATGCAATATTACATTGTCGAAATAAATTTTGATTTATAACCATTTAAACATGTTTTGAGTCTTCTTCTCAATATATATATATATAATATATATATATATATATATATATATATATATATTGCTTAATATGACAGTTAAAGAAAAATTTAATTAATTTGTCATTTATTTGCCAATTTAATTAATTTGTTGTATATATATTTGTTAATATATATTTGTTAATATATATATATATAGAGAGAGAGAGAAAGAGAAAGAGAGAGAGAAAGAGAGAGAGTGAGAAAGATAAAAAAACCTGTAAACGACAAGGTTTATTCAGGTCGGAATAAAACACTAAGAAAAAGATGTTTGAATGTTTTAAAACAACAAAAGCAATAAATTAAATCACTTTAAGATTCGAAAACAAAAATGAGATTTTTTTATATATGCATATTGATTGGTTGATTTTTGCTGCCTAAAACCTTTTGCAGAAACTAGAAATTACTTTTAGATAGCAAGAATATTTTCAAGATAATGCTTTACTTCTAAAATTCCTACTCATTAACAAATAACTGGGGGATAAGAGGTGGTTTTATACCTTTCCCAACGGCATTTGCGCATAGGTAAATATAATGAATTCGACTTTCATTCGAGCTCGACTTCCCCATTTCCACTTCCGAGCTGTAATTCATTATACCATCCGAAAATCCAAACTATCATCATCTGGTATTTCAAGGTGGTCACCCATCTAGGTAATAATCAGGATGTATTTTACTTAACCGCGGCAAACTTACGAGAACCGGTGTTTCAACTTGATATGGCTGTAAGCTCATATTTATATTAGAACCGTTTAAAGTCTGCTAGGTTTTGAATCAGCCCACTCCGACCTGAAACCGAAGCCAACAGATATCGACCCAGAGCCTCGTTTATAAGCTTTTATCCAATTTTTCCTGTTTCATTTCTGTTTCGGATTTATCCTAGAAATGTCGGGTTAGGGTTTATCATATCTCAGTTGCGTCTCTGAGATCGGGCATAGTGCGGCTCATTAGTGTCTCTGTTCATGGACAGATACGCAACTAAGAAAAACAAATTACTGATTGGTTCTTGATCCTAGATAACAGCTGCCTAAAGGTGCACCATCCCATTACACTAGAGGGATGTCGACAGTGAGGGAAGCCTAAGCTACGCTTATGAGTGGTAGGCAATTTTTACCCTTGGCCTGTATGTAAGCGTTCGCGTTTCCCACCATAGACTCAACCATGCATCAAATCACGTTTTAGTGGCATACAAGGAAAATATCTTCTTAGCTTTGTCTTGTCCCTTTAGGACATCGGTGAACATGGCATTCGATACTATCCTATCTCTTGTAGATGTTTTTTATGTTATTTCTGCCAAAGTCTGCTCTGACATCCATTTACTAAGGCCCATCAAGCATGTCTCACGTTACTTTTCCTTATCTCTCTTTTCCTCTTTCTGTCAGGTGAGTATTAGATTCTTTGCTACATGTCCCAGAAACTTCAACTGCCTTTACCTCAAACTAAGTAGAAGTTTTCTTTTTGTTTCCTTCCTCTCTAAAATCTTGTCGTTGCTCACATGTTCGGTCCATTGTATCCTCAGCATCCTTCTGTAGAACGACATTTCAGTTGGAGTTTTTTCTTGATCTTGGAGAAACTTGTCCAGAATTTGCTGCAATATAGGAGGACGAATATCACACAACAGTCCAGTACTCTCTTCTTTGTTTCCAAAGCTTAGATTCTGGAATGCATCTTTGGTCATGTCAATACGCCTTCGGATCTCAGTGTCGTACTTTCCATGCTCTGTTAGAACACAGATATTTAGATTTCTGCCCAAGTTCTTAGCAACAACATATAATCAATATTTTATTTTCAGCGTGGGCAGCCGAAAAGCAGTATTACGTTTAGTATTCTTGCAATTCTGAGATCAAAGGAAAGAAAGAAGAAATTAGTTGTGAACTATAGAAAGATTAGGCCATGGAAAAATCTCGACACTTTTGGTTATTCATCAAGATTTATTATATTTCGTTTTATAGATGTGGTGGATAAGGATTTACACTTCTTGGGTTAAAAAAGCAGATTATCATTATTTACATTGTTCGGACTATTGTCCTCATACGTATTAGCATGTTTACAACGTTTCAGCCATTGTACGCTTCGGTCTTCTTCAGGTGCTTGAAATTTTGAATCGAACCCTTTATTTCGATCACTGGAATATATCCAGGTGTGATGCCACCTCCAGTAGCGATGTAGTTATCTCCCTTTAACCTAATTCTCCATGTTATTTGTTCACGACTTCTGTAGTCTGATATTGAACTCTTTGGTCAAGACACTGGAACTAACCAACGCCTATATCTACTGGGCCATGGATATAGGCGTTGGTTAGTTCCAGTGACTTGATCCAAAGATTTGTGAATTTAATACCCGGCTACAGTAGTGATGAAAAAATAATTTAGGGAGTTAAGCTAAAGGGAGATAAATACATGGCTACCGAAGTAGCATCGCAAATGGAATAAGAATGATATACCATAATAATCGAAATGAAGAGTTTGGTTTGAAATTTCTCGCACCTGAAAAAGACCTGTGCGCACAACGTCCGAAATGTCGTAAACATGTCAATAAAGATTAGAACATAAGTCCGAACAATGTAAATAATGTAAATACTATCTCATCTTAGAAGTATATAGAAATACTAGATGAAATTCTTATTTTAGAATGACCAGCTGTGAGCAAAATTTTCGCCATTGGCAAAAGGAAGATATGCGTATGATCTTTTAATTTATCCGGTCCTTACACACAATTATTTGACTCTTCAAATCTGCTGTTGACCAACCTATTTTGTCACAAGACTTATTAAGGTTACCTGATGCATATGTTCCTGGGTCACGTAATGAGAGAAGAAGACCTAGAAGATATAATACTCATAGGACGGATAGAAGGAAAGAGAGACATGGGAAAGCAGCGCGAGACATACCTGATAGGCCTGAGTTAATGAATGGCAGAGCGGAGTTTGGGGAAGTTGCCAAGAGAAAAATATTGAGATCGACAACAGACAGGACCAAGTGGAAGTCTATGATTGACTACAACCTGAAAGGACACGGCACATAAAGACGAAACAGAAAATTTAACTAAACCCGAGTCTTTTTAATGCGTTGAGAATATTAGCAAACGAATTGAAATATAACAAATTACCAGATTATTGACAAAGGACGCTTATACCAATGATCACACAGAGGCGCGCGCGCACACACACACACACACACACACACACACACACACACACACACACACACACATATATGTTTTTTTAAGAGTAGCTAAGTACTCGGTTGAAAAGGTTCTTGCGTTAAAGTGACCAAAAAAATCTTTATCGTGGTGTTCTATGCAGATGTGTCACAGGGACCAAAGTAGGAGGCACAGATTGAAGATTGAACTCACGACTTCTCTGTAATGATTATAGAAAGATAGGTTTGTTAACCATTACACAAAGTCAAAGTGCCCAAAGTAGTCATTTATTGTGATGTTCTAAGAGAAGTTCAGATATTGCACAAGACGCAAAATATGAGGCAGAAAATGCAGGTCGAACATATTACTTTCTCTTTTCCAATCTTTTACTCTTTTCTATTCTTTTCCTCTTTTTTTTCAGTTGGAGTAGATAGACTAAACTATTGCCCAGTTCACACTCCACCCACGTCTATTGAACGGGTGAAGAAAATCATCCCTTGTTTCCTGTTCAGAATGTGGTTTCCGGCTTTCTTTTTTCCAATCTTTTACTCTTTCCATTTTTTCCTCTTTTTTTTTTTCAATTAAAGTAGATAGACTAAACTATTGCCCGGTTCACACTCCACCCACGTCTATTGAACGGGTGAAGAGGCTCATCCCTTGTTTCCTGTTTAGGATGTTGTTTCCGGCTTTCTCTTTTCCAATCTTTTACTCTTTTCCATTCTTTCCTCTTTTTTTTCAATTGGAGTAGATAGACTAAACTATCGCCCGGTTCACACTCCACCCACGTCTATTGAACGGGTGAAGAGGCTCATCCCTTGTTTCCTGTTTAGAATGTAGTTTCCGGCTTTCTCTTTTCCAATCTTTTCACTCTTACGTAGCCCCTTGCACATCAGTGGCGTTACCGCCTTGCTCGGAGTGATATGATTAAAAAAAATGTACTGGCTCTAGTGACAGAAACTTGTTAACCACTGCATCATATCGAATTCACAAAGGTAACTCTTTATCGTTATTTTCTGTGCGCAGCTTAGATGTGGCAGAAGGCATGGGCACCTAATCTGTATTGAAGTCATTTTCCAGATTCTAGCGAGACAAGCTTCTTAACAATAACGATACGCAGAGGCGCCCAAAAGCGCATATATATATATATATATATATACCTTTTTAGATGGGTGTGAAATAAAAGCAAAACGAGTTAAATTCATTTACAAATACATTAAAAAATCTGAAAATATAAAAAAATAATCAAAGGCCAAAATATGCGAGCAAAGAGTCAGTTAAGTTCCATACGTGATACACGCTTTGGTTGATCATGTCTCGAAAGAGACATGACTGACTGGGCAGAAGATTATTCCGCAGGAAATTGCTATTGCTTTCTGTGGTAGACTGCCTGTCAGCCAAGGCTATAGAACCCAATCTGTCCTAGTATTTAACCCATAACTGGAGGAAATAGACGGATTAATACTTTTCCCAAGAGTATTTGTGCGTAAGTGAATGCAAGGAATTCAAATGGAATTCGAACTCGGCTTCCAGATTTGTCGTTCTGAGTCGACATCCATTGCTTCCACAACGCACATCCATATCTGCGCTGTATGGCCGAGTGGTCTAAGCGCCAGTCTCAAGGTAGTAATTATACCTTATCAGAGCAGAGAGTATCTGTCGTAAAAAACTATTAACCAAAACTATTTTTGTAACATTTCAGGTTAAGTACATTTTTTTTTTAATCATATCACCCCAAGCAAGGCGATAACGCCACTGATGCGCAGGGGGCTACGTAAGGGTAAACAGAATGGAAAAGAGAAAGCCGGAAACCACATCCTAAACAAGGAACAAGGGATGCGCCTCTTCACCTGTTCAGTAGACGTGGGTGGCGTGTGAACCGGGCGATAGTTTAGTCTATCTACTCCAATTGGAAAAAAAAATAAAAGAGTGAAAAGATTGGAAAAGAGAAAACCGGGAACCGCATTCTAAACAGGAAACAAGGGATGAGCCTCTTCACCTGTTCAATAGATGTAGGTGGCGTGTGAACCAGGCGATAGTTTAGTCTATCTACTCGTATTAGAAATAGTAATCGTTGAAACTCCTTATATAAGAATTACTAAAATACTAAAAATTAGTATATAATACTAAAAATTAGTATATAAGTATTACTAAAAATATTACTAAAAATTTCGACAAAATACGACACAAAGAATTGATGGAAATGCTAGGCAACCTCGACATTTTCGGCAAAGACATAAGAATAATCAAGAATCTCTACTGGCAGCAAACGGCCTGCATACGGACAGGTAACGACCTCAGTAGATACACAAAGATAGAAAAAGGCGTAAGACAAGGATGTGTCTTTTCACCGGATTTGTTCAACCTATACAGCGAGAATATTTTGAGGACCCTAGATGACACACCAGGATTTGTTATTGGAGGCCACAACCTGAACAACATAAGATACGCGGACGATACAGTACTGATTGCGGACACGGAAAGGAAACTGCAAGATCTCATACAGAAAGTAGCAGTGGAGAGTGACAAGAAGGGACTACAAATAAACTTTAAGAAAACTGAGTGCATGGTCATCAGCAAAAGATACAACCCAAAATGCCAAATACAAATGGGGGATAACAGAATCAAACAAGTCCAAGAATTTAAGTACCTAGGAAGTGTTCTAACAGGGGATGGAAAGTGCGACACGGAGATCCGAAGGCGAATTGGCATGGCAAAGGACGCGTTCCAGGAGATGAGCAAAATACTAACACACAGGAAAATCTCAATAGAAACGAAGAAAAGAGTGCTAGACTGCTACGTGATGTCAGTTCTTCAATACGGCTGTGAATACTGGACAATATAATCGAAAATGAGGACAAAACTGGAAGCGGCCGAAATGTGGTTCTACAGAAGGATGCTACGGATATCGTGGATACAAGCATCGAAAAAGTGTTAGAAAGAATGGCAACAAAAAGGAAATTGATGCTGAGCATCAGGAAGAGACAACTGAAGTTCCTGGGACATGCACTGAGGAAGGAGATCCTGGAGAACCTGATACTGACTGGACAGATAGAAGGAAGGAGAGACAGAGGAAGGCAGCGGATAACATATTTGCAGGGACTGATCAGGTGGATGACGGAACGAGGGTTGCCAGGAGCAACAGGAGCAAACATACTAAGAGCCACAAGGGATAGGGAGACGTGGAGATCCATGATCGCCTACGTCCTGAAGGGACAGGGCACATAGAAGAAGAATATAATTAAGATTAGTATTCCAGGGATATAGACGCAGTGAAAAAGATTTTAAGTATAAGATTATTTTTTCCAAATCTCGGGTCGATCCCCATCTATCTTCTTTATTCTCGCAATTTTCACTTCCAACATACTCATATGTCCATGTCAGGCAATTTCATTACTTAACCCTCTACCTTGGCTGACTCTCTGATTTACGGCCATATCACGTTGAAACACCGGTATGATCACCGATGTTAAGCAATGTCGAGTTGGATTAGTTCCTTGATAAGTAACCGCTTGAGAATAAGCTTGGATGTGTCGGTGGAAAGCAGCTTGGAATTGTAAATCGAAGAGCCGGATGTCAATTATCGTTGTGTTCGTTGTATTTACGTGTTATTGATCGAAATCTCCCCCACGTATACATTACAAAAATCCAAATTCTAACTCTCTAAATATATCTTCTGGCTTTGACTTGTAAAAGAATGATAAGGTGTCAATAAAAAAAAATCAAAAATCAACTGAGTGACTGTCTAGCCTTGTATCGGGTGAAGAGCAGTAACAAAAACATCAACAATAACATAGTTCTGTAACGAATGATACCTGCAATTTATACCATTCCGAAAGAACTAAGTGTCGTAAGAATTTAACCCAATCAAAGCAGCTTTTATTTTATGACATTCTATGACATTCAAAAAGCTAAGCAGAGCAATAAGAAAAAAAATAAAGAAATAAAGAATAAAATAAAGAATTACTACCTGATATCACTCCTTCTATATGGCAGGCATGCTGAACAACCTCCTCAAAGATGTAAAGATTTGAAACAATAGAAATGCAGTTCTATAGAAGGATGCCGAGAATACCATTGACCAAATATGTGAAGAATGACGGGGTTTTAGGGAAAACGAAAACGAAAAAAGATAATTATATTTAATACCAAAATTGGACAGTTGAAATTTCCAAGACACCCAATGAGGAACGAAGGCTTGGGAACCTCTGGTACTCGCAGATTGAAGAACAACTAATAACATACTTGATGGGCTTGGGTAAATAAATATTAGATCAAGGACTGGGAGAAATAGCAAAAAGAGAAATTTTATCAAGAGCTACAAGGAACAAAAAAAATGCTATGTGCCTAAAGACATGTAAAAAAAAAGAAAAGAAGAAAGACGGCTACTGCTCGTTTGCAAGCACACTCGTCTGCTAGGGCGGCTAGCAAACGGACACCTTCTCAACCTACAAAGACCACCTGTGGTTTTATATTGGATAAGCTAAGCTGAGTACGAAGAAATATGAAAATTATGCTAAGAACATAGTAAAAAACTACTATGTGATACAGGCCTCCTGTACGACAGTGAGTCCTAGTCGATCTTGTCAGAAATGGAGAGGCAACATAAATATGGTTCTACAGAAGGATGTTGGGGATACCATGGACCGAAAATATGAGTAATAAAGTTTTCGAGAAAATAGAAACGAGAATAAAATTAATAATTAATACCAGGAAGCGACATTGAAAACTTCAGGGACACATAACAAGGAAAGAAGGCTTGGAAAATTTGATACTCGCCGGACATATAGAGAGCAAGAGAGACAGAAGAAGACAACGCTGAACACACTTGATGAGCGTGAGTAAATGGATGGGGTAACAGAGTTTAGAAGAAATAACAGAAAGATTATGTTTATTAAGAGCTACAAAGGAAAGGAATTTGTTGAGAGCCGTGATTGCCTACGTTCTGAAGGTCAATCAGTTAAGTGTCATACGTTATACACGCTTGGGCGTTCATGTCTTGAGAGAGACATGACTGATTAAATAGAAGATTATCCCGCAGTAGGTTGCCATTACTTTCTGCGGTAGACTGGTTGCCACCCAGAGCTATATAACCCAATCTGTCCTGTTATTTAAACCATAACTGGACTTACACGTAAGTGAATGCAGCTCTCCAATTTCTCGTTTTGAGCTGATATCTACTGTACTACAATGCACATCCCATTCTGAAGGTACACTTCATATAAAGACGAAGAGTAGCCGGCTACTGCTGGCTTCAGATCACACTTTATCAGGGCAGCTACCAAATTCTTATAACGCCAGTTCAAGCTACATAATCTATACGTGGTTTATACTGCAACTAATCTAAGCGGATCTTAGTTATAGTTTCTGGGCGTACGCGCCTTAATGGTCTCAATGTTGGTATTCAGAACTTTGCTGTGGATGACTCATTTTCTATCGACATTCTCGAACTGTTCTCGTTGTTGAACGAGAAATGGGCGAGGGTAATGTCATAGTGGAAAGGATTTTCAGATGAAATGTTTTTTGTTAAAACTTTAGCTAAATTTCTTAAGACACTTGCATAATGTGTTTTTTTCCCTTCCATTCCGTCAACTAGCGAAGAAGCCCTCAGTATACCAGAAAAAGTTATGCCTAACCACCTTGCTTTTGCTTTGAACTCTTTTTCACCATTGGATAGCAATTGCTTTGATTAAAATTTAGATCATAGCGAGAAAGCCAAGTTTGATCTTCAGTTACAGTTCGGCTAAGTCTTAAGATTTGGATATTTTTTGTTTAAAATCTCCATTTAAAGTTCTCTTGCTGTTCTGGTAAAACAGTTTTGGTAATACAACTAATAGAAATTTTGATGAACTTAATTTTTTCCGGATAAAATAATGTTAGCTCAAACAGCTGAAATATTTAGGTGTTGTGAGTTGCTTTCGATTAAATATTTGTATTGTTTTCCATAAAATGATATTGATAGGTGTTTTTTTAAGCGGAGCTTAGATGTGGCACAAGGCCGAAAGAATGAGGCATCCAATGAGGATCGAAGTCAATAGTCAATTTTATTGATTCTACTAAGACAAATTTGCTAACAATTACACCCCGCTGAGGCGTTCAAACTTATGTTGATAATCTGTCGATTAGTTCGCCATTTTCAGCTTTTTCACGTCCTTCTGTCAATTTCTAAATTGATTCTGTTTTTGTTTTGTTTTTTTAGAGAATTATTTCTATGAACGTTTTACAAAGTAGAAGTAATGTCTCCACTTTTCGAAACAAATTTTACTAAAAATTTAAGGGTAGGTCTTGCTCCAATTTATGACAGGATTCAAGATACTCTAAAAAGTTTATTTACCCACTGGGGCGAGTTGTGAAACAATGTCGGTTTAAATGTGGTGAACCCGGGTGCGGATCCTCGGGCAGCCGTTCAAAATTTACCTAGCACCAGCATAACTGGGTAATATACTTGTCTTTGCTGGTCATAATTTGTCATTGCTGGTTGTCCACTGGCTAATCCTACACACCCTCCAACTGGTGGAGGACTATTTTGCTAAGAGAAACGTGACATTACAAGTGACCTTATTTTCTAAACAATTTGTAGAGTTTCCAAATATACCTGCTGGGTACGTTAAATTTGTGTAGTGGTGGAAGGAAGACGACTCCACAGCACGCTCTGTGGCGTGACGAGGCATTTGGCAAAGGCATGCCTAGGGAAAAAAACCGGCGCCAATGTCCCAATAATGACAACAACACCAGTAAAGAAAGTAGAAATGGGAGGGGGGATAGCGGCAACAACTAATAACAACAACTGGGCCCGAAAGAACAACAGGTATAGTTGAAATAACAGGGACAACAGCAACAGTCACAGCTGTAGCAGCAATCCTAACAGAGGCAGGCAAAAAGTAAAGGACAACGGCAACAAGAACAGCAACTGCAAAACATTGACATGGAAGCGATGCTCTCGCTGAGTTCTTCTTCTTGGGAAAAATAGAGGGAGGAGGTGGAAGAGAAGGGCAAAACTTGGAAGCGAGATCATATGGCCTGTCGGAGAAAGGCGGAGAAGGCAGTAGAATTCCTCCGTCTCTACTTCGCCAGAAAGATCTATAGATTCTTATGTATAACACGACGACGAGGCGTGGTTTGGTCAATAATTCTTCCTGACCATTAACCAGTCCCACGTTGTGGTTGTTTTGATCTCGATCCAGTCAACGTAAGATTGCCCGTTATCACCTGGGTAGGTTAATACTGACACGTGAGAGGTCGGGTATATTGCTAAGACCGAATTTACGTGATCCTCGGTACAAAATATAACCAGTAGAACAGTGCAATACCGCGGATGTAATTATATATATATATATATATATATATATATATATATATATATCGATTATATAAACAAGTCAAAGCTAGTGACACGCAAACAGTTGCCTGGTATTTCAATAATATATTCAGCAACAATGTTCTCGGGGACGGGGTTAACTCAGTCGTCTTTAGCAGCACGCCGATCTCATTTCGACCGCCTCATTCAAATCACCTACCCCGAAATCATTCTCTAGCAGCAAGAAATAGGATTACATATGTAAATAAAGCCAAAAGCCTCCAAGTCCCCACAAAATATTTAATCCCCCACTGTAATGCAACTCTTATTCTCACCCCCTAAAAAACTTTCCCCAAAAGTTAAAAAGCGTGAAAAGAAATAATACATATAAAGAACCTGTATTTCTTTGACTTGTTCGGAATTCAATTACCGAGGAGATCACCAAAAATTATTCATAAGCACAAATTCATAATCGGCTGCAAAAACATTAAGCTGTTCGACTTCGCTTCCGCATGCACCACAGGGATTCTACTCCATTCTTTTCTTGTTTGAAGGACTTCATTGCGCTTTTTACCTATCTTCACAAATAATCATATATGGTGGTGTACAAGTCGACCAGAAGATTTTCACTCAAAATTCTCTACAATAGAGAAAAATAGACAAATAGACCTACAGTATAGTTCGACTCCCAAACTTACAGGAAGTTTCCAGTGTATCAAGTACTAGACGCAATATTTGCTGTAACATTAATAGAATGTCTAATTTTTGTTACTAGTATACCAATTTTTGTTTGATAGTATACCAAATGTTTGATAGTATACCGAACATGTTTTAGTGATGTTTATGTATGACTTCCTGCTGGAGGCATCTTAAATTTTGTACAGCAATTGTTAAGTATGCTGTGCTACTTGTGTGATGCTGTCAAGTCGACAGAAAAGCCCTAGAAAAGAACCACTATTCAGAGATGAAGGCTCCTTTTTAAGTGCACCTTCGTGGATAGAAAATCATCGAAAGATCCAACGAATATTCCCCACGTCCCCGGTTTTACTACGTTAATTAGGAATACTGGGGGAAATATGAAAGTGTTGGATACCACCTAGCAACAGCCAGGGAACTTCTCCAAAATTAAAATGGTCCTATTAGTGAAACCTGATTTAAGAAAATGGCGCAAATTTGTACAGGGAAGATCCCGTTTATGTCCACTTCTCCTTATACGGAGTTCTTAAACTAGAATACTCAACGGAAGACGGCGGGATTTTCCCGGAAGGACGAATTACGTTCAATGTCGATACGGGAAATTTGGGACTATCTGTCGGTGTCCTGTTTCAAGCAGTTTTTTGTCTAGTCTCGAAATAAAGAACCCAGCTTGAGAAACTGAGGTCAAGCTAGTCAGCTTGAATGCGAAGTGCTTGAGAGATTGGAGCAAGACTGCCCAACTACTTCTGGGTCTCCTGTCCTTCGGGTATACTAGTTAGTGTCCCAGCTATGGGCAAATAGTTAACCCTCAAACTGGGGGTCAAAACACTATGAAAGTATAAAAATAAACCTTTATAGAAAAATATACATTTTTGAAGGAAAAATATTACCAATAAAATGTTTTTGAAGGAAAAAATTATTACTTTAACATATTTTGAATGAAAAATATTATAAATATTGTCATAATACATTTTTGAAGGAAAACGCTATCACCAGCGATACATTTCTGGATACAAAACTAGAAGACATTTTCAGTTTTGAAAATAAAAAAGAATAAAAACAAAAAGAATTTATTAAAATCTGACTAAATCAACCTTCTCACTATAAACGAACATTAAAAATATCTTAAAACCGCACAGAATATCGATCCAAGTTGTATAATAAATTTCATCAAAGAAATTGACCTTTATAAAAAAAAATTAAAAAGATATTTCTTTCAGTACGGTCCACTTAAAACCATTTCCCCACTTCCATGAAAAAAATTAATTTTCGCCAGTTTTTATACTTCAACAAAATCTATCTTTGCAAAGTGGTGTGAGAGCATCTTTGCAGAGATGTCTCTGATAACAAAGATGTTCATTTTACTTGTTTTATGACTAGTAAAGTGTTTTTTTTTTGTGATAAACTTCTATGGTTGATATGCCATAAAACTCAACCAAACCAAACCATACTTATACGCTTATACTTATAGTATAGGTCGACTCCTAAACTTATAGGAAGTTTCCAGTGCTTTAAATGCTAGACGCAATATTTGCTGTAGAATTAATAGAATATTTAATTTTTGTTGCTATGATTTTATATTAATATCTTAATATTAATAATACACCAAATATGTTCAAACACACATATTTTAGTGAGGTTTATGTGTGACAACCCACCGAGGGCATATTAAATAGTTTACTGTAATTGTTGAGTGCGCTGTCCGACTTGTGTGATGGTACCGAGTTTTGATGAAACACATAAGGTCATCCGTTGCGTATATTGTCGATACATAGCTTAACAACTGTTTCTGAACATCCGTATCGGCAGCATTGCTAACAACCCCAGAAACCATGACAGTTGAAGGAAATGTACGCATTACTCTTGGAACTTCCGAAGGGTCTGCACATAATTTGTTGTTTCTTCTGTTTACGTTCTGATCTTGGTTAACGGTTTTCTCGTCTAACATGAAGCAAATTTTTAAAAGGCTCTTAAATCAGATTAAGTGATTTTCCTTTAGCTTTTATAATATGAAATGACCTTTATTCATCACATTAGACATCATCTGATGTCTTCATCTATAACATTCCGGATTGTTCTTTCTGACACAAAATGCTCTTTTGTAATCGACTTCATGGAACTTCAGGGAACGCCAGTAATAATCTGCTATACTTACTGAATAAATTCAGGTGTTCTAATGAGATAAGTGCGTCTGGAATGTTTCTTACGTTTTGATACTGGTGATACATTTCCATATTTATCCTCTAACTCCTTTCGAACTTTAGAACGAAGGATATTGCAACTTTGAAAAAAATCGTGCCATGTATAAATTGCTATGTTCAGCCTTTATAGCCAGGATAATTGTGTGTATCTTCAGTTCTTGTGTTAGCATAGGGACTACCATTGATAATTCTGAAACATATAAAATATAAAGTCAAATTATATGCTGCTAAATTAAAATAACATATGTCCTCAAATAACTTAGTTACCCTCTCTATATATCTATTATATATCTATATCTACCTATTCATTATCTATTTATTATTTAGGTCCTGTTCATGACGGTAAATTGCATCCGGCAGCAAGGCCTCTGATTGAGATGTTGTGAGGAGCATGGAACCACCTCTTAATTGCTGTTGTTCCCAGGTTCACCCTTACCCGGTGGGTAACACTTGTTAGGGTCTCAGCTATGGGCAAATATCTTAACCCCCAAACTCGATTCGAAACACTATCAATGTATCAAAAATAGTTTTATAGAAATATATACATAAAAATACTTTTATAGAAAAGTAAACATTTTCTGAAGAAAAAATTAACATAACACATTTTTGAAAGAAAAAATTATTCTCAAGAAAAAATGTTTGAATACAAATCTAGAAGACATTTTCAGTTTTCTAAAATAAAAAAAAGAATAAAAACAGAAATTCTCATTAAAATCTGACTATATCATACTTCTCACTACAATTTAAAAATACCTTAAACCCCCGCTTTTTGGGGCATTAAATAACCCACAGAGGTTGACATGTCGTTAAACAAAACTTAAACTTAAATTATTTATATCTATCTATCTATCTATCTATCTATCTATCTATCTATCTATCTATCTATTTTCATTTGTTCGTACACGTTATAATTAGAAATTTTGAAAGTTTTAAATTAATTTTCGTTTATTCTTTTTCTTGGCGAAGATAAAAAGTCGTTTCAGGACGATTAATTTTGTGTTTTCTCCCAATGTCTTTCTGTGTTACTGATATGATAAATCTATTAACCATAATCTCTGGCAACATATTCACGCTTGCAATTCATGCATATCTCTATTATCTACAAAGTTGCATATCCATGATTAATGTGTTGCAGGTGCCTCTTCTTCTACCGGCACTATCACATCAGCCATATTCAATCGTAATTACGTTAAACAATGATATATGTTGTCCACGCATGCTCTGTAGGTATCGACTCGGACGGCTAAACTAGAAGCTATTTGGCGGCCTGACATCTTTACAACGAAAGAATAAACGAATAATTTTATGAGTACGGTCACAGGTCTGAGAATTGGCGCGTCAGTGTGAGTGAAGGGGTCGTCTATATGATGGAAGAAATTGTATTTGGCTTTAGAATTATCCTGCTACGGCATTTGTATTTGTCTGTCCGTTCGCTGTGACGGGAGATAACGTTATTGTTAAATTGGTATTCATTTGTCAATATATACACATAGTTTTTTCTTCTAGAAACTAATAATATATGCTGACACTTTCGCATAAAGCAAACTAGTTAAATAGAGAGAACGTGTCTGAAGGGGTTTAGTGACTCTTTGACTACGATATTCACCAGTAATATTCCAGTCTCTCATAACAACTATATTTAAAACGTTATGTCAACGGTAATCATACTCAGTAGGGAGTTACATGATAGCATGCTCCTGTGTTATTCTGAGCATGACGATAACCAAAGTTCCTATTCGGGAGGGTTTTGGGACAGAAACCCACAATTTACTGTTGTTCCCGAGTTCACCCTGTGTGTCAGCACTTGTTAGAATCCCAGTAATGGGTAAACAGATAATCCACAAGCTCGGTTCAAAATTCTATGAGATTATAAAAAACAGATTTTTTTAGTAAAAATAACAGCAATGCCTTTTTGAAAAAATCTTACCAGCAATATATTAAAAAAATGTTCCCAGTAATAGATTTGACTTTCGACAAAAACTCTCTTTACAAAAAACATCAATGAAACCTGATCTTGTTTCAAATATTTATTTCTATTCATACAAACCTATATTAAATATCTTATCAGCATTAAATTACCCGGATTTGTTACGTTTTGGCGTTGCTGATTTGGCGTATCCGATTCGGTGTCAGAACAATTTGACGTCACTGTCTTTAAATTTGACGTCACTGTCTTTAAATTTGACGTCACTGTCTTTTTGCCATTTATTCTTAAAATAAAATGTTACACTATTTTTTAAACTGATGCAATAACGTAAACAAAATCTTGAATTGCAAAACTGTAACATAATAATTCAGGATCACTTTATTGAGGACCACATTTACTCGTTACCAGTCTAGAAATTTGAAAAAAAAATCACTCGACCGGTAGTAGAGAGCAAGGGAAAATTTACTCGACTGACTTAATTTTCTTAATACTCGTCTTACGTAAACATAGCGTGAATCGTTGACTGAAAACAAAAGGTGAAATTTTAATTAAAACTTCGAACATGCTAGAAAGGATTTAAAAATTAAAAAATAATAACAACAAAATTTGATCTTTCATCTTAATAACAGCATAAACATTTTGATAATAAAAATTTGTTTTTATTCAATTTGGGCCCTTTTAACATCATGATATGTTTTTTTCTCTACAATTGAGTGGAGGTACCTAAGTGTGAATATTTTTTTCTTTCTTTCAAATGTTCATTTTTACTTTTCGTTAGCGGAGAGGAAATATAGGATAATATTTTTCCAAGTGAGTGTCTTTAATCTGGGCGACAAAGACATTTTGGCTCCATTCTGGAAGTGTTAATTAAATGTTTACACTGACCGGGACGATATAAGCCAAGAGATCAATAATGTCATTGTAGGTCATTCTAAGTAACTTGTGAACCTTTAATGGCATATTTTGGGTGGTAAAATAATCAGATTTTCTTTTTTATTGCGATGTTTTCAATTGACCGCGGGCGAGTAAAGCAATAAACTTTAATCGCCCAATTAACTTTTAATCGTCTGAGTCGATCGGGTGAGTGAAGTCTCAAAGGCTGCTCGTTGAGTCAAAATGTATTCATCGCGTATCACGTTGTTTCTTTCACGCTTTAAGAAATTACTTCATTCCATTTCGAATAATGAGGATTTAGAAACACTGAATTTCAAGTTTAAACGATCTTTAAATTCTATGCGAATTTCTAACTTTAGGTTAACTGGAATATTTGAAAATTATGAATAGAATATCTAATTTGACTCTTACGAATGGGAGAGAGATAGATAACAACAGCAAGCTAAACAAGGTGACTTCTTAGTTACTAATCCGACGCTAAAAGTCCCTCACCAAAAAAAATTTCCGCCGAATCAGCTATGCTGCACAAAAAAAAAGCAAACAAAAATAAACATGCGATAATAATCTGAGGTTTCTGCCAGGATAACAGAGCTTTGTTGATTTCATGAAAAGATCTCTGTTTAAGCAGAAGCACATTTAACTAGCTATCTGCATCTATATCTGTCTGTGTCTGTTCGTTTATTCATATATATATATATATATATATATATAATCATTTCAACCTAATGTGCAAAGGTTGCTATGACAGAAATGACTGGATACAGAAGGGCATTGAAAAAGGATAAATGATGAATGAGATTCAAGGAGAGAGCAGATGGCGATTTACACTGCCCAAAATTTTTGGGAGATTGTAACTATCAGGTAAACAAGTCAACGAAAGGGAGTTCAATTTTGCGGGAGGTGTGAGAAAAGAAACTGATGAAGTAGAAGTGTAGGTTAAATTTAATAATTTTAACGGTAAGAGTGGGACCTGGATGCCAATCTTGTAGCATGCTTAAATTAACGTGGACGGCGTATCAAGGAAAAAAGCACACCAGAGCAGTTTTCATAAAAATAATTGTAGAAAATACAGAGGGAAGCAACGTTACGTCGGTGAGAAAGTTACTGAAATCGAGATGACAGGACTGATTACACTGCAGCTCCTTCTTTGGATATTGTCGAGTACCTCGAGATGAATGACAGCAGAACCTTACCAATGTGGCAATGAACGAATGGGACGAACGAATTAAAGATTTAAAATGTGAAAGATGGATTTTGACGTTAAGAAATTTTCTAGAACGACACAGAGACTTAATAGCAGTAGATGCAGCTAACGATCCGATATATTCGTTCCATTTCAGGTCGGTTGAAAAAAAAAGAGGCCTAAGAGATTTTCATCAGCCATGCTGATAGTTGGTAAAAAGTTACTCTATGGTGGTTAAATGACGGCAATTTTGCTATGGAGGCATCAAAAGCTAAAAGCTAAGCAGTATAGACACTGAGACAAAAGGAATTAATGGGTGTGGAAGGTTTAGAAACAGATATATTGCTAAGGAATTAAAAAAAAAGAAGAGCAATCATGAGGGCAGCAGACACTGCATTCAATCTTCTGTAAATCAAAGCTGGCTGCAAAATATGAAACCAGAAGAAAACTTCGAAAGGGAGAAGTATGAAAGTAGAAACTGTTAGCATAGAACCTATGGTTACCACTAGCCAATGCAACCGTCAATTCATGTGATCTGTTCACCAGTCTAGCACTGCGTTCAAGTTCAAATAGTCGAGTCACCAAATTGAAGAGCTCATTCAAACAATTACCATAAACGTATTTATAGAAAAGACAGAAAGGTAATGTTACGGTGTTCAGAAAAAGACTTAAGCCGAGATGTCAGAATAGGGTTAAGATGATTGCTGATTATTCATTAGATTTTATGAGGGAGCAGTAGGAAAACTCTAGGACATATGTCCATATCTCTCTTTAGAAAGTATGGCGATAATGAAAGGGAGATTGGAAGTTTTGAGGAGCTTGGGACAACCCCCTAATTTCTATTGTTCCCAGATACACCCTGACCCAGAGTGGTAGAATCTGTCATGTCCCCAGCTATAGACACATACTGAAACTCACAAAAGAATATGAAAGTATAATAATATATTTTTAATAAAAATTACAGCAATATATTTTATATAAAAAATTCCAACAATACGTATTTTTAGTAGAGTTACCTATAATACATTTTATCTGCAGTTTAACGCTTACAATTTTGATCAAAATCAATTTCTTCTCCCTTGACGTATGGGTTGAAAAGCAGAACATATTGGATTCTATACCATTGGTTGGCAACTAGTCTCCCGCAGAAAGAAATAACAACCTTCGACGAGATGTATTATGTATTAAAATGTATGATTGGTAATTCTATTATAAATAGGCATTGTTGGAACTTTTGTTCTACCAATCGGAATTTAACGAAAATTTTACTGTAAAATGGAAACGGGTATATACGCAGGCTGTAGAAAGACTATTGTTTTCTGCAACAGAAAACAAACGGTCGCCATTTGCAATATTAACACGGTATAGGAGTGTTCCAGACTATAAACGAGTGTCACTATAATAGTGCAATAATAGATCCCAAATGTTACTTGACCCCTTCTTAGAAAGATATTATAATATCTGAATTTCCTAAGGACAAATCTAAGTTAGAAATTTTCATAATTGAAAGATATCAGCAAAATGTGAAAATATTTGTTACAGCTCGTGCAATGTTACGTAAAAAGGCCTATAAGTGTCCCTCAATGGTTGTTTCTCGATGTTCCTTGTCATGAATAAAACGTGAAGCTGTAAATAACCCAAACCTGATCAGTAAAGCACTTTTCAGGAGCATTGGAGAAGCAACAGTACCCAGAAGTATTCGCTATTTTCTTCTGAAAAAAGAAGTATAAATCAACTACTTAATCAATACATTTGAGGTCTTCACAGCCACAACGGGCAATGACGAGTTCTCTGCTCGCATATTCTCCTCCAATTCCACAATTAAATCATCTGGAGTATTCGCACCTGTCTTCTCTCCTAGAACTGAGGCTCAACTGAGGAATTTTTACATAACCCACACCTCTGGTTTAAAAACGTGACCCCCATAAAGTTAACGGAGGCGACGGTATCCCTGTTATTGTCTTGAAGAAATGTGCCCCCAATTCTTCTCTGTCCTCTCTAAACTCTATAATTTCTGCCTCTCTACTTACTGTTTACCTTCCTGTCGGAAGTCCTTTTCTATGGTTCCTGTATTTAAGAAGCCGGAAAACTCTCGGACCCCTCTCATTATTGCTCTAGCAGTCTCCTAAAAGTTTTTGGCAATGTGTTCGAGGCTATCATCAATGCTGAAATAGTTCAACATCTCACCGGTCATAAACTATTCTCGGACAGAGAGTAAGGCTTCCGCTTTGCTAGTCTACTACTAATCTTCGAACGACCATCACTGAGTAAACATACCAGTTTATCATACATTAATAAGAACGGTAAAGCACGAGCTGTTGCCTTGGATATCTCCAACGCATTTGATAGGGTCTGGCATGCTGGTCTTGTACGCAAGACACTTGCTTGGTTTGATCCAAGCGTTTCTATCAAACCGAATTATAGACGCCTTCTTTAACGGACATTCCTCCACATCCTATCATACAAATGCAGGTGTTCCCCAGGGCTCTATCCTTGGCCCGACGCTCTTTCTGATCTTCATCAACGATCTTCCTGGTGTGATCAAATTCCATGTAGGCATTTACGCTGACGACACTACCATTTACTCCCGTCTCATTAAGAAATCTACCGAGGCGGTCAAAGATAACCTCGCTGCCGGTCTTGAGCAGGACCTCCAATCGATACTTGTGACAAAGCCTTGATTGACAAAAATGCACATACAAATGCATTTGATATTGGCAAAGAAGAACGTATAGGTTGATTTCTCAAAAGTTCAGTTCAGAAATAAAAGTCGTACAATTCATGATGGCCCTGATGGTTGGAGCAAATGTTGGGTCGTAAATTAACGCGGTCGTCATCAACGTTTGACGCGTCAACAAGTAGGAAGAGGTATTACAGTTTGGCCAAGTATTATTGAAGGTATTATGGTTGGTCCGGGGAGAGTTCATAGCGGTGCGAAAATGACCGCAGAGGTTAGCCTTACTCAATGAGCGCCAAGAACTTGGCTAAAAAAGCAAAGAATTACCTTCAGGAGAACCGCCTGCTTATTCGCATTCAGAGCTAAAAACTACGGCTTTTGTGGATAGTGGAAGATGACCTGGTCGGTCAATTCTCTAGATTTAACCCTTGTAGAGTCTTCTGAAGCAAAGTGTTTATGAGAATGAACGCCAATTTACAAGCAATGATAACATGACAAGAAATAGTCAACGTATCACGTGAAATTACATCAAAGGACATCCAGAAATTGATATGTTAGAAGGACCAGTGACTTTTCCAAGTCATTTAAAAAAAAAGAATCATATATATTAACTAAATCCAATATCCTTTTGGAACGGTTTACTTTTTTCTTTCGATTAAATTTCATCTTAGCTTCATCTTACGTATCCATAAAAATCTGTAAATGAAGTAATTCAAGTATTATTTTCATTTTTTTACAGTTTTTATTACACCTCGCTAATAATTTGATATATTAATAATTTAAATAAATTAAGTAAATTACTGTAACGTTTGTTCATTTTTCTAGAACCTCACAGTTTTTTTCGAATTATGTGTATATATAAATGTAATTATTCTCTGGTGATTTCGTTAAACTCCAACCAGTACTTTTTGTGTAAGATGGAAAAGTGTCACCTCGTTAATAATTTGAATGCATGTACATGCATAACATATTTAGCAACCGTTCAACATATGGATACCTACATAACAATTAATTACAAGAAGCATTTTAGCAAGAAATTTTATAGTAATATCCAGTAACTAGTTAAATAACTGTAACTATTAAGACGTACCTTACAGCTATAATTGTTGAATTATTTCCATAAATTTAAATTTACAAGTAAACAAAAAATAGCCCCAACAAAATCATTTTATTCACCAAAGATTAAGAACTTAGAAGGTATTGTAAACATAACAAGTTAGATTGTTTATGCTAATTCATTAATAACATAGAAAATTTTGTAAAAAAAGTTTAAAAAATTTACCGATTTGGGCAATATTTTTCGATGATCTTAACACATCTAGATTTGTTAATCATTGTTTTTCAGAAAAAAAAAGAAATATTTCACCATAATACAATAGATATTACCAGTATGCATAGTTTTAAGTAAAATCGATTTAATTGAACAAGAACTGAAAGTTAAAAGGATTATTTGGTGATTTAACAAAAACTTTATGAATGGGATGAAAAATTAAATATAAAAGTGAGCTGATTGCTGTTTCTTCCAATTTGTTTGAAGCTTCATGTAAATACTTACTAAATGAAAAATATTGTCAATATTAAGGCCTAATGAGAGTTATATAAGTGAATTTTATAAACGTTTTATAGATAAAGTTTTAATATAATTTCAAAGGTTTTAATGCTGGTTTTTGTGTTGCCTTAGAAGAATAAAGATTTTTGAAAAAACAATATTTGACTATATCATTCCATTCTTTTTCTTATTGAAATGAGGCATTTCAGAAACTAATATCAAATTCATTAATATTAAATTAATAAAATCCCGATATCTAAAACACTAAGTAAGGACAAGAAAAGAAATCAATCTTCAACGGCATCTTTACATTTCTACATACATAACTGGTTTCATGGACAAAGAGCGTTTATCTCAGCATCTGGAATAATATAGACTCCAAATACCTTCTACAACGGGTGTACGAGGTTGCATTGGAAGAAGCCATGTCCAATAGACGCCACTCCACATCATTCCAGTAAACATATTCTGCTGAAATAGCCAGGCTGTACAGAGGAATTTAGAGAGCTTCTATAAGTTATGCCTTGATATTGAGACATTCCTGCTCGAACGCCTAAGGGCATATATGCGCGATACTGCTGTTTCCAAAGTCTAGCTTTGTTAGGGTAAGCTGAATTATTGTACTCAGTATAACTAATATTGTTGAAACTGTTTTTTGATATACATGTTTTAATTTTAGGGAAATTTAATGCTTATCTACTTATTTTTTTACTGTATTTTAATTTTATCATGTTTTTTCTGTAATTGATATATTCGATTCGTTTCGTCTTTCATATCCACTCAGTCTAATATACAAGGGGCAAACATGTTAATGCCATGGCCGAAAAGTTTTTAAATTTCTTTAAAGATCTAGAGATAACTTTAACCACAGTAAATCTTTGACAAATCCCCACATCTGCTCCCTACGACACTCTCTCTACTCTATCTCTCTTTCTTATTTATGTGTATGAAAACACCCATTTAAATATTCCAGCTCCTACCGTTGAAGAAACTGAAGAAAAACGTGAAATGCTAACTCCTTAAATTTCAATTGACTTAGTAAATTCTTTCAAATTTGAAGCTGGATCCCCTGCATGCAAGTGCTTTTTCGAACTTATACTAAGTAGACACTTGATAATACACATTTTCTAGTTACCAACTACTCGACTAACACGCCCACGTAAATACACAAGATATTACTAGTGTAGTCTAACCTCCTTGATCAACATAGATGTGTATCCACTATTGACTATTTACTAAACATAATTTCTTAGAAATTTCAATGTTGTGTATCTCACATAGGAAAGTGACTCTTTTATTTCCAACACTAATTGTTTTACTTCCATCCATTTACTAAGTCTTGCGACGTTTTTCAATTGACGCGATTCTTCTTTGTTAAAGAGACTTGGGAAATTTTTATTCACTACGGACTCTTTCCTCAATGTGATTTCCTAGAGATTTAAACTGTTGTATAATATAGAGGTTATTACAGTGTTATATTGCGCATGGATAGGTGTCCTTGCAAGCGCTTCCGGTGGGCAACCCCGAGGCCACACTATGCTGTTCGCGCCAGCTCCCTTCCAGCACATGTCGCAGTCAATGACCGTCTGCCACCTCTACTTGTTCTCTCGTCACTAACAACACGAAAATGAACAATCGCATCTCAATAAACGCAGCTAAACCAGGTAAAACAAAATCACCAAACCACTCATTTCCTTCACAAACATCTGTTGTATTCGTACCAATTTTTGCATCCTAGCGCTTTCTGAAATAAATATCAATCTCTCAATCCCCTTTTCTGACTTCTCGATTCCTAGCTTCCTTCCCTTTTAAGGAAGGACTTCACTGTCCATATGCATGGTCTGGGGGCTTACGTCAGCAAACACCACCCTCTAGTTAGAGTGACATCTTTCGAATCCCCTAACCATTCATACATGTGCCTCCGTCCTTCTCTTCTAAAACCAGTTAGCTATTTTTTCTTTCTGTACTGTTACCCTTCCTCTACCGAAAGTTCCCTGCTAGACACTATACCTGACATTATAGATAAGACTACTTCTTCCTAGACATTTTCTTACATATTTGTGTTCGGTGATTTTAATACTCACTACGCAAAATGGCTGAAAAACGCTGTCACTGATCCTGCTAGTACTTATGCCATGAAATTTGCAATTACTAAATCTTTTACGCAAGTAGTGGATTTCCCCACGCTCTTCCTCAGTATCCCTATAGGACACGCTTCTCTGCTAGATCTCTGCTTCACCCGTGTCCCTGAATCCTGCCAATCATCACAGGTTTAACTCTTCGGTAATTCGTCGTCTCAATTAATATATCTATCGACCCACTCCACCAGGAACCTCCTACTAATAGAATTTCCCACTGCTACCAAAGAGAAAACTTGGAATCGTTCCGCGATTATCTATGTCACATCCCTTAGGGAAAAGTTTTTAGCCTCTCCGTTGAGGACTGTGCCTCTGAGGTATCCTCCTTGGTGAAAGTTGGCATAGATGCTTTTATATCGACCAGAATGTTCTGTTGTAAACTTCATTCGTCCCCCTGGTTTTCTCTTTACTGCGCAGTCTCTATAGCCCATAGAAATCTCTTCTTCCGGTCATATGGGAGCCACTCGTCTGACCATAATAAGCGCCTACTTGCCTCTGGTCGTAATGAGTGTAAGAGAATCTTGAATGACGCTAAGCCGTCGTTTGCTGAGAAATTGAAGCAACGTATAGCATCTGGCAATTTAGGTTTCAAAAACTACTGGCGGCTCTGCAAACGTGTGCTGAACAACAGCAAATTGTCCATTCCCCAATTAATCAATAAACTTGAGGTCCTCACAGCAAAAGTCGCCAATGGCGAGTGCTCTGCTTGCAGATTCTCCTCTAACTCCACATTTGAATCGTCTGGAGTATCCACACCCGGTTTTTCTCCTAGAACTGAAGCTCAATTGAGGAATTCGTTTCTGTCCTCTCTAAACTCTATAATTACTGCCTCTCTACATACTGTTTTCCTTCCTGTTGGCAGTCCTCTTTTATGTTTCCTGTATTTAAGAAGCCGGAGAACCCTCCGACTCCACCCATTATTGCCCTAGCTGTCTCCTACCAATTTTCGGCAATGTGTTTGAGGCTATCATCAATGCTGAAATAGTTCAACATCTCACCGCTCATAAACTATTCATTGATAGACAGTAAGGCTTCGGCTTTGCCAGTTTACTGCTGATCTTCGAACGACCATCACTGAGTACACATTCCTGGCCCTTGATAAGAACGGCGAAGCACGAGTTGTTTCTTTTGATATCTCCAAAGCATTTTATAGGATCTTGCATGCTGGTCTTGTACGCAAGACACTTGCTTGGTTTGATCCAAGCGTTTCTATCAAACCGAATTATAGACGCCTTCTTTAACGGACATTCCTCCACATCCTATCATACAAATGCAGGTGTTCCCTAGGGCTCTATCCTTGGCCCGACGCTCTTTCTGATCTTCATCAACGATCTTCCTGATGTGATTAAATTCCATGTAGTCATCTACGCTGATGATATCACGTTTTACTCCCGCCTCAGTAAGAAATCTGACAAGGCGGTCAAAGATAACCTTGCTGCAGATCTTGAGCAGGACCTCTAATCTGTGGTGGTCTTAGGTAGCAATGACTAGTAAATTTTAATGCTTCCAAAACAAGGCTAATATCAGTCAACCACCATAAACAGTCCCTAATGCACAACATCACACTTAGACATAACTATTCTTCCGAAAACAGTGTACTGCGCTTCCGCGGCCTCATTTTCTCTTCTAATCTATAGTGGAATGATTACATTGAATCAATAGCAAAATGTACTGCTAGGAATGTTGGGTCACTGTGTCGGGCCAGGAAGTTTTTCTTTCACACCAAATCAACCATCCGCCCATGCACTGAATAACGTTTTTGTATCTGGTCAGGCACCTCTGTTATTCATGTAGAGCTTCACGACAGGCTCCAGAGGAGAATCTGTAATGTGATCGGTCCCGATCTGGTGATTCGAATCCAGGCATATTCTTATCGATGAGATCTGTCTTCCCTCTGTCTCTTCTGCAAATATTTTCATGGCTTCATTTGTTCACTGGTGCCCCCACTACAGATATTTACTCGGGCGACTAGACTGGCAACAAGGTCTTACACTTTTACAGTTAAAACATAGAAATGCAGCCGTCACTTCTACTCGCACAACTTCTTTTCTCACACTTCCCCCTGTGGAACTCTCTTCCGTATACTTGCTTCCCTGATAGCTAACATCTCCAAGGGTATAAATGCAACGTCAGTTGTCAACTCTTATCGTCTTGACTCCAGTCTTTCTATCGTCCATGTCTTGTGCTTTCCTCAACATTCTTTGTATATTTTTCTCGCTTTTCACTTTGCTCTCACAAGTCTTTTCACACCAGTGTTCTTGTTCTTCTCTTGCCTTTTTTTCTGACACCTCCTAACCTGTCCCCGCTTTTCTCTCTTTCTCTTCTCTCTCTTCTTATGTAAATTTTCACTCTCCCCTGATGTTTTGTAATATTTTTTTATAATTTTTACGCTGTTTTCAATTACAGTAAATAAGTGTTGATTCTGCTTGTGGTGATTCATTATTAGAAATCTGCTTTTAATATATTTTCATTCAATGTATCTAATACAAAAGATATTAATTTTATTATGATTTTTTCTTGAAATAATAAAATTATGAAGTAAACACTGTAATTAAAATCTGTGGAAATTAGGTATTTCTATACATTGTTTCAAGCGATCTTTAAAAGTAAATGCTTAAAAGCTGGTAAAAGCTGTGAATCTTATTTCAGATTTCAGCCTTAATCACATCAAATCCCATCGAGAGAAATGTTGATATGCTAAAAAAACCCGAAAAATTAATCTGCCCTCGGGGTCATAGATGGAAATGTAAACACTGCTCTTTGTAGCATTGATGCTTCTTATTGTCCTGTCGTTTGTATAATATTGTACTAAAAGACACTATCGTGGAAATACTGCTTCTTTCTGTCGCAGCCTTAATTGTTTGATGATGTCTTTTAACAATTCTATTGCACTGGGCCTGTATGCTGCTTTGAAAAGCCTCTAATTCGCTACTTATTTAGAATCACTTGCATACACGCAAAACGGAATGAGGTACTGTTGTGCATTTACTGTATCTGTTTACAGAAATATATCCTATTTATTTCATTTACTTTTTATTTAATTTACTTTTTATGAATAGATCTTCTGCCAGGCGAGTATATCTTTAAAAGTAAATGCCTAAATGCTGGTAAAACTGTGAATCTAATTTTAGATTTCAGTAATTATCACAGCAAATCCCATCGATGGAAATGTTGATTTGCTAAAAAAAAGAAAAAAAAAACGAAAAATTAACCTGCCCTCGTGGTCATTGAAGAAAATGCTTCTTATTGTCCTGTCGTTGGTATAATATTGTACTAAAAGACATCATCTTGGAAATACGGCTTCTTTCTGTCGCAGCCATAACTGTTTGATGCTGTCTTTTAATAATTCTATTGCACTGGGCCTGTATGCTGCTATGACAAGCCTCTAATTCTCTATTTAGAATTATTTGTAGACATGCAAAACGGAATGAGTTACTGTTGTGCATTATCACTTACTGTATCTGTTTACAAAAATATATCCTTATTTCATTTACGTTTTACGAAAAGATCCTCTGCCAGGCGTCTATGTCCACAATCAATCATAGTAAAGTACAGTTTCTGTCGATACGGGTTAAATCAACAGCAAACTGGTACCAATTTTTTCCCACAGGAATATTACCGCTTTCGTGTGAACTTGGAGTTGAATCTATGACACTGTTCACATCTTTCTACCACCCTCTTGAAAGCATCTCTAGCAACATGTGAGTCCATTTTCCAAGTAACAGGGTTTTGTACACTCAAAAATGATGCATGTCAAGCATTTTTTAAACGGCTTGTTTTTTAAAACACATACGACTGCAATTGAATTTACAGTCTCTTCATTGCCTTACCATCGTATCCACTTACTGTCCTGTTCATCTCTGAAAACAAAATATTGATCTTCACTTGAAAATTGATCTCTTTGATCTGCTCCCTAAGTGTCTCTACACGCCGCCTCATAAGCATCTCTGCAGCTTCTTTTGTTCTCACTCTCCTCTCCTCCGTAAGTTAAGATTTAATCCAAGAAGTCACAGTTGGTCTTCAATTCAATCTCTCCCAATCTCAATTTCAGTCAAATTGATGTCTTTTATAACTGTATTCAGTTGAGTCACATTGATATGGTCAACATGATCTTTCTTTTGTAGCCTTCATTTTCTAAAGGGACACCTCCGACTTCCAAGACAACTCCCAATGATACCATCCCACTCCTTTCTCACATTTGAGCACGTGCCAAATCTCTCACACTGGGTCCTGTCTTTTCACTTCAGCAAAGAGCCCTTCATTAGCAGTCTTTCTACTGACCTTCCAGAACCTGAGTAAACTACTAAACACAGGAACATTTCACTAGAAACAAAGAAGAGAGTGCTAGATTGCTATGTGATGTCAGCTCTTCAATATAGCAGTGAATGTTGGACAATATCATCGAAGATGAAGGAAAAACTCGAAGCAGCGGAAATATGGTTCTACAGATGGATGCTGAGGATATGATGGACAGAGTATGTTAGCAATGAGGAGGTGCTGGAAAGAATGGTAACGAAAAGAAAATTAATAGTGAACATCAGGAAGAGGTAAGTGAAGTTCCTGGGACATACAGTGAGGCAGGAGGGCTTGGAGAACCTGATACTGACAGGCCAGATATAGGAAGAAAAGAGACAGAGAAAAGCAGTGGATAACATATTGGAAGGGTCTGTGCAGGTCGATAACAGAACGGGGATGCGGGGTGTAACTGGAGAAAGCGCGCCACCAAGGATAGAGAGACGTGGAAAGCCATGATCGCTTACGCCCTGAAAGGACAGGGCTCATAGAAGAAGAAGAAGAAGAAGAAGAAGAAGAAGAAGAAGAAGAAGAAGTCTTCTTTTAATATTTGGTTCCAATTTGCATTTGATTTTTGATTGATGATGTTTAGCGGGATATAAACATCTCTATGGGTTATTTTATGCCGAAATATAAATATTTTGAACAACCTTATGGTTTCAACTAAATATATTTTGAACAAGATTGTATGTCTTTAACTAGAGACAAGTTGTATTATTGGTAATTTTACTAGAAAAATGTACTAGTGATAATTATTTTTTTATATAGAAATAAATTGCTTTCATATTTACTGTAAAAGTGTTGTTTTATCCTTTCATCATGTTTGTTTTTGTTTGCGGGTTTCACTATTTCTTCATAACAATTCACTAACAGGTGTTACCATCTCACGGTAGAGCTGGAAACAACGGCTATTAAGTGGGGTTTCTACGCTCCTCAGAGCTTCAAATCTTCCGATGCTGCTTGATGTAGTTTACAATCATATGTAGGACAGGTTTTCTCAGTAACCGAGCAATCATGCAGTCGAATTTAACAGAGCTTTTACGAAATATCCAATTTACTGAATGTCGCTACTTTCTTTTGTTAAAACTGTTAGTTAATAATATTTTCCTTAATTTAGTAGTGCAATAATTTAAATCTTGACTTTATATTTACGAAGTATGATAAAATTAAAATTCACAATTCTCTTTTAAATTACCTATTAGAAAGAAATTAAAACTAAACCTTATAATCAATATGTTCATTGTTATGAAGAAAAGATTTATAGAGAAAATTAACTTTTTGATAAAATACTTAATGACTATTTTTTCTAAATTTCGTATCACTCATTTTTATAGAGTCAAAATGCTGCAGGGTCAAATAAAATAAAATAAATGATCTTCATATGTACCACGTCAATGTCTTAAATAATAAACAATCTAATTGTCAAAAATTATCAATTTGGTCTTTATATGCCCGTCTCTATTCGTGGACAAGAGTATTATGCCTGCTAGGCTTTCTAGATGTGTCATCGTTGACTTTGTCTTAAACAAGCAACATATTTCATTCATTAAGACCTTTCATGCATCTATCTATCTATCTATCTATCTATCTATCTATCTATCTAAATAAATAAATAAATAAATAAATTTATATCTGCGTGTGTCCTGGTGATAAGGAATTTTGATTTTTCAACTGTTATACGCAGGTTCGAATTTCATCTTCTCAGGAATGTGTTTTCTTGAAGTTATCAATCTAAAGAGGCGTTATTGCGTCTATATTTATTAAACTTCAGTTAAGAAGATATTGAATTACACTGCATAAAAGAAAATTAAATGAAAGAAATTTTGAATGACAACATAAAATTTACCATTAAATTTGTCTATTATTGATATAATTCAACAAGACAAAAGACGTTTTCCTTAATTGGTTTGCAATTGGTTTTTTAAATTCATTTGCTTAATGTAACATTTAATGGGCCTTGATTTAAAAACAAATCCGACGCTAACTCAATAGCAGCAATTTTGGATAACATAGCCCGTCATGAAAACCGTGATAGACTTTCTTGTTCTTGATGGAGACATTAGCAACGAAGACACGGGTATCTCTTTGGCGACTTTTTCTTTTCTACAATGTGAATATTTAGGATCAGATAAGGATTAATGGGAACTGCAAACGAGGGTCAATTGGATTAGATACTCGGTCATTTAAAATCGATTAAAACATTGTGCCAATATTCACCTACCTTCTTTTTTATGTAAGTCAGTCAGTCAGTCAGTCAGTTAGGTGCCATACGTGATGCACACTTGGGCGATCATGTCTCGAAAGAGACATGATTGACTGGGCAGAAGATTTTCCCGCAGTAGGTTGCCATTACTTTCTGCGATAGACTGGTTACCAGCCAAGGCTATAGAACCCAATCTGTCCTGATATTTAACCCATAACTGGAGGGAAGAGACTTTCCAAAGGGTATTTGTGCATATGCTAAGAATTTAACTGAAATTTGAAGAAATCGGCACCCCGGTTTCTCCTTCGGAGTCGATATCCACTTATCCTACATTTATGTAAGTAGAAAGTTCAAATCCCCCGAGATTTTTACAATGGACAACAATAATTAAAAAACAATCGGAAATGCTAATATCGTGTAACAAAAAAAAAAAAAATAATAAAACTTAATCTGAAAGGAAACCATCAGATAGGAGATAAAGTTAGATATAAACAACATTAGAATGAAATTAATTAAAAAAAAAGAGAATCAAAGGAATCATACATATATTAGTTCCATAACTACCATCACTACCACAACAACCACCGTAACCACTGTCATCATCATCATCATCATCATCATCAAAGATCCCATAAATGGAAAGTGCTTTCTTATTGGTATGGTAGTTTTTGTAGACTATAATGACGTCATTAAACAGCATAAAATTAGCAAGACCATTACCTAGACTCGGCTAGAGATAGAACCTGTAACAATTTTATGGGAATTCACAATGCGGCCAGAACACTTCAGACATATGATCAAAGACAATAAAAACAGAATGTCTTATTTTATTAACATGATATTCCCTGCAGATTATAAAGTATTTTTGAAGATCTTCTAAAACTTATCACAATTTAAGGTTGTAGAAGAAGAAATCTAAATATCTGGCGCATAATGACATAAATAATTCCAATTGGGATTACGGCTATGGGTCTGATTAGAAAAAGTTTCTGGTAGACTAATTAAAGAAATCTTTGGAAGCACATGCCTTAAATAAATACAAAAATGTTCTCATAAGCACAACTCACTCTCTCGAATTACGAAGAGATTTATTTTATCTATTTAAAATCTGTGTTTATTTAGGTTGTTTTATTTTAAATGTTTTACAAAACTGTTCACTGAAAAATGTCATCATACGATTTCTTACCTTAGGTCTATGCTTTTGAGATGAAAGAAAATCACTATAACAATGAAAATCCAAAGAAATAATAATCATACTACTACTACTAATAATAATGGGGCAGCTTTTATACTTGCTGCACAGGACCAATATTTGCTAACTAGAATTTGCCAAGAAAATTCTGAAAATTCTGTTAAACAAAAATGCGGATTCTACGATAAAAATCTAGAAACAGTTGATCATCTTGTATCAGAATGCACTGAATATAAAACTTGGCCTGATAGATTGAACCGATATCTCCACTGGAAAAGATGCAACTTTTACGGGAAGGAAAGGGAAAGAAACTTGTATGACCTTTAATAATTTCATGGGACTTTGCAATACACACAGAATAATCAAAGTTAAACGTCCAGAAATCGTGATCAAAGACTACAAGAACTGAATGTATTTTTGTATTGTGCTTTCTTAATATGTTGTATCCTTGTAAAATGTGGGATCTTGGAATTTTTTACAAGAAATGATCAGTGGAAAATCAATTGAAGACATTTCTGATATTAGATTTCTGGTTTTGAACAAACAAGTAATGTGCATATAAAAAAAATAATAATAGCAGAAAAATACCACAAACTATCGCCAAGGCAATACTGACATCATCTTAGCAAGATATGATTATTACAATGAGAATAGCTGCACTGAACTTGACCGCGCATTTTTTTGCTTTTAATGAATATTAAATTTATATTGTAGTTAAATTTTTTTTCGTTAAAAAAATAATGAAATAAAAAAATGTAATTGCAAAAAGCAATCTAGGGGAGGTAGTTTAGTGTTTGGCATGTGAAACGTACGAAAAAATATTAATAAAAAATTCGAAAAGATAGCCCAGGACCTTTATCTCGTACCGGATTGAACCCAAAATCTAATCAGCGATTAGATTAAATTGTATCTAATTTATTGACAAATGTAGTACAGTGGATATCGGCTCGGAACGAGAAACCGGGTAGCCGAGTTCGAATTCCAGTTGAATCCATTGTATTCACTTACGCGCAAATACCCTTGGGAAAGGTATTAATCCGTCTCTTCCTTCCAGTTATGGGTTAAATAGCAGGACAGATTGGGTTCTATAGCCTTGGTCGGCAACCAGTCTACCGCAGAAAACAATGGCAACCTAGTCATGTCTCTTTCGAGACATGATCGCCCAAGCGTGTATCACGTATGGCACTTAACTGACTGACATGTAATGATTTCAGTCAATTCACGTCTATCTGTCTATCTATCTTAAAATGTACCCGCATGTCTATGTATTTAGTTGAGTCTGTACATGATTTTCTTTTCTCATGTATCTTTCTATTTCTATTTCTATTACACTGATGGTCATTCGTGGTCAAGAGGTCTAAGACGCGCCAAATCACTATGTGGATAGGGGTCGCAGGTTCGAATAACACATTTTCGTGACAAAAATTTATCGTAATAATCAGGCCGGTAGAAATATATATATAATACACTTTGATTATAAACATAATTTCTACTTAAATATGAGTATCGATCAAAAATAATGTTCAAACAAACCATTTCAAATTGTCGGTTGTTTATAAGCAGTTTCGTTAATCATCGTTAATTTCCGTAAAAAGTTTACATTTGTTGATATTACAATACATTTCAGAGAAGATATGTTTATTACGATGAATCAAAAATTGTGTTATAGGCTTAGTTTGACTTCGTTTAAACTGATCGTCATTCGTGGTCGAGAGGTTTAAGACGCACCAGATCATTTTGTGGCTTCCCCTATGGAGATAGAAGTTGCAGGTTCGACTCTTGCTGAATACCACACATTTTCGTAACAAAAATATATTGTAAATAATCAGGCCGGTATTATAAACAAAATATCTACTTAGATACGAGTATAATGTCCAAGCAAATGATTTCATATCTTTCTATTTATCTATATCAGTTCACTCACATCTATATGTCTATGTATCTATCTCAGTCTATTCCTGTCAATCTATGTGCTCATTGTTTGTTCACATTTATCTGGGTCTATTTTAGTCTGTTTACATCTCTCTGTTTTTGTATCTATTTCAGTCTGTTCTCATCTATATATATATAAAAATGAATATTTCTGTGTGTGTGTGTGTGTGTGTGTGTGTGTGTGTGTGTGTGTGTGTGTGTGTGTGTTTGTATGTATCTATTATAACAAACCCTATTCCCCGAAACCTTTGGCCCGATTTCAACCATAATTGGGTCACTTGTCATCATGGTATGAATCTTTGATGTACGAAAAAAAATTTTCGAATCGATTTAAAGTATACGACAGGAATCACCTCAACAATTAGAATTTACGGACTTTTTCCTGCGTGACGCCTTATGCGAATTTAACCAAATTCGGGTAAGTTGTAGATCAAGGTCCGAACCATCAATGTACACAAACATTTTTGTAATTAATGTATAGGTTTCGCCAAAAATCAACGACAAAGCAATTTTAGGTGGTCTCTTGCAACCTTTTATGTATTTTTCCAAGACGCTTCACTTAAACTCAACGAAAATCGGGTCACTCGTAAATCAAGGTGATGCCTTGATATGCAAACACAAAATTTAATTGACACACAGCATGTTGCCAAAATTAATGGAAAATGTTGCTTTTTGTATTCCAACAAAAATCGGTTCTTTTTTTTTACTTCTACCTTATCATATGCCATAACAATTTCACGTTTTCTATAAGATGCTCACCCCTCCAAAGTTGCAAGGACAATGCATCTACTTTTGCGTCACAACGTTATTGCATCACATTACAGGCTCTCATAACGCCTCCGTTTTTTCAATTGTTCATACATCACTTATTGACAATATTGATCAAGTATGAATCCCGTTTGACGAATACAACAAAAACCAATAATTACTTCGCATTTTTTTTTTAATCATCTCACCCCAAGCAAGGCATTCCACTGCCACTGTTGCGCATGGGGCTACATAGGGGAAGGTAAAGAGAAGGAGTGGATAGACATAGGGAATGTCAGGAGAAAGGTGACAGATGAGTAAGGATAGCGAGGATGAGGGTCGGGCAGATGGGAAGAGTGCTTGATAGAATGAGAGCAGGTTAGTGTGTTAGGAAGTGTGTATTGACCTTACATTTAAACTCCTGGAGATTGTAGCCGTCGGGGAAGCAATCGTTTGGAAGAGAATTCCACAGTCGGGAAGTGCGAGGAAAGAAACTGTTGGAGTAGAAGTTACGGCTGCATTTTATCGGTTTCACTGTAAAAGGGTGGGATCTAGTTGCTAATCTAGTATCTCGTGCAAATTCGTATTTAGGGGGCACCAGTGATCTAAGTTCATCGGAGCAGAAGCCGTGAAAGTATTTATAGAAGAGACACAGGGAAGCCACGTCTCGCCGGTGGGAGAGAGACTGCAGGCGGTCTGCCAAGTCGGTATCTATCACATTACAGACCCTCCTCTGAACCTTATCGAGAAGCCCGAGGAGAACAGCAGGGGCACCCGACCAGATATGGCAGCAGTATTCAATGCACGGGCGGATGGTAGATTTGTAAATGTGCAGGATAGATTTAGACCGAAAAAACTTCCGGGCCCTCAACTTACGCGTCACGACAACTTCAAACTGAAGCTTTTTGAATAACTACTAAAAAAAACCGTACTATATAGCTAGTCTGTTTATATAACTATTTCTGTTTAGTAACATCTATATATCAATTTACGTCTGTTCACATCTATCTATGCATTAATATCAGTCTGTTTACGCCTGTCTGTCTATTTATCTGTTTCAGTCTGTTCACATTTATCATATGTGTATGTATTTCTGTCTGTTCGCGTAGATATGTATATAAATCATGATCGAATGTGAATAAGTTTTTAATATTTCCATATATTAAAAAAAAATAAACATCAAATAAATCATCAATAAAGACTTTCGGAATTAGATCGTTAATATGAAAATTAGATGAGCTATATGAAATATAAACATAAATTCAAAAGAACGTAGCCATTCCTTAAATATCCCTAAATATACCAAACTTTTATATCGTAATCAAACACATTCTAACTAAAAACATTTAAAAAAATATCGTAAAAAAGTATAAGTACAATTTTCATCCCCACAGATCGGAGTAAAAAGTAAAATTAATAATAAAGTATCAGTCACATTGATATGGTCAACATGATCTTTCTTTTGTAGCCTTCATTTTCTAAAGGGACACCTTCGACTTCCAAGACAACTCCCAATGATACCATCCCACTCCTTTCTCACATTTGAGCACGTGCCAAATCTCTCACACTGGGTCCTGTCTTTTCACTTCAACAAAGAGCCCTTCATTAGCAGTCTTTCTACTGACCTTCCAGAAGCTGAGTAAACTACTAAACACAGTCACTTGGGCGATCATATCACGAAAAACATGACTTACTAGGAAGAAGATTTTCCTGTAGTAAGTTGCCATTGTTTTCTGCGGTTGACAGGTTGCCAACCAAGAATATAGATCCCAATTTTTTCCTTCTACTTAACCCATAGCTAGATGGGAGAAGAGGCGGATTGATATCTTTTCCAAGGGTATTTACACGTAAGTGAATACAACAAATTCGGCTGGAATTTGAACTTTGCTTTTTGATTTATCGTACCGAGGTGATTTACACGACACCACAACGCACACCCTATGTAGTATACTAAATTTAAAACAATTCGCAATAACTCCTATCCTCTAACAAACATTTTGCAAAAAAATCAATATTATATACCAATTTTAAATGTCGTATGGAATATTATATTTTTGACAAAGTGCTAAAATATGTTGGTATACACAACAACTACGCTTTCAATAAGGCTTACATTACATATGTCTGATTTATCATCAATTGCGCAAAATTTAAAGGAACTTTCTTGTTGACATTAACAATTTAAAAAGTATTAATAATCACTACATGCGTACTCAATCTTGAAAATAATAAACAAACACTTAAAGTTCTCGAAGCCATCTTTATCAAAAAGGTTATAACCAACACTAAACAAAATTAGTTATGAGTCTAGTAACAATGTTCTAAAATGCCTACAACAGTAGGTTTTAAACTATCTAACTTGTAATTTTTGCAAGAAAACAATAGTTTAAAGATGTAAATTGCAATGTTTATAGATGTTAAAAATTACGTTCCAGCCTTTAAACTATATAATTTTGCAATTGAGCCGTGTTCTAACGTGTATTCACAAAACTCTTCACAGTTAAACCAAAAGATATTCATAACTCACAACTTTCATAACAGACAACTATATTAATTATGTCTTAACAATCAATCTCCTGAAGATGATCTTGGAAAGGAATGAAAGTACTTGGTGCTATAAAAATAAAAATGAAAATGAAAATATATACTGTGCCTTTCTTGCTGTTTTTAGCCACCCTACCAGGAAACTCATTCGTGGTTACGAGTTGGTTAACATACAAATATATAGACATAGTATGTCTAAACTATTTAATCAAGGAAACATTCCTTATACATACCCAACACGGTTTAAACTATATAGAAAACAGAAGTCGAAAATGCAAATTAAAATCTTTATTAGCGTTTTTACAATAGATCTATCTGTTTCGCAGGTTTTAGTGATGGAGAGACGTGGCACAGATATCCACCCCCACTCACACGCAAACTCTCAAACTCACACACACTCCCATATATATATATATATATATATATATATATATATATCGACAGATCTGTTTCGCTGTATGACAGCTCATCAGTACGGTTAGACAGCCGATTGCTTTTTACACAAGATTGAAACCCGACTGAATTGGCGTCAGTCGGCGATTCTACCTCTGAGCTACGGGCGTTCGGTAGTAGAAGGCATACGTTTTAGCGTGTATATTATCATTACACACGCCCAATATCTGAGTGTGTTCTAATTCATTGCTGAATGAACGATGCGTAGTTGCCAGAGTAGCTACTGTTTTTCAAAGTCTACCACCAGGGTGTGAAAGTGTAAATAGTCATCCGCAGAGATAGATAGATAGATAGATAGATATTTTAATCGGTTTATCCCACTGGTGCTGCGCAGTGAATGTTTAAGCAGGAGGAGAGAAAAGAGAATGACGAACCGGTTATATGGGATGTCAGCAAAAGGTCGAAAGAACTATAAGAATACCGGTATGAAGAAAGTTGCGAGGGTAGAGAGAGAAAGGAAATGAACAAATAAACAGACTGATGGTGAAAGGACGAGAGAAACACTGGACTCAAGTGAATAAGAGATGGGAATAGACATTGCATTTAAATTGTTGGTGTTTGTAGCCGCCAGGAAAGCATACGAAAGGGAGTTCTACAGAAGAGAGAAACTAATAGTGATGGGTACATTTGACTTATTTTGACGGTAAAAGAGCGGGACGAGTAAGACAGTAAAGGAGTGGGATAATCTCGTAGTAAGAGTAAATTCGGGAAGGGCGAAAACGGAAGCTGTTGAATAGAAGTGGTGGCTGCATCTGTAAAATGGTGTTTCCTGTCTAGTTGCTCGAATAAATTCTTGTAGAGAGAGCATCAATGAACTAAGCTCTTATATATAAATGTACGAAATTCTTACGAAGTAGATTAAGTCCGCCATATTTTAATTTAAGTCCCTTGTGATCAACCAGTCTAAAACACATTAAAATCAATTGACGGCTTCGTCAAGGGGACACAGGTTGAGTTCTGTAGGATGATGCACATTTATCTAAAAAGATTTCTCGACTATTAAGGCCGGTAGATGTAAAAGAATATACTGAATAATTTTGTCAAACAGTACTTGCTCGAATAGTAGTAGCCATTGAAAATAATATTGAAACAAATAAATTAGTATATATATTAGTAATCCACATACAAGCCTTTTTAGCTGTATCACAGTTCGTCAGTGTGGCTGAACATATCCACTTGCTTCTGGCCGAAATAGAAACTTGATCGACTTGGTGTCAGTTGGAGTCGCTACCCACTAAGCCATAGGTGCATGGAATCAGAGAAAAGATTTCTGTATTTCTGTTCCTCCTTTTATTTTCATGTTGTTCTGGGTATTTATACACATCTTTCTTTTCTTTTGACGATATCTACTCTTTCTTTCATTCACCTTTCTCTTTAAATTTATTGACTAAAATACGCTTCCCTTCGCCTACACCTACTTAAATACAATAAAGAAAAAACTTGGGGAAAGTGAAATGTGTTTCAACAGAAGGATGCTGAGAATGCCTGGAACGAACATGTAAGCAACGACTAAGCTTTAGAGAAAAGAGAAACGCAAAGGCCAGTTATGGTTAAAACCAGAAAGTGTTTAAATTTATGGAGGAAATAATGAGGAAAGAGTGTTTGGAAAATTTAATATTCGTAGGATAGACTGAAATCAAGCGGGACTGACGTAAACACCGCAAGATCTACCTAGCGAGCTTTAGTAAATGAATAGCGGAACAAGATTTAGAAGAGGTATCAAAAAAAGAAAAAAAGAGCTACAATGAATAGAGAATTGTGGAGAGCAATAATCATCAACGATCTGAAGGGACACGGAATATAGAATAATAATAAGAAGAATGTTAGTGCACAAAATTCAAAGTTTTCAATAGTAAAATCGTTTATCAAATCCAGACTCTGTTAATACTGTTCTACATTCACGTAAGATTTGCTTTTATAGTATTGCAGAAGGCAGAAGTCACTTGTGAATTAAAAGTGAACACTATCGTGCTTGAGTCGACCAGTTTCAGAATCTAATTTCACTAAGTACTTGCCTTTACCTCCTGATCTCTGAATCAACCCCCACCATTCAGGCAAAAGCTGTGCGCTCTCAAGTCCTTTGTTAGATCAATATTAGACAAAGAGCATAAGTCCGACAGGTAGGAACCTGAGTATCTCGAGGAATGAGGCATGACTTGATCCTCGACCGTCTGTTTGAGGTCAAGGGTTACAGTTGCGTTTGAACAAATCGTTCACGCCCGGTATACTGAGTGGCGGGAAACTGGCGAGCCCCAATAATTCATAATGGAAAAGTAAGCAAGACCGAAACGGGTAGAGGAGAATGTTGGGTGATTGCATGATAGGAGAAAGAAAGACAACTTTGCAAGAAGAGGGAAAGGAAAATACAGAGAAAAAGAGAGCAAACAAGATGGAATAGAGAGGAAGAGTGTAAAGGATCTAATGAGATAGAGCGGAAGGGAAATATGGCGAATGAGAAGAAATGGGAAAAGAGGCAGAGATTTAATAAAAGGGAGAAACATGTAAAGAATTAACAGAAGTGCCATTGCAAATAAAATAGGGAGATTGTGGGTAAATTAAATATAGAGAAAATGGTGAAAAATGAAGAGATAAAAAAGGGGCATTAAAATACTGTGGAAAAGGGGGAAATAAAATAGATAAGAAGAGGGAAAATAAAGAATATACAAAAAGAGTAAATAAACTAGAAAGAAAAGGTGAAAGGGAAATAAAATGAATTAGGATAAATAAAAATAGAGAGGAATGAGCTAAATTAAATATTGAGAAAGTATGAACTGAAAAAGAGAGGAAGAGAGTTATTGGTATTTGGAGAAAGAGGAAAAATAAAATTAAATAATGTAGAGAGAAATGGGGGTGATATAGAGAAGAAGAGATGAAATGTAAGTAAGAGCAAGTAAGGACAAGAAATAGGGAGTAAAAAGCAAGGGAACTAGAGAAAAAAGAAGAAAAGGAAAATTAAATAGAGAGAAAACGTGAATTGAAATAGAGGAGAAGAGGATAAATTAAACCGAGTATGAGTCTGAATGAAGTCGAGATAAAATAGAAAGTGAAATAACGAGGCGTATATATGAAGTAGTGACAAACGAGGGAAAGAAAATTGAGGTTAAATGAAATCTGAGATTGAATTGCGAAAAGAATATCGTAGTTGAGAGGATGTTAGAAAAAGAAAGAAGAAACCAAGACAATTGAATAAGAAGATCAACAATTGAAAGAAATGCTTTCATTTACTCTAAAGAAGACACGTCTGTCCTAAAGCCGAGATTATGTGACAATCAAGAAGAGAAAATAAATTGTAAAGACGAAACCAAATGTAAAAGACATAGGGAAAAAGAAGGAAGAAAAAAAAGAGATGGAAGGAATTAAAAAGTAAAGAGAGAAAAGAAAAAAACGTAATTACTAAAGATTTAATTAAAAAGAAAGAAAAGAAATTAAAAAAAAAGAACATGATAAAAAGAGCTGAGAGAAAGAAAGAGAAGAAAAGAAAAAATGTTTGCAATGACCGAAGGAGAAAACAAAGTAGAAGAACGTAAAAAAAAAGAAAAAAAACAAAAACAAAAAGAGCTGGGTTGTAAATGGGTTTTATAATGAACTAATTTTTCATAAAATCGATCGATTGCGAGAAAGGCCTACGGCCATTGACAGTTACGTCACTTTGTAATTGCATTTCACAGAATGATAGAAGCATGTGTAACAAAGCTGGTGTCTGCAGTTCAAGTCCAAATAATGAATTGAAATTGTTCGATATCGTCACGTGGCAGGATGGCGGCGACTGTGACACTCAAGTTGTGATCGGAACACCCACAGAGAAGAGGATAGCAAGCAATTTTATCACAATTGAATTGTGCTTTTTTTTTTTCATGACCAGCAATTGAGCCCGTGAAGTGGGATCTGCAAAGCGGCCAACCACTTCACCAAAATGGAATAAAATAATAAAGGAGAACTTTTGGAGTCAAGTGCTACTTGGTCGAAAATAATAAAAGTCTATATTGCATGAAGTGTCACAATTTGGACTTTTCGCCGAGGTGGTTCGAATGGTGTTTCGAAACCGCATTCGTGATGTAGAAAAGAGTAGAGTGGTAGGAGAGTTAGACGATTCATAGGTTGAAGGGAAGAGATGACCCGTAATTTCTCATCGTATTAGAAATCACTTGCGCAGTTTGTTGGATTATGGTAGACTTTGAAAAACAGTAGCTACTCTAGCATATACGCATCGTTTATTCAGCAATGAATTAGAACACTCTAAGCTATTGGTTGCGTATAATGATAATATACACGCTAAAAAGTCTGCTTCCTTCAACCGAGCGCCCATAGCTAAGAGGTGAAATCGCCGGCTGACGCCAATTCAGTCAGGTTTCAATCCTGGGTTAAAAAGCAATCGGAGTCTAACCGTACTGATGAGCTGTGATACAGCGAAAGAGATCTGTCTGCGGATGACTATATATATATAATTATTTAATTGCTCAGTTTTTAGGTATAATAAAATTAAACCAGTACACAGTTGTATTAAAATGTATTCAATACAATTACATTGTAAAACTTTTGAATATTTTTCATTTGTATACGAGTTATTACACGGCCTAGATTTCTACCATGGTAGAAACCTAGTTCGTGTAATAACCCGTTTACAAATAAATAAAAGAATGTATAGATTTTAAATCAAAAAATGGTACAAGTGGTTTCTTGAACAGATAAAAAATATACATTAAAAACAGGATGCGTGCTTGCTTTCATTTCCTGCTGTAGCATTAATTTCACATCCCGTTCTCTTGTGAAGATACAACGGTGTTTGCACTATTTTGAACCCACTATCAAGGAGAGATCAAAATAAAAGAACAGTAATTAAAAAGAGAGAAGATAACGATTGACATTGCATTTAAGTTTTTGAAAATTAAGGTTGACTAGGAAGCAAAAATCCAACAGATTGTTGCATAAGCGAGTGTAATACAAAAACTATCATCATGGACTTTACTGTAACATTTAGATCTCAACTGTAAAATAATGAGACCTTGCTACCAATACAATACTGCGCTTAAATTCCTAAAGTCGAGGTACTAATGTAGAGACGTACAAGTGCACAAGTAACACAGAAAGGTTTTTATACCCGATCAAATTCTTATGATCTTTTTTTCAAGTTGCATAGACTAGAAAAAACGCCATTGAAGAATACTGTCAGATCTTTTTCTTTCTCATCTGCGAAAGCTTATTATGTACCCATATATATTTTATTTTTACGACGTCACGTGATCCCAGAATCACGATTATATCAAAACGAGGTCGACTACGTTTGTTCAAATTCTTTATTCATATGACAACACCCTTTTAAAATGACGTTATCTGTTGTCCATATTTCTCGATCTTCATTTCAATATTTCATTCTGGACATAATTCTCACTTTGTTTATACATCTGAGATGAGGTAGTATTTACATTATTTACACTGTTCAGACTGTTGTCTTCATCTTTATACGTTGATGACACCTTCATACTTTGGCCACATCAGAAAGAAATCCAGACGTTGCTGGACCATGTGAACTCAATAAGATCATCGATACAGTATATAATGAAACTGTAGTCATATCTGATAGGGCGCCTCTGATAATCTAAGGTTTTTCGACAGGCTCCAGAGGAGAATCTATAATGTGAATGATCCCGACCTGGCGGCTCGACTCGAGCCACTTTCTCAGCGTGGCTTCCCTCTGTCTATTCTACAAATATTTTCATGGCTTCTCCCCCGACAAGCTTAGCTCCCTGGTGTCCTCTCTACAAGAATTTACTCGAGCAACAAAACTGGCAAAAAGGTTTCACCCTTTTAAATTGAAAACAACGAAATGCAGTCGACACTTCTACCCATCAACTTCTTTTCTCGTATTTCCTGTCTGTAGAACTCGCTTCAATATACTTTCTTCCGCGATAGCTACATTCTCTAAGAGTATAAATGTAATGTCAGTTGCCATCTCTTATCCCCTTCTCTCCATTCCTTCTCTTGTTCTTCTCTTGTCCTTTCCTTAACACTAATTGTATCTTATTCTCTCTTTTCATTTTAGGCTCACAATTATTCACGCGAGTATTCCTATCTTTCTCTTTCCCTTCCACTGTCATCCCATATTACCGGTTCCTCTTTCTCTGTGCTCTCCTATGTAAACTTTTACTCTCCTCTTATGTAGCCTCCCCCGGCGCACCAGTGGCGGTACTGTCTTGGTTGGGGTGAAAAATTAAAAAAAAGAAAGGAAAAGATAAAAGAACTACAACAATCTAGCATTCCTTGATGTACTAATATTTTGAACAGAGAATGGGTTGAAGACATCCGTATACCGCAAGCCTACATTCACCAGACAATACCTCAACTTCAACTCCCAACGCTCAGAAAAAAGTTGGTTTAAGCAGCACCCTACAGAGTAATATGACAACTCAAACGAACGTGGAAGAAAGGGTGCATGGGGATAACAACTCTCAGAAAATAGTCTCGCTCTGCCTACCTATGTGAACGGGTTATCGGAGAAACTACAAGAACCTGTGGTCCATATAACATCAGGATAACCTTCTAAAGTTGTTTTACACTTCCCGAGTAAGACCTCCAGTAGAGGAGAACATGACTAAGGTCTGCGTGTATGTAATTCTATGTAGCTTTGGAAAGAAATATAAAAGGCAAATAGGCTGACTTCTTAAATTAATGCTGCAAGAACATTGCAAGTCCGCAACAAAAGGAGAGATAGAAAAAATCATACGTAGCTGACCACATATGGAAGAAGAAAAGGGATCACCGCCGCCTATGGAATGAAGTTGAAATAATTAATAGAGAAAACCATTGAAAACTACGTAAACTTTAGAAATTAGCACATATGCTCTACCAAAATAAATCTCCTAAGCCGGCAAAAGCATTGAAATGAATATAATATATAATATAGAACCAGTAATACAGAGTGCTAGAGAAAATCATTAATGTCAAAAATTACAACATGATCTCTGGTAAAATTGGTTACTTGGACATTAGATGTGTAAGTCCCAGAAATTCATACGCTGTTGTTCTCATGGGACCCAGGGGATATAGGCGTTTTTTAGTGGTGAACAAATAACTTGAAGAGTTGAGTTAAAGGGAGATAACTATATAGCAGCCGGAAGTAAAATTGCACATGAAATAAAAATGAAAATGATAGAAATAAAGGGTTCAGCTCGAAATTCCTAGCGTCTGAAGAAGGTCAAAACAAAACGTACGAGGGTCAAAACACAAACGTACGAGGGTCAAAACAAAACGTACGAGGGTCAAAACACAAACGTACGAGGGTCAAAACAAAACGTACGAGGGTCAAAACACAAACGTACGAGGGTCAAAACACAAACGTACGAGAGTCAAAACAAAACGTACGAGGGTCAAAACACAAACGTACGAGGGTCAAAACACAAACGTACGAGGGTCAAAACAAAACGTACGAGGGTCAAAACACAAACGTACGAGGGTCAAAACACAAACGTACGAGGGTCAAAACAAAACGTACGAGGGTCAAAACACAAACGTACGAGGGTCAAAACAAAACGTACGAGGGTCAAAACACAAACGTACGAGGGTCAAAACAAAACGTACGAGGGTCAAACACCGTAAACATAGCAATAAATATGAGAGCAACACCCCGGACAATGTAAATAATGTAATTCGCAATTACCTTCGCTGATTTTAAAATTGTACTAATTAATTCTCTCAATTTTTTTCTTTCCATATTCCGTATGTTGATTTCGGGTCTCACTTTTAATAATTGCATTTAATGTTTCCAAAACGAAGCTGCTATCCATTCACCACCATAGACAATCTTTCTTACCGGCCATTAGCACGGATCACAATTGACTCCTTGAGAGCAATACACTGCTGTTCACTTTGGGGTTCTCGACAAGATCCAAAAAAGAATCTACAATGTAGTCGATCCTGACCTGGCGACTTGATTCAACTCTCTCTCACCGACGAGATGTGTCTTCCCTCTGTCTCTTCTACAAGTACTTTCACGGATTCTGCTCCGATGAGCTTAGCTCCTTGGTGCCCTCTACGTAAATTTACTCGTGCTACTAGGCTGGAAGCAAGGTCTCACCCTTTTACTGTGAAAACAATGAAGTGTAAACAACAACTTCTAATCCCTTAGCTTCTTTTCTCGCACTTCCCGCCTGTGAAACCCTCTTACGTGTTCTGGTTTCCCCGATAGCTACAATCTCTAAGAGTTTGAATGCAACGTCAACTGTTATCCCTTATCTCCTTCATCTCACTTTACACTTTGTTCTCACGCAACTCTTTTTATACTAATGTACCCGTCCTTGACACCTACTGTGACCTGTTCTCGTCTCTCCTCACTCTCCTATTATGTAACACCCTGTGAACCAGTGGCAGTTCTGCTTTGCTTGAGATAAGACGATTCTAAAAAGAAACAAAAAACAACAAAAACAGGCAACCATCGAATCCATAATCTGTTGGAATATACTTAGTTTTACATTTATACCGAAAGGATACCGGTTAAATTTGTATAGTTATTATATGAGTGTTAACTGTTAATAGTTTTAAGCGCTCTTCGTCTACTAGTACTTGTAGGTAAGCGTCTGACAGGTCCAATTTAGAAAAAATTGCCCTCATAGAGAAATTCTTTTCTGGCCTTGGTAGCGGGCAGCTACATTGTTTTAAACTTTCATTTGGCTTATTGAAAAATCAGCACATACGTGGATTTTATTATTTCTGTCTTTAACGTAAACCGTTGGTGATGCCCACTCGGAATATTTCATTTTTGACATAACACCTAATTTTTTAGTCTCTGTAATTCTTTATTAATTGATTCTAAAGCAGCAAAAGGTGCACTTCTTTTTGGCTTAAATACCGACGTTGCATTCTCTTTTATTTCAAATTTAGGTTTCGCTTTTTTTTTTTACATGCCCCAAGACCTTGTAAGAAAACTTCTGGGAAACTCTTTTTTAAATCATTTGTTAATTTGCCTTATCATCGCCTTCTATTAATTCCATTGCGAACAATTACATCAAAACGAGGTCAACTACGTTTGTTCTCTGGCGATCGGTGTGCAAACACTTGATTCATATATGACAGATCTGAGTAAAAAAGAAAAGAACATGAGAAGCAGTTTTTTAAGCAGAGTAAGGTGCAATGATGAGGGTTTGGAAATGATGGAAACAAAAAGGAAATTAATACTGAGCACCAGTAAGAGACAGCTGAAGTTGCTGGGACACGCAATGAGGAAGGAGGGCTTGGAGAATCTGATACTAACAGGCCAGATAGAGGGAAAAAGATACAGGGGAAAGCAACGGGTAACATATTTGAAGGACTTAATCAGGTGGATGACGGAACGATGATTGCATGGTGTAATAGGAGTAGGCGTGCTCAGAGCCACCAGGGATAGAGAAACGTGGAAGGCCGTGATCGCCTACGACCTGAAGAGACAAGGCACATAGAAGAAGAAGAAGACGAAGAAGAAGAAGACGAAGAAGAAGAAGGAGAAGTTCTTTTCAATACATATCATATGCATAATTGGATTCCTAAATGTGTTACATGTCTTCATTTGTGCTGGGATCTGTGACATTTTTTCTGGCACTTCACAACAGTACTGCACGATAGAATCGACTTCCTAGGCCGAAAACACCACGAAGCCAGCCTACCACCCAATCGATATTGATAGAATTAGTACCTTTATCACATAGTTAGAAATTGAACGTTCTAAACTACTCTTACATATACAACAGCTGTCGACTCGTTAGAAAAAGAACTATTTCAGACAAGTAATGCCCAAGCTGAGATCCTAGTCGTGTACGCCTTGTTCAACACGCCAATGATTTCATCAATGTCAAGAAGCAAACAGACAAACACATGCGGGATATCCTACTTAGAAGTGAAGCTGATTTCACATTAGTTTTTCTTTCTCCTAGACCCACTGCAAACAAAGTCCTATTATTTCACCTATAATGGGAGGAAAAGAGAAAAGATGGGGTCGTACTTTTCTAAGGTAACGAATTAGACTTGTATTCTAACAGCTGCCCGATTTCTCGTTCCGAGACGTTAAATCATTACTCCATTCGAAAATCCAGTAAATACATCCACCCACACATCAAAAATTTCTACAAGCATACACACTCACACTTATTTTTTGCTGTTAGAGAAGTTCACACCAAGGACAAATAAGAATTCACTATTTCAACCCCATCTGTGGTTGTTAATGCAGACCAGCACTGACATATTATCAATTTGGTTTGTCGTCACTTGACTTCGAAGGCCCTCATCCACTTTTTTATCCTTCTTTTCCTTTCGGTCAAAAGAGAAGAAAAATATTTTAAAGTAAAAATTAAGGATAAATATTACAAAATCTGATAAATGGAATGGCATCATATTTTTGATCGTTGTTTAATTGGATAGAATATCATGAAACTTTGGACGGGCTCTAAGTAAAGAGAAAAGAAGGAAAAGGACTGTCCGGTACTAAAGTTGTTTTCTGAATTTGTTAGGTTTTATTATTTTTATTTTTTCATTTTTAGTGACACTACTTCTGCTTTATCATCTATTCTGAGATATTGCGCTTCTCGAAGACAATTCACAAAATTTTATGTTTCCGCAAAATAGCTCAGATTAATCAAAAGACAAAACAATGTAAAACAGTTGGATGTAAAGGGATATTGCGATTTATACAAACAAATTTTACAAATACAAACAAGAAGTTTTATTAAAAGAAATACAGTGTTTATTTAAAGATAAAATTTCCTTTTATCCTAGTAAGAAGCAAACCTGTTTGTATTATACAAAGAAGCGATTTTTGATCGTTACGATGAGGGTGATAAGAATAGAACGAAAAAGGTAAAGGACTTAATTAAAAAACTGAATAAGTTGTCGAACATGAGCTTGATACATTGGTGAACCAAGAAGTGATTTATTATTTGGGGGAATTCTGAAAAGTCTTCTAACGAGAAGACGGTAACTGCTACACAGAGATCCGAAGGCGAATTGGCATGGCGAAGGACGCGTTCCAGAAGCTGAGTAGAGTATTAAGAGACAGGAAGATTTCGCTAGAAACAATGAAAAAAGAGTACTGGATGGCTATGTGATGTCAGTTCTTCAATATGGCAGGGAATGTTGAACAATATCATCAAAGATGAAGGAAAAAACTTGAAGCAAATGTGATTCTACAGAAGGATGCTGCGGATATCGTGGATCGAGCATGTGAACAATGATGTGTTAGAAAGGAAGGCACGAAAAGGAAAATAATATTAAGCATCAGAAAGAGACAACTAAAGTTCCTGGGACATGCAATGAGGAAGGAAGAATTGGAAAACCTCATACTAACAGGCCAGATCGAGGGAAAAAAAGAGAGAGAGGGGAAAACAGCGGATAACAAAGGCCTGAGAAGGTGGATGACGGGGTTGCGTGGTGTAACAGGAGAAACGTGCTAAGAGCCACCAGAGATAGAAAGACGTAGAAAACCATGATCGCTTACGTCCTGAAAGGACAGGGCACATAGAAGAGAAGTACATTAAAATAGTATGCAGAATTTACTGCGTCAATTTTTCCTCTCATTTCACTTGCATCATTTTAATCCAAAATACTTTTATGTGCATTGAGGGTTACTATGAGTCAGTTTATTTCATAGTACCAATGTTGTTAATATAATAACATGAGATCCTAAAATTAGTCACTAAAATGTTTTTTCCCAATTATTTTTAAATTTATTTTTCGCTGCATATTTTCTGATTCTGCAACAAAAAATTATATTTTGGTCATAACTCTAATCTTACTTTATATCTTGGAAGTGTTGCCCAGTTTTGGAATGTTATTTAGAAAAGTGATAAATTCTATTACCGCCCAGGGCACCGCAAACTCAAGGTACGGTGCTAGGCTCAGGGAAGTTTGACACGTCTTAAAAACTACAGGGTGCCCAGTAAAAATCATTCATCGAGAAAATACACCAGCTTTAATTGGTCTATCTCAGTGGCTTTCTAAAGACACAGGTCTGAAAGTTATGGATTATTATATCTGAAGTTAGAATATGCACCTAACTCATATGCAGAACCGTCGTCGTGACATCGTCGATACTGATTCACTGAGGTGAACTGAAGCTTGGAATTAAATTCCTCTTGACACTATCCGAAAAACTACTGCCTCCTACTTACCATAAACTTTGTGTTGAACATTCAGGCAAACATTACCAAAATCTACAATAATTTTTTAAGTTTGTGCATAAATCATGATAGCTAAATAAATTTATTTCTGAATTTACGACTTCTTTTCTAGATACCCTATATATGAAACACTGAAATATTTTTTGGGATTCAAATATGACGAAAGTTGAAACGAGAGTACTTTTGAAGTTAGTACGATTGCTGAGGAAAGTACTGGTGAATGGAGGAGACTGGCTGTCACACATTGCTCAACTACAATAACTTTTTTGACTATTATTGTTATTATTATTATTATTGAGTGAATGAGCAGAGGTAGTAGAAAGTGACGTTTGAGCACAAATATACGAAATTCAATACATTTATCAGTACACCGTCTGATAATTTCATGCCAGTACACATGCGTCACTCAAGAATATGAAAGATATATTTTCAGGTATTGATGAAAGCAGTTCATAACCTTGCAGGTCTGGCCCAGAAATAGCTTTTTGGCCTGTAATCTAGTCTTCTCAAATATTTTCCAATGGAAGCCGTTCCCAGATATCTCTATGTGATTCCGAAGTGGTTGCCCCTTACTTTAGACAATCATATCGACAGCTGGACCTGGTGGTCGCTCATTGCTTTTGCTCGTGAAGTTAGATACAGTAATTCTAACTGACTTTCCAAAGTAGGTTTTGCAAATATGTGAATACTTACTGTCTTTAATTGCCTAAATTCCGTCACAGAATCTGTATATTATCATTATCATCAGTGTTTTCTCAGCTGATAAATTAATATCTGGTATTTCATGCGTGGATAGTAGCACACAACCCGCAGCTTTAATTTTGTATCATGCAACTTTCCTCTGACTTTAAGCATTCATCATTTTTACGATTATACTTACTGTTCATATGTGGCTATCTTTCTGCTCATAATCATACCATTTGTCATTGGGTCTCTTGGTACGGTTATTCAAAGGATTTTTCTAAAGTATTGCGAGTTCAAACATCAATGGTTCCTTGTTGATTACGTCGACGCATTGAAATTGAAAATTCTTACCACATTTGTCATAGCTTAATACATAGAATACATATTTTCATGGCAACTGCTCTGACAAGCTTTTTCTCTGGTTCCCTGACCACGTGTATTTACGCATGCTACTAAATTAGCATCACTATAACACGACACCTGGCTGCATACATCCAACCTTCCTGAACTTTAGTCGATTCCGCCCATGTTGTGTTGTTGATCTCGGATTAACCAAATCACGATTGCTTATTATCACTTGACGAAGCTCGTTCAAGCATGCGAGGGATTGATGAACAGTGAAAATCAGATTTAAACTCGCAAAAACACGGTGTAATTATATATATATATATATATATATATATATATATATATTGAATAAATACAAGATTACAAGCAAGTAAATCTAAGTGACGAAAAAGAAATATCAGTTTGATGACATTTCAGTAGCACGAAAATATTCATATTGTATTATTTCCAGTGGACCATGGTTTATTCACTTTCCATTTGGTTGAATTTGGACTGACCTTCTCTTGCAATCTCTCTCTCTCTCTCTTTCTCTCTCTCTCTCTCTCTTCTGTCTTCTTTCTAGTAGCAGCCCTTGTTTCAGTCCGACAGTATTATTTAAACAGCCAGTCAAATCTTTTTCTAACTTCTCATCTCTGGTTTCGTTAAACAAGCACTGAGACAGGGGAAGGAGGTGAAAATAAGAATGGATTTTCTATTTCCCTCACTGTATAACTCTTACCAGCTCGAAATGAAAACAATTACATTTAACATTTCAATTTTCAAAGGAAAGGAAGAAAACCCACTGTCATTGTCTGCTTGTTTTTACCAACTATCCTGGTAATCAGTGCACAGGAAATTCTCAGGGCCGCTTTTTGACCTAGGGTCACATGTCGTCAAAACTCATTGACGAATATTTTGACTAAATTTGATAAATTCGCTTACTTCTCTCAACAAAAGAATTTTGCACTCAGTGATTTCTGTATCTGTATTTTTCACTTGTTAACATTTCGGCTAGTTTACCCGACAAAAATAATTGTATTCTTTAATGTTAGAGAAATCTTTTCTCATCTTGAAAATCATTTAAAATAAATACCAGCCATCTGAAAATAGAGTTACATCAAGGTCCCATCCTTTTAACGTCGAAATTGTTAAATGTCACCGCTTTTTTTACTCTAAAAAAATTTTTTTTCTCACATTTACCGTTTGTGGAGCTATCTCAAAAGGTTTAAATTCAACGTCAATTGCCATCTTCTATCTACTTGACTCAACAGGGATAGGAAGACGTGGAAAGCCATGATCACCTACGTCCTGAAATGAAAAGGCACAAAGAAGAAGAAGAAGAAGAAGAAGAAGAAGAAGTTATGGAAGTCCAAGAGCCACCGTCTATTGAAGAAGTGCAAACCTTTATGACAATATCTGACCAACACGAAAAAATATAATCCCAATGACGCTTTGAGGTTGAAAATTTTTATCATTTTGTTATTGTTTAAATATAAATGTGTTGGTATTATCATTATAAATAATGATAGTAATATTATTACTGTTCGAAAAATTTATCGTACTGAGACCATGTCAGTATGGTCAGTCTGTAAGATTTGTTTCAGTTTTGTTCAACGGCATATCAACCTTTGTGGATTATTTAATGCCAAAAAGGCTTTGTTTTAAGGATTTTTTTAATGTTCGGTTTTAATAAGAAAGTTCATTTAGTTAGATTTTAATGATTTTTTAAAAAAAAATATTCTTTTTTTATTTCAGAAAACTGAATATTTCTTCTTGTTTTGTATTGAAAAAGATTTTGCTGAAAATAAGTTTTTTCTTAAAAAATGTGTTATGGTAATTATCTTTTCTTCAAAAATATATTGCTGGTAATATGTTTCCTTCAAAAATGTATATTTTTCTATAAATGTCTATTTTTATACTTTCATAGTGTTTTGATTTTAGTTTGGGGATTAATTATTTGCTCATAGCTGGGACCCTAACAGGTGCTACCACTCCATGTCAGGGTAGACCTGGGAACAACAGCAATTGAGAGGTAGTTACATGCTCCTTACAACCTCACAATCAGAGGCCTTTTTACCGGATGCAGTTTACCATCATATCCAGAACGCGGAGTTTGTAAGAGATTCGAGTTTGGTACTAGAAAGTGGACTTGAACAATCACCATTATGACTTCCTTTGATTTCTGTTGTATACACATCTTCTTCCAGATACAAACCAGAGACCTAATGTTAAAAATGGCTGCGTGATATTTTCTACTTGACATTTTTTTAAAATCCAAAAGAAAACTAAGATCACAAACATTTTACATAGATAAAGCTTTTTGCAATGTACCAGCTGTAATTATGAATACAATCTTTTTGTATTGCTTTAAGACATGAGCTACCAGAAATCTCTTCAATGAGTGTATCAAAACTCTTTCCAGTCAATCCGACGATTCCAATTACAACTGAAATTATTGATGTTTTCATGTGCTACATTTTTGTGCCTTCCATTTCAAGATTATTATTATTATGTCATTTTTCATTATAATTCGATTTCTGTTATGGTCGCACTACCGACCAAGTTTGCAGGATGACCTATGGCAGGTCGTGGTGTGTTGTTATGGCTCTATTTCATGTTGTTTTATATCTCCCTAACATTCCTAGCGTTACATAGACAAAGTTCTTACTGTGTGGGCTGTACTTAAGCTGATGTTTCCAGGGATTCTTTCAATGCATTTGTTTTTGTTCCATTTTTTCATTATTCCAAGTGCACCCACTATCACTGGTATAATACATTTTTCAATTTCCAGATTTTCTCTATTTCAATTTACAGGTCTTTATATTTTGACAGTTTTTCGAATCCTTGGTGGCTATGTTACAATCCGCTGGACAAGCCATTTTAATCAATAAGCAAGTTTTTCTTATTGGTTCTTAACAATAATGTCCGGCCTGTTTATTTTAATTTTTCTGTTTGTGTAGAGGGTATAACCCCATAGAATGGTGACATCTTCTATTTCTGTAACCGGTGCTGAGTGATGTTCATACCGGTGTTTGTTTACATATTGTTCATAGTGTTTGCAAATTGTCCAGTGTAAATATTGCCCTAATCTATCGTGACGATTTTTATATTCATGTGGTCATGCGCAGCAAGAATAAAGCCTTCAGTTTTAGATTTGAATGAAGCGATGAGAATTAACTTTATCAATATTGGGTTTATTATTATTATTATGTCACTTTTCATCATATTTCGATTTCTGCTTTGGTCTCACTACCAACCAAGTCTGGGGGAGACCTAAGGCAGTTCGTGGCATGTTGTTATGGCCCCATTTCATGTTTTTTCTATCTTCCCTATCATCCCTAGCGTTACATAGATAAAGTTGTCATTAGTGTGTGGGCTGTACTTAATAAGACAATTTTTTGTATATCTTTTAAGCTGGGGTTTCCAGGGATTCTTTCAATGTGTTGCTTTGTTCCATTTTTTATCATTCCAAGTACACCTACTATCACTGGCACAACTCTTGTTTTCAATTTCCACATTTTTTCTATTTCACTTTCCAGGTCTTTACATTTTGACAGTTTTTCAAATTCCTTGGTTGCTATGTTACAATCCGCTGGACAAGTTATATCAATTAATAGACAAGTTTTATTATTAATATTATTATTATTATTATTATTATTATTATTATTATTATTATTTCTTTCCACAAATCATTTGATGTTAGGTAAAAAGATCCAATCTTGAAACAAGAAAAATTAAAACTCCATTGTACTTTTTATCATAAGGCTACATTCAGTAGGCTGTATCTACCTTATTGTTATTAAAATTATTGAGTGAAGGAGAAGCCGTTACACAAAGTGATGTTTAGGCATAGATATACGAAACCTAATATACATGTCAATAGGCACTATCTGATACGCGCATGTCAGTACACACGTGTCCCAGTGACAAATGAGAGATATAGTTTCAGGTTCCATCTCGGGACAATAAAATAAAATTCTCCCTCGTGCTTTTCATCATAATTCTCCATTCAGTAGGCTATATCTAATTATTATTATTATTATTATTATTATTATTATTACTTAAACAAAATCGGAGAGTTAAGCCTATTTGTACAGGTTTTGGTATTAGAAATTTACTTGTATTATAATGTAAGCAAGCAGATGAAATGACAATTAAAATAAAAAAATTGATAGTCACGGTGATTCTGTCTAAACTTTATTATTATTATTATTATTGTTGTTGTTCTTGTTGTATTTTTAGCCATTGCAGATAAAATGAAAGCAAAAAAATCTCTCTTGCACAAAGTTGATTTCGATTTGCCATTTACCTTCTCATTTCTACATTCAAAGCTGCTGACAAGTTCCTATTCTTTTTCATCTTGGCTTATTTTTTTTTACATTCATAATAATACCTTTGATCCACCTGAATATCTTATGACATTCGTTTTGGCCGTCAAAAGTTGAGTCGACTCAAGGAAGCAGGAGAGACAGAAGCTCTTCGCGGTCAACTCTAATTCGAAGAAAACAGTTAAACTGTAATTAGGACTTTAATTATCCCCGGAGTAAATCCAACCATTTGCTCTCTTTCCTTTCCCCAACCTACACGTTCTGCTGATTGCCAATCTTACTTTAGAGCGTGAACGAAAAATTTAAATGAATCAATAGAAAAAATAAATTTAGAAAAAGAAATAAAACCGTGAAAGAAATGGTTTCATATAATTGCGTGTGACAGTCGCTAATGCAATTTTAACTATTCGCCATTCTGCATGTAAATCACTCGAACTAATGTTAAATAATTCGTGGAGTGAACTGGGAAGTTAACATGCGCATGCGCCCTCATTGTAACACTCATTTGTCTTTCATCTCTTACCAACCCTCTCTTACGAACTTGAGCAAGAATTCAACACCCACACCAAAAGAAGAAAAAAAACATGTTAAAATTGAACATCAGAGTGAAATATCGTTTCGTCAGGATCCCGCATGATTCTAAGCGACGCTGACAAGAGAAGACGGTAGAGGGAAAACATAACGTAAGAGAGTTGCCTTGTCCGCCATTTTATGACATTAGCTGTTCTATAGTATTCGTTTGACGTTTGCTCAGTCTTAATTTCAAAAAAAAAGAAAAAAAAGAAAACGAATCTTAAAGATAAAAGAGTGATTTTTTTCTAAAATTAAGAAAGCGTTAAATGAGTTGATAGTAACGCCGATGTTCTTTGTAACATATTCCGTGTTTTAGAGTCACTTAGAATACTGGGTAGTTATCTTGATTTGGTCGTCTAAGTGACAGAACATAGCAGCGTAAGTTTATTTGCTGACGTGGAATAATGAACAGACGCCTACGTGTACAGTTTGAGAATAGATTCCCAACTATAAATGAATATCATATATATATATATATATATATATATATATATATATATATATATATATATATATATATATATTTGGGGCAGACAAAACAATGGAAAGACCTCGTAGCATAATAGCATAATTTAGAAAATTTGATTAGACTGTCAAAAAGTTTGTTGATTTAATATTAGTAGTACTTAATTTGTATATTTTTTTGCTAAAATTGTCGTTTTTTACAGGTATTATTTCAATTTATTAAAATAAGCAATCACGACTTTTTAAGAATTTTAAGTAGTCAACTTCATTCTATATTTTAGAAAGTATTTCTGGAAGGACATGCCATGTTTCAGGATGATATGGCACCCTTTCATACTGCTAAATTAATAGCTGAATGCTACGAGGAACATTCTAGTGAATTAGAACATCTTATCTAACTACCACTGTCCCTAGATCTCAACATCATTAAACATTTATGGTTCATTTTAGAAAAAAGCTAGTGAGAAATCGATATCTCCCACCATTATCATCGAAAGAAATGGAAACTGTTTTAGTTGAAGAATAGATAAAAATTCTTCTGGAAACAATTCAAATTTTGTATGAGTCAATCACACTCAGAATTGAAGCTGTAGTTACTGTCAAAGACTTTCTTACCACATATTGAAATAATTTTGCTTGAAATTTCAAGCTATTTATATTATTTTGTCTACTCCATTTATGTCACTTTACATGCTTGCGCGTCCTCCCCCTCCTCCTTCTTCTTCTTTTACGTGCCTTGTTCTTTCAGGACGTAGGCGATCATGGCCTTTCACGTTTCCCTATCCCTGATGGCTCTTAGCACACTTTTTTCTGTAACATCTCCAAGCCCCCGTTCTGTCATCCACCTGCTCAGGCCCTTCCAATATGTTATCCGCTGCTTTCCTTTCTCTCTCTTTTCCGTCTATCTGGCCTTTTTAGTATCGTGTTCTCTAAATCCTACTTCCTCATTGCATGTAACAGGAACTTTCTGATGCTCACTATTAATTTCTTTTTCGTTTACATTCTTTTCAACACCTCATCATTGCTCACATGCTCGATCCAGGATATCCACAGCATCCTCTTGTAGAACCACATTTCTTTTGCTTCAAGTTTTTCCTTCATCTTTGATGATAAAGTCCAGCATTCACTGCCATATTGAAGAACTAACATCACATAGCAATCTATATACACTCTTCTTTGTTTCTAGTGAAAGTTTCCTGTCTCTTAATACTTTACTCAACTTTTGGAACGCATCCTTCGCCATGCCAATTCACCTCCAGATCTCTGTGTTGCACTTTCCATTAGAATACTTTCCAAGTATTTAAATTTTTGTACCTGTTTGATTTTAGTATTCCCAAACAGTATTTGGCATTTTGAGCTGCTCTTTTTGCTGATGATCATGCATTCGTTTTTTTTTTGTTTTTTGTTTTTGCAGTTTATTTGTAGACCTTTTTTGTCACTCTCTTCAACTACCTTCAGTAAGAGTTCTTACAGGGTGCAATGCGTAAGTTGTTGCAATTTTATGTTTTTTATTTGGGGCATGCACTTTCTTTTTGATTTTGTGGACTGCACAGTATAGTTGGGTCAGTTGGGCACCGTCTGTGAGACAAAGAGCAACATGATGTGATTCATTCCACCCAAAATTTGGAAACGGCATGCTTTACTTCTGGCATTCACGTATGAAGGTCTAATGCGAACATTACAGTGTGTTTGGGTCTTAGTCTATGGACAGTGACGAGGGTTGGAAAAGAGTTGAATGAATGTAATGATGATTACGAACATGTTTAAAGTGATCACTAGTGATTGTTTTTATGCCTCCATTCATCTTCCCACAAAGCCTCAGATTCAACACGGAGGCCTACATGATGTGTCTTGGGAGGGAGTGCTGCCTTGTGTCAAGAGGGTGGCTGCTGGACAGATCTATGTCTTGCAACAGAATTCTGTAGTATACCAAACAAGCAAAAGAACCCAGACATGGTTGACAGACAATTTCTGCAACCACATCGCTTCTTACATCTGGCCACCTAACTTCCCAGACTGTACCCTCCTCGATTTTTATATGTTGGGCGCGATTGAGTGAGAGATAAAAAAACACTTTGTAACACCAAAGATGGACTGAAGTCAAGGAATATGGCAACATTCAGCAACTGAAAAAAAGGAAATCGACCAGAAGAGTGGCAGGAGATTATGAAGACGTCCGGAGGTTGTTGTTGAAGCCAATGACGATTTTATTGAATAAATTGATTCAATGTATTTCAAGGCATTTTTATATAATGTTGGTAAATATATCCGTTGAAGTGTGATGTCAGTGTTATTTTCAATTTTGTGTAATTTAAACGATAATTTAATGAATAAATAAAAAATAACAGTCTAATTAAACTTACGATTGAAATTTTTCATCCTACAATGAAATCATTTCACGTAGTTTCAATATTTCTCACTCTCATATATTTACAACGCGTCACAGAGAATAGGAAGAATCATATTCCTTTCGTATTCCATTAGTAAGTCAATGGTGAAAGAACCCCGACATGGTTGTCAGACATTTTCTTCAACCACATAGCTTCTTACATCTGGCCACCTAACTTCCCAGACTGTACCCTCCTCGATTTTTATATGTTGGGCGCGGTTGAGTGAGAGATTAAAAAAACACTTTGTAACACCAAAGATGAACTGAAGTCAAGGATTATGGCAACATTTAGCAACTTTAAAAAGAAACCGACCAGAAGGGTAGCAGGAGATTCCGAAGTCGTCCGGAAGTTGTTGTTGAAACCAATGATGATTTTATTAAATAAATTTACTCTTTAGTATTTCAAGGTAGTTTTGTGTAATGTTCGTAAGTATATATGTCAAATTGAGATGACAGTGTTATTTTTATTTTGGTGTCATTAAAACCATAATTTATCTACCTCATCATATATATCTGTAAAATATGTTAGCTATTCTTATTTGTGCATGATTTAGACAAGAATTTATTCATCGCACATTGTACATTAATAAACTAAACATATTCTATCAAGCTGCCTTTCTTCGTTACCTTTTAGGATTCTCTCATGCCTCATAGACAGAAACAAATCAGTCTCGTTCCCTTCGTATTTCATTAGAAAGACGTCTAAACGATCGACATAGAAAAAATGTCGAGTATTAATTTGAATTTTTATTTGTTTCAAAGTATTTTTTAATGAATATTCGTATTTTTTTTACATTCGATACAATCTGAGCAAATATTAATCGTTCAATAAAAGGAATCAGAAAAATATCTATATAAAGGTTAGATTGAATCTTATCTACCATTAAATCTTTTTGTGGTCGATTGGTAAGATATGTCCGATCTAAAGACAGCATCTCTCCAATTTTGGGAGTATGCATGTTTGATTCCAGATGCCGGAATATAGATATTTTCAAAAACGATTTCTCAAATGATTAAGTTCAGTGGGAATGATAATGTACTGTTTATATATATATATATATATATATATATATATATATATATATAATAAACTAATTTTCCACACAAATACGAGTATCCATTAAAAAATAATAATGTTAAACAAAATTTTAATATGTTAGCTAATGCCAGTTTCGTAAATTTCCTTATAACAAAGTATTAATTATTGGAAAATATATCGAGTCGTGAGTAATCATGACTCAATATATAATTTTCAGAATCATATTTTTTATATTTTTACATTAATGTTCACCCTATAGACGGTCCAGGAGCTCGTCAAAGTAAAGAGTCACGTTAAGGCAGTTTATGCATATAGTAGAGGAAAATAATGGTTATCCATATAACGGTTAAGCTTGTATTGATCGGGGAAACGTCCAGTTGGGCATCAGTTTGCGGGAAGAAACTGTTTGAGTGGAACTTATTTATCACTAATAGAATATAGAGGTAATGTAGGTGGTTTACTACATTGTAAGTAATCATGAAGGTTAGACCTTGCGAAACCAAGGAATGTAGTTCATCTGATTTTTCCCGATTGAATATGGAAGAATTCTAAATGAAAGAACACAAGAGAGCAAGTTTATTTGTTGAAATGGAATAATAAAAGTATCATTGAAATTTATGAATATATTTACAACTATAAATGAATATTATTGATAAAATATATTAGGTTGGTTAGGAGGTCTTTCTAAGTAAGAGGAAAGAAAACAACAACATTTTATGGACCATCATTCTCAGCGATCAGCCACTATCCGAATTTGTCCCAAATATCACTCCACTTGCTTTAAATAATAAAAACATTATGTAAACAAGCTTCTTTCACTTCTTCAAAAGTGTTGAATTGCTGGTCGGGGAGGAAGAGTACCCCTGAGAAGAATAGGCCATAGTCACTGTGAGCAGTATCGGAATTGAATGGTGGATGTGGAAGTATCTCAACACTGTTCATCTGTTTGAACTTCTCTCAAGTCAACCGGGCAGTGTGTGGCTTCGCATTGTCTTGCTAAAACAAAGCGTGACCTTGATTGAACAAAGCCGGTTACTCCTTCTTTAGTTTGTTATACATGCGATCTAGCTGCTGGCAACATAGATTAGCATTGATAGCGTGATCGTGTAGAACAAATTCATGTCAGTCAGTTAAGTGTCATACGTGTCATACGTGATGCATTCTCGGGCGATCAGGTTCAAAAGTGACATGACTGACTGGGCAGATGACTTTCCCGCAGTAGGTCACCATTACTTTCTGCGGTAGAAGTAAGATTGCAGTACGTCTTCAATTGTCCACCAATTTGTTTTCTTACCGCTTTCTAAGTCAGTGAAGGTCTTTCTAGCCAACCTAGTATACTGCTTTACATACTTGCGTTTTCTGGGTTTTATTAATACACTAATAAACTAAACATTTTCTGACAAGCTACCTTTTTCATTCAACCATTTTCAAACCCTCAGGCCGCATACACAAGCACGAATCATCCTCATTACATGTGTTTTCCATTTGTAAGAAGAAAGTCCTACTTCGATAGTTTCTTCTCTAGAACCGCTACTTTGTGGAACAAATACTGTTGTATCACCGATTGGATACCATACAAAAAGAACTTGATTGTGGTATTATTCAACACAGTATCCAGTGCTAAACAGATATACACAGAACAGTACAATAGTTACAATAACAGACAAGACAGAACTTACAACACAGAGAGAAAGGTTTTAGATCGCAATGGTCGACGAAGTAATCAGTCCGAATATTACTATAATGACACTCGAATATTACGCCTCGAAGGCTATTTTTACTTAAATAGGCCATTTCACACCATGGGATATGCCACCATTGAACGTGCTGCAAGCATGTCAGCCACTCTATAATAAATACTCAATAGGGTGTTTTCCCGATCATTACAATCTTAAACTTTTCTTGTCTAAAGAAAGTTGGTATATTTTCTTGAGAGCCTCATACCTTCACATATTAATTCCTGTGTATGTCATAAACTGCATCCTAGGGATTGGCAGCTTTGAGGAATGTGTAACCATATTTTAATTGCTTTTGTTTCCAGGTCCACCATAACCCGGAGTTGTAGCACGTGTTAGGGTTTCAGCTATGGGCAAATAGTGAACTCCGAAATAAAACTTTATGAAAATATAAAATCACATTTTTATAGCAAAAATACCAGAATACATTTCTATATAAAATTGACCAACAATAAATATTTATAGGAAAAAAAAAACAAAAACAAAAAAACAAAAAAACAACACAATACGCAAAATAACTAGCAAAGTATTTAATCTATAGTTATAATTGTTCAAATATATTAGAACCATAAAGTTGCCTTCAAATTATTTAGAGTTTGGGTTTTGTTTAACGGCATATCAAGCTCTCTGGGTAATTTAATCCCAAAAAGGTGGAGTTTTAAGGTAATTTTTAATGTTAGGTTATAGTGAGGAAGTTGATTTAGTCACATTTGGATGAAAATAAAAAAAGACTGACGATGTCTTCTAGTATTTTATTCAAAATGTATTTTTGGTAATAACTTTTTCCTTTAAAAATGTATTATGGCATTATTTTTTTCCTTCAAAGCTGTGTTATGGTAATAGAGTTTTTCCTTTAAAAATGTATCGTTGGTAATATTTTTTCCTTCAAAAATGTATATTTTCAATAGAAGCGTGTTTTATACTTTTATAGTTTTTTGACCCCAGGTATTTGCCCATAACTGGGACTCTAATAGCTGGGTCAGGGTGGACCTGGGAACAACAGTAATTAAGAGTGGTTCCATACTCCTCACAACCTCCTAATCACAGGCCTTGCTCCCACTTCGGGTCAGGGTGGACCTGGGAACAACAGCAATTAAGAGTGGCTCCATACTCCTCACAACCTCCTAATCAGAGGCCTTGCTACCACTTCGGGTCAGGGTGGACCTGGCAACAACAGCAATTAAGAGTGGCTCCATACTCCTCACAACCTCCTAATCACAGGCCTTGCTACCACTTCGGGTCAGGGTGGACCTGGCAACAACAGCAATTAAGAGTGGCTCCATACTCCTCACAACCTCCTAATCACAGGCCTTGCTACCACTTCGGGTCAGGGTGGACCTGGGAACAACAGCAATTAAGAGTGGCTCCATACTCCTCACAACCTCCTAATCACAGGCCTTGCTACCACTTCGGGTCAGGGTGGACCTGGCAACAACAGCAATTAAGAGTGGTTCCATACTCCTCACAACCTCCTAATCAGAGGCCTTTCTACCACTTCGGGCCAGGGTGGACCTGGGAACAACAGCAATTAAGAGTGGTTCCATACTCCTCACAACCTCCTAATCACAGGCCTTGCTACCACTTCGGGTCAGGGTGGACCTGGGAACAACAGCAATTAAGAGTGGCTCCATACTCCTCACAACCTCCTAATCACAGGCCTTGCTACCACTTCGGGTCAGGGTGGACCTGGGAACAACAGCAATTAAGAGTGGTTCCATACTCCTCACAACCTCCTAATCACAGGCCTTGCTACCACTTCGGGTCAGGGTGGACCTGGGAACAACAGCAATTAAGAGTGGCTCCATACTCCTCACAACCTCCTAATCACAGGCCTTGCTACCACTTCGGGTCAGGGTGGACCTGGGAACAACAGCAATTAAGAGTGGTTCCATACTCCTCACAACCTCCTAATCACAGGCCTTGCTACCACTTCGGGTCAGGGTGGACCTGGGAACAACAGCAATTAAGAGTGGTTCCATACTCCTCACAACCTCCTAATCACAGGCCTTGCTACCACTTCGGGTCAGGGTGGACCTGGGAACAACAGCAATTAAGAGTGGTTCCATAATCCTCACAACCTCCTAATCACAGGCCTTGCTACCACTTCGGGTCAGGGTGGACCTGGGAACAACAGCAATTAAGAGTGGTTCCATACTCCTCACAACCTCCTAATCACAGGCCTTGCTACCAATTCGGGTCAGGGTGGGGACTGGGAACAACAGCAATTAAGAGTGGTTCCATACTCCTCACAACCTCCTAATCACAGGCCTTGCTACCACTTCGGGTCAGGGTGGACCTGGGAACAACAGCAATTAAGAGTGGCTCCATACTCCTCACAACCTCCTAATCACAGGCCTTTCTACCACTTCTGGGTCAGGGTGGACCTGGGAAGAACAGCAATTAAGAGTGGTTCCATACTCCTCACAACCTCCTGAATCACAGGCCTTGCTACCACTTCTGGTCAGGGTGGACCTGGGAACAACAGCAATTAAGAGTGGCTCCATACTCGCCACAACCTCCTAATCACAGGCCTTGCTACCACTTCGGGTCAGGGTGGACCCAGCAACACCAGCAATTAAGAGTGGCTCCATACTCCTCACAACCTCCTAATCACAGGCCTTGCTGCTGTAACGGGGTCAGGGTGGACCTGGCAACAACAGCAATTAAGAGTGGCTCCATACTCCTCACAACCTCCTAATCACAGGCCTTGCTACCACTTCGGTCAGGGTGGACCTGGCAACAACAGCAATTAAGAGTAATCTTGGCCACTCCTCACAACCTCCTAATCAGAGGCCTTTCTACCACTTCTGGCCAGGGTGGACCTGGGAACAACAGCAATGCAGCTGGGTTCCCATACTCCTCACAACCTCCTAATCACAGGCCTTGCTACCACTGGGTCAGGGTGGACCTGGGAACAACAGCAATTAAGAGTGGCTCCATACTCCTCACAACCTCCTAATCACAGGCCTTGCTACCACTTCGGGTCAGGGTGGACCTGGCAACAACAGCACCAGAGTGGTTCCATACTCCTCACAACCTCCTAATCAGAGGCCTTTCTACCACTTCGGGCCAGGTGGACCTGGGAACAACAGCAATTAAGAGTGGCTCCATACTCCTCACAACCTCCTAATCACAGGCCTTGCTACCACTTCGGGTCAGGGTGGACCTGGGAACAACAGCAATTAAGAGTGGCTCCATACTCCTCACAACCTCCTAATCACAGGCCTTGCTACCACTTCGGGTCAGGGTGGACCTGGCAACAACAGCAATTAAGAGTGGTTCCATACTCCTCACAACCTCCTAATCAGAGGCCTTTCTACCACTTCGGGCCAGGGTGGACCTGGGAACAACAGCAATTAAGAGTGGTTCCATACTCCTCACAACCTCCTAATCACAGGCCTTGCTACCACTTCGGGTCAGGGTGTGACCTGGGAACAACAGCAATTAAGAGGGCTCCATACCTCACAACCTCCTCCTAATCACAGGCCTTGCTACCACTTCGGGTCAGGGTGGACCTGGGAACAACAGCAATTAAGAGTGGCTCCATACTCCTCACAACCTCCTAATCACAGGCCTTGCTACCACTTCGGGTCAGGGTGGACCTGGCAACAACAGCAATTAAGAGTGGCTCCATACTCCTCACAACCTCCTAATCACAGGCCTTGCTACCACTTTGGGTCAGGGTGGACCTGGGAACAACAGCAATTAAGAGTATTCCATACTCCTCACAACCTCCTAAATCACAGGCCTTGCTACCACTTCGGGTCAGGGTGGACCTGGGAACAACAGCAATTAAGAGTGGCTCCATACTCCTCACAACCTAATCACAGGCCTTGCTACCACTTCGTCAGGGGTGGACCTGGCAACAACAGCAATTAAGAGTGGCTCCATACTCCCTGGGCTAACCTCCTAATCACAGGCCTTGCTACCACTTCGGGTCAGGGTGGACCTGGCAACAACAGCAATTAAGAGTGGCTCCATACTCCTCACAACCTCCTAATCACAGGCCTTGCTACCACTTCGGGTCAGGGTGGACCTGGGAACAACAGCAATTAAGAGTGGCTCCATACTCCTCACAACCTCCTAATCACAGGCCTTGCTACCACTTCGGGTCAGGGTGGACCTGGGAACAACAGCAATTAAGAGTGGCTCCATACTCCTCACAACCTCCTAATCACAGGCCTTGCTACCACTTCGGGTCAGGGTGGACCTTGGCAACAACAGCAATTAAGAGTGGCTCCATACTCCTCACAACCTCCTAATCACAGGCCTTGCTACCACTTCGGGTCAGTGGACCTGGCAACAACAGCAATTAAGAGTGGCTCCATACTCCTCACAACCTCCTAATCACAGGCCTTGCTACCACTTCGGGTCAGGGTGGACCTGGCAACAACAGCACTAAGAGTGGCTCCATACTCCTCACAACCCTCCTAATCACAGGCCTTGCTACCACTTCGGGTCAGGGTGGACCTGGGAACAACAGCAATTAAGAGTGGCTCCATACTCCTCACAACCTCCTAATCACAGGCCTTGCTACCACTTCGGGTCAGGGGTGGACCTGGCAACAACAGCAATTAAGAGTGGCTCCATACTCCTCACAACCTCCTAATCACAGGCCTTGCTCCCACTTCGGGTCAGGGTGGACCTGGGAACAACAGCACTCAAGAGTGGCTCCATACTCCTCACAACCTCCTAATCACAGGCTTGCTACCACTTCAGTCAGGGTGGACCTGGGAACAACAGCAATTAAGAGTGGCTCCATACTCCCTCACAACCTCCTAATCACAGGCCTTGCTACCACTTCGGGTCAGGGTGGACCTGGCAACAACAGCAATTAAGAGTGGCTCCATACTCCTCACAACCTCCTAATCACAGGCCTTGCTACCACTTCGGTGACCTTGGCAACAACAGCAATTAAGAGTGGCTCCATACTCCTCACAACCTCCTAATCACAGGCCTTGCTCCCACTTCGGGTCAGGTGGACCTGGGAACAACAGCAATTAAGAGTGGCTCCATACTCCTCACAACCTCCTAATCACAGGCCTTGCTACCACTTCGGGTCAGGGTGGACCTGGCAACAACAGCAATTAAGAGTGGCTCCATACTCCTCACAACCTCCTAATCACAGGCCTTGCTACCACTTCTGGTCAGGGTGGACCTGGCAACAACAGCAATTAAGAGTGGCTCCATACTCCTCACAACCTCTCTAATCACAGGCCTTGCTACCACTTCTTGGCCAGGGTGGACCTGGCAACAACAGCAATTAAGAGTGGCTCCATACTCCTCTCTCATACAACCTCTTAATCACAGGCCTTGCTACCACTTCGGGTCAGGGTGGACCTGGCAACAACAGCAATTAAGAGTGGCTCCCATACCTCACAACCTCCTAATCACAGGCCTTGCTACCACTTCGGGTCAGGGTGGACCTGGCAACAACAGCAATTAAGAGTGGCTCCATACTCCTCACAACCTCCTAATCACAGGCCTTGCTACCACTTCGGGGTCAGGGTGGACCTGGGAACAACAGCAATTAAGAGTGGCTCCATACTCCTCACAACCTCCTAATCACAGGCCTTGCTACCACTTCGGGTCAGGGTGGACCTGGCAACAACAGCAATTAAGAGTGGTTCCATACTCCTCACAACCTCCTAATCAGAGGCCTTTCTACCACTTCGGGCCAGGGTGGACCTGGGAACAACAGCAATTAAGAGTGGTTCCATACTCCTCACAACCTCCTAATCACAGGCCTTGCTACCACTTCGGGTCAGGGTGGACCTGGGAACAACAGCAATTAAGAGTGGCTCCATACTCCTCACAACCTCCTAATCACAGGCCTTGCTACCACTTCGGGTCAGGGTGGACCTGGCAACAACAGCAATTAAGAGTGGTTCCATACTCCTCACAACCTCCTAATCACAGGCCTTGCTGCCGAATGCAGTTTACCGTCATACCAACAACGAAATTATTTAGAAATTGGCATTTAACTGATAGAGATTGATAGACCACTGAACAAAATCAACCAAAAGACTTCATCATGCGGCATCATTCAATAACCTTTTCCTTCGAGTTTCTCTTAGGTCTTGGTTGAATATAAGTGCTAATACAGCTGTTGAATTGTCGGAATGCAAGAATTACACGAAAAGTTATGTTTCAACAACCAAGTCAGAATCAATACTGAACGGTAAGAAACTTATCGAATACTTTTACAATCATTCCTTATCGATAGCATGTCGTTTATAACGCATTTCAGAGTTTAATAAGAAAACTGCTTATTATTGGACATTGGGCTTCTCATGTACTTTCAAATGAAAACCGAATGCAACGTTTCGCCATCTGCGGTAGAACGGTTGGCATCCCGCAAACTTTTCATTTTTGCATCACATTTTTACAAGTGATGAAAAATGGGTTTTGTATGTCTAAAAAAAGAAAAATAAATAACAAAAGAAGAAGAAAATGCGGGTGTTTAAATTAGAAGTTCGCGTGATGTCAAAACCAGGACTCTACCCAAGGAAATTCTTGCTTTGCGACTGATGGAATCGGAAAGTATTTCATGAGTTAAGGGAACGTTGAGTTACTATCACCGCGGGGTTCTTGAAAAAATCCAAAGGAGAATCTATAATGTGATTGACAGCGACTTAGCAGCTTGGCTGCAGTCGCTCTCTCACCGACGTGATATGACTTTCCTGTGCTTCTTCTACAAATACTTTCACGGCTTCTACTCCAAGGAATATAACTCACTGGTGCCCCTATGTATGAATTTACACGAGCTACTAGACTAGCAATTAGGTCCCACCCTTTTACAATTAAACCGATAAAATGTAACCTCAATTTCTACTGTAACAGCTTCTTTTCTCGCACTTCCCGCCTATGGAATTCTCTTCCGTATACTTGCTTCCCCGACAGCTACAATTTCCAAGAATTTAAATGTAAGGTGAATAGTTATCTCCTATCTCACTAACTTGCATCCTTTCTCTCAAGCTCTTTTCTTCATCCACCCAACCCCAATCACACTAGTATTCTCATCCTTCTATTACTCTCTTTTTGACACTCCCTATAACCTGTCCCTATCTCTCATCATTTTTCTCTATGTAATCCCCTGTGCAACAGTGGCAATAAAAATTTTATGCTTGGGGTGAAATGATAAAAACAGTGTATATTTTCAGCAGCTTTATCGAGCAGATGGAACATTACGTGGAAAGTGTCTTACTTTGATAAAACAAAATAGATTATTCTAGAGAATAAGCATACTCTGTAAAACAAACCCAGGAGAAAAAAAAATGATGATTAAGATGGGAGATTCTTTCACATCGCCCATGCCTCCGAGTTATCGCCACACCGAATTTTTATTTGTTTCGGTCGGTTGGTTCCAATCCTGAAACCCAAATTTATAAGAAAAAGCAAACAAATGCATGCTGGGATTTTTATCAAACCAATAAGATAGTCTACTTATAGGTATCATCTGATTCAGTCCCGGCCCGTCTTGTATTAAAGTCAGTACGCTGCGATCGTACATTCGATTTTGCTGTGGTGTTCTCATAATTCGCTTATTATGCCTTGTTGCAGACAGTGCAAGAACATGAGATATTATTATCATGTTAATTTTATGAGCCTACTTTTCTATGCTGGCTTAAGGCATTTTAGGAGAAATCACTTGAAAGGTTGCCAGTCTTTTTCTGCGGTAAACTCGTTGCTAACCAAAGCTATAGAACCCAATCTGTCCTGATATTAAATCTCTCCAGATTGTTTTGGAATTCAGAGTTCCCTTCTTAACTGATAAGTTACCACTCAAGGCTTTAAAAGTTTGTCTTACTATTTAACCATATCGGGGAGAGTAAAACAAATGGATTCATGGTATTAGCATGTAAAGGAATGTAATGAATTCGATTGGAATTCGAAGTCTCTTCTCCGATTCCTTAACCCGTGCCACCAACCATTATCCAACGTGCTGTTGTGCGTCATTCACAATTCTTACTTTCTGAATTTTGTGTTTTACTTTTACTACTTTACCTTATTACTGTTAATTTATTTTCCCTATATTGTCTGCTTGATTTGGATCATTTTTGCCGCTCTGTTATTTATTTTATTTTATATTTTTGCTCTTGTTTATTACGAACTTTGTCAGTTCTGTTTATTGTGCAGTACAGCCATTTTAACAATGGCCACTCACTCCATTGGTTATGAGCCCAGGAATAAAATTTGTTTCAACTGACCGAATCAAAATACGAACTATTGGAGGTAAAATTTTACAATACATGAGAAAACAAATAATCTTGGCATCATTTGATCATCCCAATGACAAAGACTACCGTGAAAAGAATTTCAATTTCAAAAAATATTCCGTAAATGGCAGAATATTCAGAAACAATAAGTTAAAAACAATCTTTCAAACTATTTTCTAGAAAGTAAAAAAAAATTCTTAAAACGTGGAATAGAAAACTTGCTTACCCAATGTGCCACCGATGTTGAAAATGAAGGTGATAGATTTTGCGCTAAATTATATTGAAATGAACTTAACTTAATTCCTTTTTTATATCTATTCTGCTAAAACATGATTACTTCTAGAGCACCGTAATATAATGACTGGGGCACTTTGACGTGCTAAAGTGGTTAACAAACTGGTCTCGCTAGACAAATTACAACAGAATAGGGATTTCGAAGCTCAAATATTTTCGGTCTTGAGCAACATGCAAGCTACGATTAAAAAACCATCATCTCAATAATTTTGTTTCAGTTGTATTGACATTTTAAATTTTTAAAATAATTTCACCTTAAGCAGGGCATTAAAGCCACTGAGACAGAAGTTGCTGAATGTGAAAAAATAAGAAAAAAAGAGAAATATTATTAGGGAAAGACAACAATAAAAAGAAAATAAATCAAGAAGACACTCGATAAAGATTGACGTTGCGTTAAAATTTTTGTAGATCAAAGTTGGCTGGAAAGCATGGAGCCGGAAGAGAGTTCGAATAAGCAAGAACAAAAGTTTGCATAGAACTTACGATTGCATCTAATAAATTCAACTGCAAAATGATGTGATTCTTGGATCAATCTAGTACTGCACTTAAATTAATAAAGTGTAGGTATCATAGTGGAAAGTTCTTCAGAACACTTGCTATGAAAATACTATGGAAAAGAAACCTACATTACACTCCAGACTTTTCTTTAGGTTCTATCAAGAATCTCAAAATATCAGGCCACATATAGTAAGAATTTCAATAAAGTTGGTTATATTTCTTGTGATCCTTACAAAACACCAAAATATCCTGAACATACGTTACAGAGCCCGATGACTGTTATAATATGCTTTCAGGAAATTCACTATAGATACTGCATTGATGAAACAACTCAGAGTCATATATATATATATATATATATATATATATATATATATGTGTGTGTATATATATATATATATATATATATATATATATATATATATGATTTCTAATCAACCTTTTAAAACGTTTTGATTATAAACGTAATAATTAAAGTAGGTATAATTTTATGGTTGAATATGTGTTTATTAGTTGAAAATGTCTTGTGAGATATTTTGTGACGGAAAGGATATGCTAAATTAAACGAACTTCTAGTGTTGACTAATTACTTTTGTCCCGGCCGTATATTAATTACCTGATTTGATAATGGAACCCAAACTTTAGAACCCAAAACAATTGAAGGAACAACCAAGGAAGGTAATTGTAGGAAAAATGGAGTGATAAGAGATGTTAATCATTTTCTTATGCTCATTAATTTTATTTTATTTTTATTTTTCATTTAACGGTCCCTAGCTTATCCCTCTTAATAATTAAAATTCAGAGGACGAAAAGTGCGACACTGAAATCCGAATGCGCATTGGGGTAACCGAAAACGCATTTCATAAGCTAAGCTGAGTATTAAGAAACAGGAAAAAAAAAAAAAACTTTGAAAAAAAAAAAAAAAAAGAAACTATACTGAACTGTTATGTGAGATTTACCCACTTATAAGATTGGGAAGAAGGAATGGATAATCCTTTCCTGTTTTCTTTTCTTAAGGATCGCCCGGTTCACACTCCACCCACGTCTATTGAACAGGTGAAGAGGCTCATCCCTTGTTCCCTGGTTAGGATGTGGTTCCCGGCTTTCGCTTTTCCAATCATTTTACTCTTACGTAGCCCCCTGCGCATCAGTGGCGTTATCGCCTTGCTTGGGGTAATATGATTAAAAAACAAAAAAGAAATTAAATTCAGGCTATTGGCGTCTCTAGAAAAAATAGATTCATAAATTCATTTAAATGAAACTACTGCTAATCTTCTTTGAGAAAGCTAATCCAGAATTTCATATCTCCGAATTTCATGGCTAATTTCTGCATATTAAAACTTAAACTACGTCCTAGAATTCGAGTTATTCTACAAGTGCGTTTTGAATTACAAAATGATCGAGAAACACTGATTAAAAGTATGCAATTCTGAATGTTTAGATAGTACTAGCAAAGATGGCTGTTATTTCTGGACAATCTTTTGGTTCTACAGATGGATGCTGAGAATACCATGGACTGAATATTTGAGCAACGGCGATATTTTAGGAAAGTGGGAACCAAAAGGAAACTTATGCTTAACGCCAGGAAGACTCAGCTGAAATTTCTAGGAATTAAAATGAGGAAGTCTTCTCAAATCTGAAGCTCACAGAACACAGATTAAAAGTAATAGGCCCAAAACAACACATAATGTACTAAATAATCTTGACAAAGCAGATAGTAGAAAAGTGATTAGAAGAATTAAGCCAAACAAATTTAAGAGCTACGAAGGAGAGGAAATTGCTAATATTGCCAATGTCCTGAAGGGACACAGCACACAAAGCAGATACCTAAAATCAAATTTGTTTTAGAGATATAATACCTACACTGAATGTATGTAAAGTTAAAAAGGTCGACTGGGCTAAAGACGTGGCACAAATATTCTAAGACATGCATTGTAGATATGTCTATAAAACAAAAGTTTGTTTAGTAGAATATCAACTCCTTATTGGACATTTAATACTGAAATTGAATTTTCTTAGGAGCTTTAGTAACTTCTTTTACAAATAATTATTTTTCAAAAATAACTTTGCTGGTAATTTGAAAAATATTGCTGATAATATTAAAAATGTGTATTGCTGGTAATAGTTTATTTTTAATGTATTACTTGAATTTAATTTTAATGTATTGCTGGTAATATTTTTAATGTATTGCTGGTAATATTTTGAAATGTATTTCTAGTAATATTTTTTAAATGTATTGCTGGTGATTTTTTTCTTTTTCACATATTTATTGCAGGTATTATTTTTGTTTATATTTAAAAATATTGCAGGTAATTTTTTAGAAAAATATGTTACTGATAATTTATTTTCTCAAAAATGTTTGGAGGTTAAATATTTTCCCATATTTATAACCCTCGCTGTTCTGCAGCCTTCGCCGTGATAGAACTCACTACACCCCTCCAGTATTCGCTATGCATTTGGAACCCTGTCGCAGTTCATAGCGAAATTCATAATCTTGTCAAATAGCTGAATACTGAATGCTTCGCCAGAGCTACCGAGGGTGTTTTTATGGTGACACCAACACTAGATTGGTTGCCTCCAGGTTCCGTCCTGTTATTTAACCTATAACTGGAGGGAAGTGCTGGATTAATACCATTCCCAAGGATACCAGTGCTTAAATGAATGCAGGGTACTCAACTGGAGTTCGAACTCGGCTCACTAATTTCTCTTTCCAAGCCGACATCCACTGCACCACAAAGCACATCCATCACTGAACGCTTACAGCGCCTGGTATTTCCAAGCGATCACCCATCTAGGTACTGACCAGGCTTAACTTCGGTGATCGAACGAGAACCGGTGTATTCAACGTGATATGCGGTAAGCCTCACACGTGCTTCCATTCCGGGTTATGGTGAACGTGGTAACAATAGCAATTAAAATGCGGTTCCACCTCTTTAAAATCTCCAGAACAAAGGCATTTTTGTCGGATGTAGTTTATCGGCATACCCAGGATGTATAAGACAAAATCACGATAGATTTCACCAACTATACGTGACCGACTAGGCATTAATTATTCAGTAACATGCGTTGGACCCAAAGAAGTACGGATGGATAGATGGACTAGTAAATCTCTGAAATTTACGAACTATATGGAATTTAATTAATTTAAAAAAATAATGCCGTCAATGAATATTTAAAAATTATACCTAAGTCTAGTTTAAGTTAATTTTATTTACTAGGTAAGTGAATGTTTCTAGTAAGTTATACATGCTAGAAAATACAAGACGATCTAATTAAAATTTACTTTAAGCAAAACTTTTGTTCTAAAAGAATTTCATCTGCTTTGACTTTAATATGTGCTGGACACACCTGGATAATACGAAAATATACTTTGCACTCTGTGTTATATTCGAGTTTCATAGAATCCTGTTTATAACTTGGCCGACCTGGAAGGTATCATCATAACTACTAGATGCAGATTTTCGGATTCTGTGCATAGCAGTAGCTTCTCCGATTCGAATGTAAACCCTGCTCCGTTTAGGAAGTGCACATGGGGAAAAACTAATCGCAGGAATATATATATATATATTGTATCGAGGTAGCAAATAATTTTCTAAACAAATACTATTAAATATAAGAGACAATAAATATCTATTATGTTCAATCATGAGCAGTTCTAAACGTCGCATTTTAGCTTTAATTTCAGTTGAAAATAAAGACAAAAACCCTCCAACATTTGGATAATTTTTTATTAATTTATATCTAAGCTTTCGGCTCACATGAGCCATCTTCAGAGAGGTTATTAGTACATATATTGGTTTTACTACAACCACGCTCTCGCGTACTTACATGTCATCTTTCTGATCAGAGTACAATTAAACAACATTATATGTAGGTAATATCAGACAGATTTTGGTCAACAATACGGTGATCCTTACTCATACACACAGTAAGAGGAACCTTCAGATATAGGAGGCCATGTACATCAAATCTAAACAACCAACACTCAATAAAATCACCTTTAAATCCGGACATAACATATTACATTGCATTTGACTACATGGTATTGTTGTCATTTCGCGCTATCGCGCGGTGTGACGTCATAAAGCCGCATTACAAATTTGAGAACTGCGTTTATTATTTTTGGTAACTATTGCCGTTGCCAAGCGGAGTTTTATGTCCACACAAAATAAAATCGTCGGTAATGGTGGATGTTATTGTATTACAGTCTATATAACATCTCTGAAGATAGCTCATGTGAACCGAAAGCTTAGAAACAAATTAATAAAACATTATCCAAATGTTGGGGGGTTTTTGTCTTTATTTTCAACCGAAATTAAAGCCAAAATACGACGTTTAGAACGGCTCATGATTAAACATAACAGACATTCATTGTCTCTTATATTTAATAGTATATGTTTAGAAATATATATATATATATATATATATATATATATATATATATATATATATCATTATAATGGGACCTCAAATTAATGAGGATTGCGGTGTGCAAGGGAAACCATTTTGAGGAAGGCCCGGAAACATTCTCTCCTAATGACCCCAATTTAAATATAAATTCGAGAGGAAAACATTAAAAGAAAGTCAATGAAGTCATATGCCATAGAGAAGCTAGGTGGAAATGTTATTGGCATGAGGAGCATTACATCCAGCTCGCTTCAGGTGAGTTTCAATTACTGTCCAGTAATTTCTTTCTTTAAACTCATGGCGTGTCCGTTGGTTTTCAGGAATAGACTGAATGGTGGTTAGGAACAGACTAGCAGACACCTGGAAAGACAGGGGACGTTGGGAACGACCAGATAATCTCACCGGGTCAGTAACCAGGAGTTTATTAAACAATTGCTAAAAAGGAAAATAAAAGGAATATACTTAGGATTCACCGAAAGTGAGGGAGGATGATGAATCAAAACAGAATAATATTGTCAACGAACCCGGAATGATAAACAAACCATGAATTTAGAAATGTGCAAAGTTTCACCTTACAAAATGGGTTGTGCTTCTCTGAAAACGGTTTAGGAGCATCGCTCTGTTAACGCAGGTAAGACGTCGGAAATCCAGTACCAGGATGCATACCACAGTGATGACGCTATCCAAGCTGTTGAATCGAAGGATGGAACGCAACTGAATTTGCCAAGAATAAAATTTCCGCCAGCATTCAAATAGGAAGCGTGGTGTAAAAATCATTATCAAAACATTAATTCAAGAGCTAGGAAGAAAGAAATATCATGACAGATCGTGAATAAGGTTCACGTTGCATTATCGGAACGAGTTTTGTCATTTTTTCGAAATTTTTCGTAAATATAATTTTACCGTTAAACACTTGAGCTAGTACATCTACAAAACTTGTATATCGTTATAATGGGGCCTCACATTAGTGAGAAAGACCGGTGTGCAAGTGAAACCGTTGAGAGGAAGGCCCCGAAACGGTGCACATTCTCTCCTGATAACCCCAATTTAAATTTAAATATCAGAGGATCACATTAAAAGAAATTCAATGAAGTCATATGCCGTAGAGAGGCTCGGTGGAAATGTCATTGGCATGAGGAGCATTACACATTCCGCTCGCTTCAGGTGAGTTTCAATTACTTTCTAGTAATTTCCTTCTAGCTACTAGGTGCAGTTTTTCGGATTCTGTGAATATCAGTGCCTTCTCTGATTCAACATGTAAACTCTGCTGCGGTTAGGAAGTGCACATGTGGGACAACCAATGGCAGGAATATATATATATAAGCACCCACTTCAGAAGGGAAAAGATGAAAATTGTCTTTTAAATACTCGAAAAAATGAGAAAACTCTTGCGTTGTTGATTCTTTTTTTTTCTTTTTTTTAAAATCTTGCAACAAAAATGCGAATAAACTTCTGGGCGAAATTTTTCACCGAGGAAAAATATATAACAAAAAGAAGTAGATTTCCAAGCTTATTTGCAATTAAATAAATATAACGAATCCGACTAGAAATGGAACTCAGCTCTTAGATTAACACTACCCGCATTCTCGATAGGCTCCAAAGGAGAATCTGTAATGTGATAGGTCCCAAATTGGCTGTTCGATTCCAGCCACTTTCTCACCGGCGGGATGTGGCTTCCCTCTGTCTCTTCTACTATTATTTTCATAGCTTTTACTCCGAAAAACTTAAGTCACTGGTACCCTCACCACAAGAATTTACTCGTCAAACTAGACTGTCAACAAGGTCCCACCCATATACAATTACATCAGCCAAATGCAACCGACAATTCTACTCCAACAGCTTCTTTTCTCGCACTTACCACCTGTGAATCTCCCTTCCGTATAATTGCTTTCCTGACAGCTACAACATCCAGGAATTTAAATGCAATGTCAATTTCCATCTCTTATCCTCTTGAATCCAGTTCTTTCTAAATCACCCCTTATATATTGTTATTTTCCTCTCTAACGTTGCAACTGTGTTCCCATCCTTCTCTTGCCATTTTCTGAAACCCTCTATAACTGGTTCATCTTTCTCTTCACTCTCCTCCAGCCTAAACTTTTACTCTTATGTAGCCTCCTGCGTATCAGTGGCCTTACTACTTTGCTTAGAGTGAAACGATTAGAAAAATCCAAGCTTGCAGCACCTGGTATTCCCAAGCAGTCACCCTTCTAAGTACTGATCAGGTTCGACGCTGCTTAACTTCGGTGATCGTACAAGAATCGATGTTTCAACGTGACGTGACCGTAAGCCGTAATGCCAACTGTACATCCAAGCTTATAGCTCCTAATATTCTCAAACTTTTACCCCTCTAGGCACTGTCTTGGCTCAACGTTGCTCAACTTTGCTAATTGTACGCGTATGAGTTTTTCATCGTAATGTGGCTGCAAACCTACGTCATAGCAAAATTAACCTTTCCACTGTTTATGTCTTATCCATAGGTAGGGTAATGGAGAATAGAACAAGCGTGTAAAGTTCTGGGCTAGTTGTTCAGTTTGCCTTAATGCCATAATGAAAGGCTTGAATCAGCTTCTTTCTAGCTATGGAACTATTTCAGAAGACGAAGGCTACTTAATATAGGTAAGAAGTGGAAGCACATGATCATTGATATCGAAAAGAGACGTGGCATTTAGAAATGAAGCTAGCAAATTGTTAATAAAATCGGCACCAAGCTCATTGCCGCCATAGTGAGAGCCTCAAAATTATGATCTTGTGTCAGTGAAAGCTTAGTTTAGTTAATTTTCAGAGCATGTTACTATTGCGTGGTAGATAGTTGTGTCGCTTGAACTGTGATGTCAAGTGTCAAGTCTATTTGAATTGTTAACACTAGACGAAAGTGTCATAGTTATGACAATGTTCCAAGATGTTTAAGAAAATTGCAATTCCATTGATTATTGGGAAATGTATTGAGTTACTAGTAGTTTCCGTTTTTAGAACCATATTTTTTATTTTTTTAAAGTAAGGTTCACTCTAAACAAGGCACGGGGTCACTCGAGGTAGAGGCTTACATAAAGGGGCAGTTTATGAGGATAGTAGAGGAAGATAACGTTAAACAAGTTGAGATGATAGAGATTGGGGAAGCATCCTCTTGGGAGTCAGTTCCACAGAGTAGTTGTTTGCGGAAAAAAGCTGTTTGAGTAGAACTTACTTTTCACCAATGGAATACAGGTGGTTTGCTACAGTAAATGTAGCATGGTGAGTCCTGGCCGTGAAGCTTATTGCTGGCGGAACTAAAGAATGTAGCTTATCCAAGCGCTTTCCATGGAAGTTGCGATAGAGTTGCAGTGAGAGGCCTGTAACATCTCACCTGTGAGAAGGAGAGGGTGGAAAATAATTCGTCATTCTCAAGGACTCAGTGGACTCTTTTGGACTCTATCAAAACTGGAAAGTGAATACTTGGGAGCTCTCGCCTAAATATGAAAACCGCACACGATTTTAGGCCTGACCTGGGTCTTGTAAATAACATGCGGAGTCAGTTACTTACTGGAGCGTTACAGAGAGCCGACAATTTTACCTGGACCTTTAGCGATGGATCGTATGTAGGACGTTACTTGAGTTTAGGTACGAGTATGAGGCCCTGTAATCCCACACGGTACAAAACCTCCCCGAGATTACACCCATTCATGGTTAATTCGGTGTTTGATTGACGATGACGGAATGTAACTCATTTGACGAATATATCATCGTAACCACCTACACTACCTTACACTAAAGAATAAAATAGGAATTCACTAACATTTCTTTTCTTTTGCATGGCAGTAGCAGTATACGCAGTAGATTATAGGAAAAGGCCTTGTGCCGCGTTTTACCTTAAGTGGGAAGGAGACTAGATTATAGGAAAAATATTGTTTCCACCCTTGATAATAAAAACTCACATAGATTAGGGATAAACCAAGAAAATAAATAAACACGGCTAAGTTGTTCTATCACACTACTCATACTTTTCTGGTCTTGCCCTAAACTAATATTAATTATTATCGCTGCAAAACACCTTGCTGAAAAAATATAATTGTTGTACCCTTGAGAAGTGTTAGAATATACAAGATAGTTACTCGAGTGGAAAGAAAAACCAAACACGATATTAGATGGAATGAAGAAAGGGTAACTGTAATAGAGTACAATAAGTGGAAACACATAGATAAGTAATACACCGGGAAATGCGGTGCTCACTATATATAGTTCTCTGTATTAGTAAGTCCTCATAAGGAAAAGGGGGTAAGGTATTTTACTACAACAGTAATATAAACTAGATTGAAGAGTTCATTATTAAAGCTTTTCACATCACAAAATATGGGTATTTTATTCAAAATATTTCAAAGATATGATTTATGAATGGTCATTTAAAAAATAAAATTGATAAGCAGAAAATAAAATTACTCATGATTCAACTCAATATTTAAATTATCGTCAATTTTGATGGCATAAATAGTGGGGAAAGAGGGCTTGGAAATCTGTTACTCACATGACATATGAGTGCAAGAGAGACAGAGTAAAATAACGCATAACAAACTTAGTGAGATTTAGTAAATGAATGGCGGAACAAGGTTTAGAAATAAAGAAAACACCATATTTATTTAGAGCTTCAAAAAAGTGGTGGGACATGATCGCTTACGTTCTGCGGAGACGTGGCACATAAAGAAATTAATCTAATAGTGAAATCGTTAATAAAATTTTGTAGCTGACATTTATTCTTGTATTGACAAGTAAACCTTATCCCCTCGGTGGTCTCTAACATAATTTCAAATCTTGATCACTATAAAGCGAGCGGTGGCAACGGAATTCTAATCATTGTCCTCAAGATATGTTCCCCTGAACTCTCCTCTGTTCTCTCCAAACTCTATAACTACTGCCTCTCTGCTTCAGGTTTCCTTGCTGCTTGAAGTCCTCCTACGTGATTCCAATATATAAAAACACTGGTGAACACTCTGACCCATCTAATTATCGCCTATTAGCCTCCTACCGATTTTTGGCAACGTGCTCGAAGACATCATCAACGCTGAAGTAGTTCAACATCTCACAGCCCACAGACTCTTCTCTGACACACAATATGGTTTCAGTATGGTTTTGAGTGACAACACAGTATGGTTGTCAATCAAGGCTCTATTCTAGGCTCTATGCTGTTCTTTATCTACATTAACAGTCTCCCAAATGTAATAAGATCCCAAGTAGGCATATACGCTGATGACACTACATTTTACTCTCGCATCGATCAAGAATCTGCTGAGGCTGACAAAGCAAACCTCACTGCCGAGCCTAAAAGGACCTCCGATCCGTGGCGGACTGGGGTAAGAAATGGTTGAACTTTAATGCTTCTAAAACAAAACTGCTATCTATTAACCATCACAGACAATCACTCCTACCCACCATTAACATGGATCAGGCTAGACTCCCTGAAAGCAAAACACTGCGCCTCCTCGGCTTAACTCTCATATCAGACCTCAAGTGGAATGACTATAACCAAATCCATAGCTAAATCCGCTGCTAAGGAAGTCGGTTCTCTGTGTAGGGCCAGGAGGTTTTTTTTTTCGCCCGAAACAATCCTGCACATATATAAATCTACCATCCACCCATGCATTGAATACTGCTGCCATATCTGGTCGAGTGCCCCTGCTATCCACCTGGGTGTCCTTGAAAAAATCCAACGGAGAATCTCTAATCAAATACTGTCACTTTCTAACCGGCGCAATGTGGCTTCCATGTATCTCTTCTACAATTACTATCACGGCTTCTGCTCCAATGAACATAGCTCATTGGTTCCCCCCATATATAAATTTACTCTAGCCACAAGATAGGCAACTAGGTCCCACCTTTTTGAAGCCAATAAATTGTAAACGCAAATTCTACTCCATCAGCTTCTTTTTTGCACTTCCCGCCTCTGGAATTCCCTTCCATTTACTTGCTTCCCCGACAGCTACAATCTCCAAGAATTTAAATCTAAAGTCAGTACTCATCTCCTTTCTCACTAACCTGCATCCTATCTCTCATGCTCCTTTCTCCGTCCACTCCACTCTCATCAATATTCTCATCCTTCTGTTACCCACTTCCTGACACCCCTTATAACCTGTCACTCGTTCTCATAACTTTCCTCCTATGTAACCCCCTACAAAACAGTGGCAGTAAAATGCCTTACTTAGGGCGATAATATTATTAAAAAAAACCTGTCTTGTATGCCTTTGGTAAGTTATGTTTTTCTTCCAATAAGACTGTATACTTCTGGGTTAAACAATAATGTCATTTAAAATCTGCAAGGTGACCAAATGTTTGTCAAAAAGAGGGAAACCTATAATGCGTGCTACAAATTGGAGACATTAAAATCAACCAATTACGAAAATTTAAATATATGGAAGGTGTTTTAACAGATGCTGTGTCACAGATGTCCCAAGGCTCGTTTCAATAGAAAAATACCTTTCAGAAGCTATGCAAAGTGTTAAGATTCAGGTAAATTTAATCTGAAACAAAGAAAGAATTCTCAACTGTTATGTAATATAATTCTGACTATGTAGCAGTGAACGCTCGACAACTTCGTCAAAGAAAAAGAAGAGACTTGAAACAACAGAGGTTTGGTTCTACAGAAGGCCGCTGGGGCTGTCATACACTAAACATGTGAGCAACTCGGAAGTTTTAATGAAAATGAAAAATAAAAAAATTACACTCAAGAAGAGGCAGTTGAAATTTCTATGAAACATAATAAGAAAAGAAGGCTTACTGTATTTACATTATTCGGACTATTGTCCTCATCATTATTGCCATTTGTACAACGTTTTGGCCGTTGTACACTCCGGCCTTCTTTAGCTGCCAGGAATTTTGAACAGAACATTAATAAATCACTGGGTTATATCATCTCTATCTCTTTAGCGTAGAGCCTCTTCTGGTCGTCATAAGTTATCTCCCTCTAACCTTGTAAGTTACTTTTTCACCACTGCTGTAGCTTGTTATTGAACTCACAACTCCATGGGTCAAGTTACAGGAAGTAACCAACGTCTATATACACTGGGCCCTGTGTCCTTAAGGACACATACCTCAGTGATTGTAATAAAGTTTTCTGTTCCAAATTCCTAGCACCTGAAGAAGGCCGGAGCGTAAAACATCGTACAAATGGGAACAATAATGAGGACAATAGTTCGAATAATGTAAACACTGTAAATACTACCTCATATCAGAAATGAAGACGAAAGAAGGCATGTTTAAAATTGACAATTACAAAACTTACCTGAAGGAAAGAAGGACACTTGAAAACAGCGTGTAAACTACCTTATGAGCTTCTGCAAATGGATGCCATGACAGGGAGGAGAAAGATAATAAAGAAAGAAACATTGGAAGTTGCAGAGAGCCAAAATCGACCACGTTCGTAAGGGACACAGCACATAAAAATAAATAATATATTTACAATTTGTGTTTAGTTATGAATTTATTGTCGACAACGACCAGAATTGTCGCTCTTTTTTAATTAAAGAATAAATCTCGCTCGTCTGGAGTGTAATGTTGTCTGCAGGTCTCAACAGAATACGAAAAAGGATAAAATGAAGACCTAATACCAGTTCTAGCGGCACCTATTAATATTGGCACAGAGAAATACACGCAACTAGGCAAGACTTAAAGAAATGGTTTTCTTAAAGAAGCTATCTATTTAGGACGCCATGCCGAGAATATCGTTGTGGGAAGCAATCTATTTCAGACAATTATTAAGTGGCCTATTGATTTTCTTTAAGAAATTTTGGCAATCCAATCGAAGACGCAGCGAAATCCTCTTTACAAACAAATAAATGAACATATTTTACATACTATTATACATTCCGATTTTAATCGTCATGATCACCGGTTTCTCTTCAGGTGTCACTTCTATAATCCTTGGAAATGTTGAACGTTATTTGAACCACTTTGACCTTTTACTTTTTACTTGTCTCGTTTCATATTTTTTCTCAGAAATTTAAATGCGATTTATGATTTGGAAATATAAATATCAACATTGATTCCAAAAGCAAAGTCGTCTAGAGTCTCAAATTCCTGAAGGGGTACCCATGGCGGTAAAGTCGAAGAGGAGCGACCAGACTTATTACAGCCAAACATCAAGGAACCGATTTGATCTCCAAGATCAAACAGTCAGACTGTAGTAACCAAGGCGGACTTTGACAGACGAAGCATCTAACATCTCAATGCAATGTTTTGCTAGATTTCAACTGTGTCAATCACTTCGAGCCAGAAAGAGAGTAGCTTCTGGTCAAGTGTGTGGTCTTCTTAGATGCGCAGAGTTTTCCTTCTAAATCAAATTTACCAGAATGGCTTCTTTAAACTTTATTTGATTACAATTCAGGAGTAGAGTGGGTGTTTACAACCTTTTTCACCTTGCCACCAGGGAAAAGAAAGATAATAAGGAGATATGACGACGAACACAATATTCGGATGGGAGCAGTTAGCGACTGCATAAACATCAAGCAAGTGCAGAAATTCAGATAGCTAGGAAGTGTTTTAACAAAAGATGAAAAAATGCGACACCAAAATCAGAACACGCACTGAAAGAAGCATTTCAAAAGCTAAGGAAGGTAATAAGTAACAAAAAATTGTTAGAATTAAAGAAAATTGTCTTGGATTTGTATGTGATACCCCTATGCAACATTGAACACTGGACAATTTTCCCATGGATGACGAGGAGTAAACTAGAGGCAGCAGAAATGTGGTTAACAGAAGGATACTGAGTATTTCAACGACGGAGCGAGTAAGAAACAACGAAGCCTCAAAAAAAAAAAAAAAGAACGAATGCTTATAAATATAATCATGAAAAAACAGTTGAAATTCATTAGTCAACTAATGAGGAAGTGGGGCCTAGAGAACTTAACCTTCATGGGACAGAGCGAGTAAGCAGCAAAGAAGCCCTAAGAAAATAGCAACAAAAAATAACATATAAACATAACCAGGAAAAGACAGTTAAAATTCATTAGTCACCTTATGAGGAAGTGGGTCCTAGAGAAATTACTCTTCATAGGAAAGAGCGATTAAGTTGTAAAAAAGCCTAAAGAAAATAGCAAAAGAAAGATCACTTATAAACAGAATCATGAAAAGATAGTTGAAATTCATTAGTCACTTAATGAGGTAGTGGAGGCTAGAGAACTTAACTTTCATGGAACAGAGCAAGTAAGCAACAAAGAAGTCTTAAAGGAAGTGCGAAGAGAAAGATCACTTACAAATATAATCAGGAAAAGTCAGTTGAAATTCATTTGTCACTTAATGAGGAAGTGGGGCCTAGCGAACTTAACTTTCATGGAACAGAGCAAGAAAGCAACAAAGAAGCATTAAAGAAAGTACCAAGAGAAAGATCACTTACAAATATAATCAGGAAAAGACAGTTGAATGTTATTAGTCACCTAATCAGGATGTGGGGCCTAGAGAACTTAACCTTCATGGGGCAGAGAGAGAGAGAGAGAGAGAGAGAGAGAGAGAGAGAGAGAGAGAGAGAGAGTAAGCAACAGAAAAGTCTTAAAGTAAATGTCAAGAGAAAGAACACTGGAAACGGTCGCTGAAGTTCTTTCGGCACTGAACAAGGGCTTGGAAAACGTAATCCTTACGGAGCATACTGAGGAAAAAAGAAATATTAGAAGACAGCGAGATACGTACCTGACGAGATTTTGTGAAAATATGGTGGAACAAGGAATGGGATCCGTACGAAAGGGTGAAAAAAACAAAAAAGTCAAAACACTAGAAGTCCCACCGGATAGGAAGCTGTGGCGAATCTATTAAGGACTATATACAGAAGGGATACTCCACATAGAAAAAGAGATAGTGTATATATTCCTATACTGTCGGATTCAGCAATTGAACTAACAATTTCTAAAAATCTTCAGGAACGTCGATCATATCCCTCCAAAAGTGTTTCTCTAAGGAATCTTATACCTTTTACCACACCTCGCGGTACGATTTCCATTCATGCAAAATTGTTGGAAAGGTTACTCATCCCCCCACCATCTGTTCTCTTGCCTTCACCTTGTCTTCTGGGTCTTAAATTATACCAAGAATTCTTGAAAAGAATCTATCGCAACATTCTTCAATTAGTTCAAGTGTTCCAACCTGAACTAAAAATATTGATGTTCTTATGTACCAAATCTTTGAGATTTCCAGTTCAAGATCCTTGTATTTTGATAGTTTTTGAAGATAAAAGATACATTACAATCTTTAAAGACTGCCATTCTGTTTTTTTCGGTCTTTGATCCCCGATGTTTGGGCGATTATCAGTGATTGTCCAGTCTGTGTGTATTGTAAAGTCCAATCAAATTGTTACACGCCCTATCTCTGTAACCGGGTTTGGGTGATGTTTGTACCAGTTTCTTGTAGTTTCCTTTCCGTGATAGTTACATATTTTCTAACGCAGATACTGGCACAATCTATTATGCCGACTTTTTATATTCAGGAAATGCTATTATTATTATTATTATTATTATTATTATTATTATTACAGTAAACACGTCAATAACATATTTTCGTGAGCTTATCATCGATTCGAATATAGCCCTCCGGTTATCGTTATCTGAAAATTATTATCGAATCAATTTCACCCTCGCTTATTGTTTTCTCTCGCTCTAGATATATTCTTCTCAATAGCGTACTGACTGGTACAAATCTATCAATGTTACTAATATCAGAGTTGACTCTTCGCATAAAACTCTTGGGTATTTTTTCTTTTCTTAAAGCACTTCACTTCACTATCGCTTTTTAGCATACATTTGCTTTCTTACCTTTTTATTTTTTCAATTTTTTCCTCTTTTTCTTCTTTATTTTCATGAAAAGATTCACAGTTCTTTTTCTTTAGTCATTTTATTTTTGACTTCTTATAATCATTCTACCTTTATATTTTTTTAAATTTTTTCTTCCACTAATTTTGACTTTTACTTTTTACATTTATATACGTCTCCTTTATGCGTTTTCCGTCGCCTTTTCATTTTTTTTCGCCCATGACATTTTTTATTTCTAAAAAAAGAAAAAAAAACTTTCTTATTTTCATTATACTCCTTTTATGTCTTTTTCACTTTTTTCTAACTTCCATTTTATTTAATTTCCCTTTCTTCTACATACTCTTTATTTCTTTCGTTTTTCATTTTCGTAAACTTTGACACTCTCCTACATATTCGTCCTGGTTTTCCCCTTCTTTTCTTCCATCTTGTCTTTCCCATTTCTTTCTTGGATGGTTTCTTTCTATTCTTTGCTTTGTCTACCAAAAATGACATATTTCATCTGATATAGTTCTTCGAATTAATAAGTTAATTAATCCGACTTGTTTTTTCCCTTTTGTTGCCTCAGGCTCTTCAGTGACGTCAGAGCATGCGCCATAACATACCAACAGATGGAACTGGCCTGTTAACTATATCCAGTAATAAGTTCAGAGTTTCTTGCTGATCAAAACGTTGAATTCTGTTGACCGATTCGTCGGCGATAATTGATCAACGCTTTATGGAGGGGTTTTATATTACCTGCCTCAAGGTTTCGGGTTGGAGTCGAAAAAATTACGGCATCTTAAAGAAGCGATAACATCATTTGAACTTTTTTTATTCAACGCGCACGTCGGTTTTTCTTGCAGCAAGAATTTCCTTCAAATTTTTAGATAGGAAACTTTTTTTTTGTGGGGGGAGGACACGTTATGAACGCATCACTGCTAACCTCATGCGTGACATTTCAAATCAAAGCGGAACTCTAGGTCACTATCGTTCAACATTTTAGAAGAAATAACAAAAACATTTCTATGTTATTTTTTGCCAACTCCTACTCTCTTTTAAATAAACACACACACACGCGCGCACACACACAGACACCCACACATACACACACATATATTTGTGTAAATACACGCACATGTATATATAACTATGCACATACATAAAAAATTTTATATCTATAAAAATATCCATATATATATATATATATATATATATATATATAATATAGTTTTCTATATAGAAGCTTGTTACGCTGATAAATTTGTGTTAATACACGCACATATCTATATACATATGCATATCTATCTATGTATGTATGTATCTATCTATCTATAGATAAAGGTATATAGGTATATATATGCGTATATATATAGAGATATATGCGTGTACTTACACAAATATATTATGTTCTAGGCAAGAAAGAAAATTATGAAACTGTTAACTAATTAGGGAATTTTAGCTAAAAATGATGCTGTTGGCTAAGTGCATATTTAATATCATCCAATGCACGCAATATTTGGCATTTGAGCTTCAATAGGGAAAAATGCTTTCTATCTAAAACACCTGTTTTACATGGAAAGACTACATAAAATGCCGAACTCAACAGTTCCCATGAGCAACATAAGATTACAAAAAATAAATTTATTCAATGTACTTACTGAGGACATGGATCATTAAACTGTTACATTATAAAACCCGTTCATTTTTTCTAAAGATTACTTAACTCGAATTCAATTCGAAATAAATTGTAACTGCTTATTAATATTTGAGTTTTGTTCACTTTTGGTCTAAAACTTTTATCCGTTTCATTCTCCGTTTTATCATAAAATACAAGATTCTCTCAATTAAAGCACAAACGATTAATACGTTTTTGATTAGTGCGCTTAAATTTTAATACCAAAATTCAATTAGTGAAATCATGATAATTGATTAATGCGAGGAAACATTATTCAGTTTCACAGGAGAAATTAAAAATTAAAAAAAATTAATGTTTTTATAGTTACCACTGAATTAAAAAATTCTAAAATTTAAAAATTAGTAAATATTTTATTTTTTCAAGTATTAGGTTATCTATATAATTACAACAGTGTTAAAAAAATAAATGGTTATCGATTTTATAATATAAGCCAATAGTAAAAACTCATAGAATAATTTTTTGAGTATTTTGATTTGTTTCATGTTTATTTTGGAAAAAAGAATTGGTTAAAAAATTGACGATTTAGTTACATACAATAATTTTACATTTAATATTGAAATATAAAAACTATATGCATTTATTATGGAAAGATTTGAAATGAAGTTTTCAGTTTAAAGTACGAATCATTATGGTATATTTGAAAAATTTGAAGGGGTAAATTGTCAGTGCCTCTAATTATATTTGAAGGGGTAAATTGTCAGTGCCTCTAATTATATTTGAAGGGGTAAATTGTCAGTGCCTCTAATTATATTTGAAGGGGTAAATTGTCAGTGCCTCTAATTATATTACAAACAGAGTACCATGCACCAAACAACTCTAAATAAGTTTTTTTAAAATCAAATTAATAAACAAGGACTGTGTAGCCAGGCGTTACTCGGGGTATTTTAGTGATTATCTTGAAATGTTAAGGTCAAGTGCTTATTCAAAAAACTTCAGTATGAAGTTACGCAAATTAAAAAAAAATATTATTAATTGTTGTTTTATTTGTTAAACGCGATTCATGCTTTGTTCAATTTTACGACAAACAGGAATAATGTATGTATAATTGGAAGAACGGACATGGGCGTTACAGGAGCCTGTAATCTAATGCGATGGCGTTGTGACGCAGAAGTAGAAGCATTGTCTCTGCAACGTCGGAGGGGTTGGCACCTTGTGAAAATGCGAAATTGTTATCGCATATGATAAGGCAGAAGTCTTAAAAAAGACCCGATGTTTGTTGGAATACAACTACGTGTTTCGGAGAAAAAAAAAAACAATCGCAAAAAACAAACAAACAAATTTTTCCATTAATTTTTGCCTCACCTTGTGTTTCAATTGATTTTTGTTCTCATATGTGCGTTGTGGTGCAGTGGATATCGGCTCGGAACGAGAAATCGGGGAGCCGAGTTCAAGTTCTAGTTGAATTCATTGCATTCACTTACGCGCATATACCATTGGGAAAGGTATTAATCCGTCTCTTCCTTCCAGTTATGGGTTAAATAACAGGACGGATTGGGTTCTATAGCCTTGGCTGGCAACCAATCTACCGCAGAAAGCAATGGCAACCTACTGCGGGATAAACTTCTGCCCAGTCAGTCATGTCTCTTTCTAGACATGATCGCCCAAGCATGTTTCACGTATGGCACTTAACTGACTGACTGATCAATGTATCAGACTTTAATTTAACAGTAGAGTTTGAGCGAAGCGTCTTGAAGAAATGCATAAAAATGCGCAAAGAACCACCCAAAATTGTGTTTGTCGTTGATTGTTTACGAATCCTGTACATTGATTCGAAGGTTTTTTTGTGTGCATCAAAGGTTCGGACCTTCATCTACAAGTTATCCGATTTTGGTTGAATTTGCATAAGGCGTCTTGGAGGAGAAGAGTTCGTAAGTCATAAGAGTTTCGGATTTCTTTGTCGTACACTTTTAAATCGATACAAAGCATTTTTTGCGTACATCAAAGGTTCATGTCATGCTCGAGAAGTGACCCAATTTTGGTTGAAATCAGACCAAGGGTTTTGAAGGAGTTTGTTAGACTGGAGATACACAAACACACACGGACAGAGAGACATATCCATTCAACCAACGCTTTTATTCACAGGGTCATATGGTCCTTCAGGAACAAAACATTGTGAATATGGAAACACAGAGGAAGACAACAGTGTAAATAGTTAAAATATCTCATCTCAGAAATATAGACAGATCCTGAAGAAGGCCGGAGCCTACAACGATCGAAATGTCGGGAATATGCCAATAAAGATGATGACAACAGTCCGAACAATGACAGTAGTGTAAATGCAAATGTGCGTTAAGACAAGAAGATTTTCTTCAAATGATGATGATGATGGCCGTAAATGCTTGTAAGCATTTGTGCGCAGGTTGGACCTGCATATGTATGCCTTTTAGAGTCTTTGTTCGTGAAGAGGTGTGTGTGTGTGTATGTAAATATTTAGTGAAGGCGAAACATAAACCTAAAGATCGAGGATAGGGGGAAAGAAAACGCCGATTAAATCATATTAAGAATAACACGAAATAAATATTTGATGTGCTTATGTACTTTATATGTGCTGCAACATTGCGAAAATCAAATGTATTACTTCATCGGTCATAAGCTCACGTTATTTCTCTCTTTTGAAAATACATACATACATAAAAACGCAAGTATCTGTGTAAACAAATACACATATGTTCGCACGTACACACACACATTATATATATATATATATATATATATATATATATATATATAAATGAATTAAAACTGTTCCTTAGGAATATCTATTTTTTTAAGTATGTCATTTTTAACACTTGGACGGTTAAATTTTACATATTAGATAAAATAAAACAAATTTCATTTTTTCCTTTGATATGTTTAATTGGTAAATGCTCTCCAGAAATGCCAAAGAAGTAATTTGTTTTGCAAAAGGTTAACTGCCTTGTTTTGGGCGTTTTACACTCACCTGTACCTAAAAGAAAATTAAAATATCTTATTTAAGAGAAGGAGGGGAAGAAAAAAACGACAGGGGCACAATGACATTTCAAGAGAAGAATAAACATAATTAAAAAAAAGCTATCTCTTGAAATATGTATACGGAATATTTTCTGTCATTTTTATAGAATTCATAATATGCCAATTGTCTATTTTATTTGAAGGACTGATTTTCAATGCCACTTATCTTTACGATGTAGAGAACCATGGCTTTCCACATATTCTATTTATTACTTCTATACTCGCTGCCAACCAAGATTAAAGTAGAATCGGCGTGCCAAGTTCATTTTTACGTATAGTCAGCTCCGTTAATTTTCGTACAAATTAAAGTATATGTTCTCCGCATTAACAATCCATAGGTTATATATTAGGTAGGATTAGGTTCTTTCTAAAAGGAAAACCTTTCAAAACAATAAGGAAGGCGAACCTAATAAATTGTCTTTCCTGAGACATCTTATCGATTAAAAGGTAAAAAGAAATCTCTCGTGGTCTCTGATGGACTACATTTCGAAGGGACACGTGATTTTAGAAATATTTCTTAATATCTATAGTGTGTGATGCAATAGATATCGATGTGTCTTGTAGTGAAATAGATATTGGCTCAGGAAAGAGAAGTCGGACAGCCGAGTTCGAATTCCAGTTGAATTAGTTGCATTCACGTACGCGCAAATACTTTCTTCCTTCCTCCAGCTATTGGCTATAGATCTGAACATATTGCGTTTATTAAACTTGGTTCTATCGAAGGAAAAAATGGCAATATTCTGCCGGAAAATTTTCTGCCTAGTCATTCATAGATCTAAAGAGACATGATCACCCAAACGTGACTGACTGATCTCCATATTTACCATCGAGGTTTTATAGATTTTGGCTAAGTACATTTACACAGGGTTTACAGATTTGGTTAGACACCGGTCGAACAGTGTCCTTGAATTAGTATATGAGTCACTGGGGAAAAGATTGGAACCCTTTATTGGTCCCCCCCACAGCAAAAAATAAACAAATAAATAAATAAAAAAATAGAAGGGATATTATATGACCAATTGCTCTCACGCATGCTTCAGCTTGTCTTGAATATATATATATGTACTACATTTTAAGCTCATTAATTGTTTTGGGGAAATGTAATAATTTATCGGATATGCGTTGTGGTGCGTTGGATATCGGCTTGGAACGAGAAATCGGAGAGCCGAGTTCGAATTCCAGTTGAATGCTCTGCATTCACTTACGCGAAAATACCCTTGGGAAAAGGTATTATTCCGTCTCTTCCCTCCATTTATGGGTTAAATAACAGGGCAGATTGGGTTCTATAGCCTTGGCTGGCAACCAATCTACTGCAAAAGTAATGGTAGCTTACTGCTGGATAATCTTCTGCCCAGTCAGTTATGTCTCTTTCGAGACATGATCGCCCAAGTGTGTATCACGTATGGCACTTAACTGACTGAATAATTTATCATTTAAAACTCATTCCAATTAAATGTTGACTTTGTTATAAATCATATTGAATGAACAGATATACTTGAACTGTCAAAAGACCCCAAAATGCAAACTACAGGTCTGAGAAACTAAAATAACACAAGTAAAGAAATTTAAGTACCTGGAAAGGGTACTGAGAGAGAATGGAAAGTGTGATGTTGGACATTTCAAAAGCTAACCACACTAATGAAAGACAGGAAAATCTTATTTGTAGCAAAGAAGAGAGTGCTGGATTGCTATCTGATGTCTGTCCTTCTGTACAGCAGTGAATGCTGAACGTTCTTTTCAAGAATGAAGGAGAGGCTTGAGGCAGCAGAAATGTAGATTGACAGAAGGATGCTGAGGATACCATGGACCGAGCACGTGACTAACGACGAGGTTTTGGAGAAAATGGGAACGAGGGGAAAAATCATACTTGAGATAAGGAAGAGACGGATGAGGTTTTCGGGACATGTAATGAGGAAGGAAGGCCAAGGAGAATTTAATACTCACAGGAAGGATAAAGGAAAAGAGAGGCCGGAGAAAGCAGCGCGAGACCTATTTGATACGCCTGAGCAAATGGCTGGTAGAGCGGATCTTGCGAGAAATATCAAGAGGAAGAATTTTGAGATTAAAAAGATACAGAGCCAAGTGGAAGTCCATTATGGCCTAGGTCCTGAAGGGACACAGCACATGAAGAAGATATATATTTAGTATAATCAGCTCTGAACAGTAAATAATATTTCTTTGAATGACTACAAGCATGACTATAAAGTTATGAAGACACATTTGATTATTGATTGTGAAATAATACGAGGAAAAACAGTATTAAGGAGAAAAGAACAAGAATGAAATAAATAGAAGACAGCTATAGATATCGCATTTCAGATTTTGATAAACAAATTTACTTACAAAGCAAGAAACAATAAAAGAGTTAAATAAGTGAAAGGTGCGAAAGGAGAAGTGTTGTATATCAATAAACAACAAACACGCATATATATAAAATATATATCAAGTGATATTTTTATTAATGACAATGAACCGTGTAGCCTAGGGAACAGAGAGTGAGAGAGCGCGACTCTAAGGGGTTGACGGGGGAGTGTCGTCGTATCTGTTGCTCCTCTGGTCTGGTCTGGCTCTCTCGTCTGCCTCTGTCTCTCTGCGTCCGAAATCCGCCGAGGTCTTTTTATAATCTCCAAACCGGAACTTCCGATTTTTGCCTCGCCCACGCACGCCCACGTAATTCTCAGAGACACCTGTTCTGTTTGCCTCTTGTAGCCATTTCCGCTACTACCGGAAATAAGGTCAAACAAACATCCGTTCCTTTCAACGACCGGAAACGCCCCCGCTTGCTCAGCTTCCTCGGGTGGGGCGAGATTGTTATATTACAGAAGCATATAACTGTTGCTTCCAGCTAGCAGTTTTCACAATCAAATTATGAAATCTTACTACCAATCTTGTTCTACGATTAAATTCGCAGTATCAAAGAGGAAAGCTTACCAGAACGGTTATCATGAAAATATGAACAGAAACTTGGCGGTTACGTTAAGTAAGAAAAGCAGAGGTTCTTGATCAGGAACTAACATTGCAGAGCTATCTTTTGGTTTTATCTCCTTCTAGATTAATCGCAGAGGCAACAAACCAGATGTGGCAGAAGTATTCAAAGCAAGGACAAATTGTAGACTTATAAATGTGCAAGATAGATTCTGGCAAGAAAAATAGTCTATGACGACTCAGTGAAAGAACGTACCCAGCAGCAGACTTAGCAACTGATTCAATATAATCGTTCCAGTTCATATCAGTAGAAAACGCGAAACCTAAAAGAAGTAATGAGTTCCCTTCCGGGGGTTAGCATCAGTCATGCTGATAGAAGAGAGAAAGGTTCTCTGTGATGATTAAAATAAAGCAGTTTCGTTTTAGAAGCGTTAAAATGAACAAGCTTTTTCTTGCTACAGTTGACAATAGATTGAAGGTCATGAGAATTTTAAAAAATACATTAATTTTTTTAATTATATCAAAATGCTTTTCTTTCAATTTTGTTTGTTTGTTATTCCCGAAATGTCTATGAATGTTTGAAAAAAAGTACTTTGTTCTAACACTTGAAGACAAATATATTTAGCTAATATAAGAATCTAAGAAAGTAAAATAGCTTGTTGTGGAAACTTAATTTGAATTACAAAAAGGACTGACACAATAAATTTATTAAAATCCTATCAGAAGACTAGCCTTTTACTGTTTTTCATTAAAAGATGAAGTAAAATTTGCAAAACAAAAATTACATAGACACGTCTTAAGTAAAGAAAATTTTGTAATAGGTTGCATTTAAATAATCATAATAATAATAATAATAATAATAATAATAATAATAATATAAACAATAAGAACACTGACGTGTCGGGATAAAATATTAAGGAAACTGTATATGTGACCTCACTCGGTTATCCGGTCTCAGGCAGAAGCAAGTTTTGAATGTTGTTATTTTACACGAGCAGAATTTCACCCCGTGGAACACAGTCTTCCTCATCCTTGTACACTAGTAAGTTAAACTTAATAAATATTAATATACACTTTTGTGCAAATCAATTGAAGTAACTGATTTAGTTTCGTTTCTTTTACCATACGGTCAGTTTTAGACCTACTAGAGTGACAGGGTGTAATCGATTTCTATTTATACCACAGATTAAGTCATTTACAGTAGTTTGCAGCAATATTAATATAATTTTGGAGTGTTTGCAGAATTTTTCTTGGTCTTGAAAAATATTGCGTCATCCGTAATTGCATCAGATTTTTATCACGTCCAGAAACTATTGACTCAACTGTCGATTAGTTATTCTACGGGCATTGTCTGTAATGGACTTTACTCCAAGGAAGCGTACGAAAATTATAACGCTGCACAAACACACTGGCAAGCCTTACAGAGAGATTGTAGATATTGTTGATGTCAGCCTTTTAACTGTAAGTCATGCCATCAAGTCGAAAAAAAACAAACAAGATCCAACAGTCCAAAACGTAAAGGGAAATGCCGTCGGAAGTGAAAAACAACGCCAAGAAACGATGTATACGTGAAAAGAGAAAGTGTGAATTATATTAGAAACATATTCTGTTTTGTTTCAAATAATTTCCGCAAGGATGCATAATTACGAAAGAAAACGAATAAAGAAACTTGTTATATAAGCAAAAGAAAGAACAAATTATGGGTCATCGTTTAAAATACTTGTCTAATGATTCCAATTTAACTTATGCTTAATTCTCCGTTCTTTCTCCATCGCTGCATTGTTTTAAAATGCTAAGATTATGTCACAAACAAAATGTTCGTTGTTGTTATAGTTTACTATATTTCATGCCTTTTTGAGTTATTAACCGTGTCAGGATATATGCAGTTATGATTCTCAACAATTTTCTATCACTTTTCGTTTAAAACAATTCGTGGTTGTTTAGAACGACGATCTATATATCCAACACACACACACACACACACACACACACACACACACACACACACATATATATATATATATATATATATATATACACTACCCACCATAAGATTGGAACGACCCAAATTTTTTTCACAAAGTTTATGAAATTACATTTTTAGCAAAATCAAATTCGCCGAGTTTGTATTTTTTGTTATTCTTGTGCAGATGTCAAAGAAAAAAAAGGTTTCTTTTCAACTTTAAAGTAAACATTTACTCAGTTTTCTACTTGACTCCTCTTATTGTGATCAAGTTTTTGCCGAAAATTCAGATTTATTCAGATATTATAATTACGGTATAGTTTATTTTTGCAAACCATATTACTACGGTATAAATGGCAAAGAAGAAACAGATTATCATTGAAGAAAGATCTCAGGTTGAAATTCATTCGAAAGAAGGATATTCTGAACGTGTTATCGCTAAATAATTAAGTCTATCAAAAAATGGCGTGCATTATTGCCATCAACGACTCGGGGTCGTTTCTTTGATGAAAAGAAAATATGAATTAACTTTAAAATTACTCTATGTTAATTTTGGTTTTAATTATTGTACAATCGTGAGCAACAATGAAATATATCTATATATATATACTTCTAAGACATAAAATTTGTTATGTCTTTCTCTTAGAGAATAAATCTAAGTGGTCCCAAACTTATGGTCGATAGTATATACATATATATTGTCATCCGCAGAAAGATCTGTTTCGAAGTATCACAGTTCATCAGTACGGTTAGACTCCGATTGCTACATAACCCAGGCTCTAAACCCAACCGAATTGGCGTCAGTCGGCGACGCTACCTCTGGGCCACGGGGCGTTCGGTTAAAGAAGGCAGTCTTTTTAGCGCATATCATATTACGCACCCAATAGCTAGCGTGCTCCAGTTCATCTCCATATTAATCATATATATATATATATATATATATATATATATATGATTAATGTGGAGATTTTTGTCACTTAACTGAGCAGGGTCTTGCCAACTTCGAAGTTTCATTGAAACATCTTTATGATGACTTTACTCGTTAGAAATTAGTTTCAATCTGACAAGTGAAGATGTCGTAAAATGTCGGCATGACTAATTTCTCGACATTAAACCTATTAACGCTCTTTTTCTATCTCGATATCAAGCACTAAACACTAAGCAACACCACAACTACACAATATATATATATATATATATATATATATATATATATATATATATACTCTCACGTCGATTTTGATGTATGATAATCTGATAACCTCATTCAGTTCCTATGTTTGTGATGCATGTGACACTTCAGTACCCCTAGTGACTAGCATACGAGTTCACCTATTGTGCAACAGCGACGTCTCGCGTCATAGGTACAGAAATATTGGCTTACATTTTCACCATTATCTTTAGTCTCTTAGTCGTTCAATACGATTGATTAAAAGATCTCTGATAATTCTATGCAACAAATATCGTACATTGACATATGAGAGGTTATTATTTATCTTATCTTTATATATGAATCATAGCCTTCCAGCATGCATTTCTCCACTGTCAAGTAGGCTCTCCATGAAGAATTTAGGTGTTCTATCCTCGATCATCCTTGCATCAAACAGCACAGCAAAGTTGTGACTGCTACACGTTTTAGTTTCACTAATGTTGCATTTTGCGAGGAAATCAGCAGTGAACACCATATATATATATATATATATATAATCATTTCACCCCGAGCAAGGTGGAAATGTCACTGATGTGTGGGAGGCTACATAACTGTAAAAGAGATTAATTAGAAGAGAGTGAGGAGTACAAACCAGTTAGGAAGGAGCGATAGAAAGATGAGAATGCAGGTGTGATGACAGGTACATAGGTGGAGAGAAAGGGAAGGATGTACGGGGTGGGGAGAGAGCTAGGGTCCAGTGGTTAATAGATGAGTATTGACATTGCATCTAAATTCTTGGAGGTTGTAGCCATCAGGAAAGCAAGAATATGGGAGCGAGTTCCACAGGCGGGAAGTGCGAGAGAAGAAGCTGAAGGAGTAGAATTGTCGTCAGCATTTGGCTAACCTAACTTTGAATGGGTGGGACCCAGTTACCAGTCTGGTTGCGCGAGTAAACACCTGTTGAGGAGGCACCAGTGACTTAAGTTCGTCCGAGCAGAAGCCATGAAAATATTTATAGAACAGACAAAGGGAGGCCACATTTCGTCGGTGGGGAAGTGGCTGTAGTCGAGCCGCCAAGTCAGTATCTATCACATTACAGACTCTCCTTTGGAACCTGTCAAGAACACCGAGGAGAACGGCAGGGGCGCCTGACCATAAATGGCAGCAGTACTTCATGCACGGACGGATGGTTGACTTGTATATATGCAGGATGGATTCAGGTGGAAAAAACATCCTGGATCGACATAATGACACAACCTTCTTAGCAGTGGATTTAGCTATGGCTTCGATATAGTGGTTCCATTTGAGGTCTGAAGAGAGGGTAAGGCCGAGAAGGCGCAGTGTATTGCTCTCAGGGAGAATCGCTTGGTCCATGCTTATGGGAGGCAGGAGTAGTTGTCTGTGATGGTTGACAGACATCTTGGTCTTAGACGCATTGAAGTTGACAAGCCACTTCTTGCCCCAGTTCACCACAGAGTGTAGATCACGTTCAAGGTCAGCAGCGAGATTATGTCTGTCCGCCACGACAGGTTTCTTACTGGTGCGGGAGTATATTGTGGTGTCATCTGCGTAAATGCCTACATGGCCCTTGATCTCGTCAGGGAGGTCGTTGATGAAAATAAGGAAGAGCGTTTGTGGGCAGTTGTGAAATTACTCGGGATACTACTGTCGTGGTAATGTATACGTCGTGCAGTTTGGCCTCAGTTCTAATAGGGAAGTCGGGTGCGTATACTCCAGCATTCGTGTTGTAGGAAGAAGAGGCATGCCCATTCAAAACGACCTTCATTTTGTGGTTATTTAAGTAAGATTGCATTAGGTCAAGCAGGCAACCTGTAATGCTGTAACCCCGTAGCTTGCATAGAAGGCCAGAGTGCCAAACCCTGTCAAAAGCCTTGGAGATGTCCAGAGCAACCGCGCGAGCCTCGTCAGACTCATCAAGTGCCTGAAGCTCGTACTCCGTTACGGTTGTTAGCAAGTCGGCCGTGGACCTGGCAAAGCGGAAGCCATATTGCCTGAGAAAAGTTTGTGGGCAGTAAGATGTTGAACTATTTCAGCATTGATTATGGCCTCGAACACTTTCCTGAATATTGGTAGAAGACTGATAGGGCGATAGTTGGAAGGGTCAGAGGGTTTACCACAATTCTTAAATACAGGAACGACTGAAGAGAACTTCCAGCATGCAGGAAAACAGGAAGTAGAAAGGCAGTAGTTAAACAGATAAGAGCGGACAGGGGAGAGTTCAGGAGCACACTTCTTAAGGACTATCACCGGGATTCCATCGTCTCCGCTCGCCTTATAGTGGTCAAGTTTTGAAATTACTCGGGATACTACTGTCGTGGTAATGTATACGTCGTGCAGTTTGGCCTCAGTTCTAATAGGGAAGTCGGGTGCGTATACTCCAGATGAGTCGAATGTGGAGTTGGATAAGAATCTGCGGGCAAAGCACTCAGCTTTGTCCGCAGATGACATGAGAACCTCAAATTCATGGATTAAAGGAGGTATTGAGGATTTGCTGTTGTTCAGCACTCGTTTGCAAATCCGCCAATGGTCCTTGGGGCCGAACTTGCAGTCAGCCATGCGCTGTCGCATTCTCTCAGAAAACAACCGTTTGGCGTCATTTAGGGTTCTCTTGCACTCATTGCGAACAGACGTGAATAGGCGCCTATTCTGATTAGAAGACTCTTCGGAATAGACGGAAGTAATGGTTCCTGTGGTCAATGGCGGCCGTGCAGGCAGGAAAGAACCACGGAGAGGAATGAGGTTTTAGGCAATACTTCCTGGTGGGTATGAAGGCATCAATGCCAGCTTTCACCCATGACGAGACCTCAGAGGCACAGTCATCAGCTGGTAGATCGAACACTTTTCCCCAGGGGACGTCGCAGAGGAAATCGCGAAAGGCATCCCAGTCAGCTATAGGTAGAGGGCGAGTGGAAAGAAATACTGAGAGAGACAACAGCATGGAAAGTTAGTCCGAATGCCCCAGATATTAGTGAAAGAAAAGTTAAGGGGTTTAGGTGGTTTGATTTTAGCTGGTTTAGGGTTGTTTCTGCTTTTGTTCGTCATATGTTTTTGTTTATTGAGAGGGACCTAGAGTAGAGGATACAGGCGGTCATTATCCACGATCTGTGCTGGGAGGGAAACTGGTTAGGGCTGCAACAAGGTGTGGCCTCAGGGTTGCTCACCCAAAGCGCTTGCATGGACACCTATCCATGCGCGACATGGCACTACAAGAACCCCCATATTATACAACTGTTTATTAGAGCAGTTGCTCCTGACTCTACGCAAGAGTTAGGGCTCCTAAATACCAGTCGGAAGCAGCAACCAAGAAACTGCCAACCGGGTACCCTCACAGTGATGAGCCGTTGCCACCAACCGGCCAGATCGCAGGAAAATCACGGAAGCACCAATACCAAGGTCTGAAGAGAGAGAAGAGAAAGCCGGAAACCACATCCTAAACAGGAAACGAGGGGAAAACATCCTAAACAGGAAACAAGGGGAAAGCCTCTACTCCAGTTCAATAGACGTTGGAGGAGTATGAACCGGGCTATAGTTTGGTCTATCTACTCCTATTAAAAAATATTAAGGGTGGTGAGTTAACTAAGTTTAAACTTAGTTAAAGTCCAAATGAAGCATAAACGCCAAAAAAGTTAGTAAAAAAATACATAATTAAGAAACGAGTCCTATACACTTACCACGCAGGTTAACACAGGAAATTTGAATTCAATTCTAGTCTTTTCCCGAAAATTGAGATGGATTTAAGCTGCCTGTCAGTGTACAAAACAAATGAGTAAATTTGAATTTGAAGAACAGACCATCTACGGAACTTCGAGGTTTCACAGGGTTTGGGTGGTAGGGAAGGGGCCGGTCGGTCAATGTTTTGTCACTTAGCTGAACAGAATCATGCCGACATCGAAGTTGTGGGATGGCATTATTTAGTTTTTTTTCTTTGTCTCTCATGTATGATATATACACATATATATTTTGTTTTGTTTTTTTATTTATTTTACTTAAAAGTTTCTGTAATTCTTTTTCTGCTTCAAATATAACGGTTCACAACAACTACATTATCTACACGGCTTATATTACATTTGTCTGACCATTCGTCTATTCATATACATATACATCTACAACAATATTCCTGTCTACACTCACAATATAAAAAATAATGATCGATAATACAACTATCCTACACCAAGAAAATAACAAAAGAAAACTACAGATTCCCGAGGCAATATTTATTACTTAACACTTAAACCATCAATTAATAGAATTAGCTATGAATACTGTAGTAATTTTCATGCTTTAACACGTGCATGACCATGACATTACAACATATAAAAAAATTCCATTTTGGATAATTTTCACGTTCTATTAAACGCTCGCAATTTGTCAACCGTTATATTTGATACAGGAAAAATATACAGTAATTTTAAGCAACACCATAGTTCACACCTCTGAAGATGGTTTCAGAAAAAGATTGAAAATATTTGGGTACATTGAGAACTGAATCATAATAACATGTCGACGTTACAGCTCATTTCTGACTTCTTTCAAATATAATTCGTGAAAGATTATCCGTGAGTATGAACGGATTTTATTAAAAATAAGTAGACACAATGTAGACGCAATTTATTTAATCTGACATGTTTAAAAGAAAATTTGCTGACTAAATAGACAAATTTAAAATATACATATATATATATTTAGCATATCGAGGCAGCAAGTAATTTTCTAGACATATGCTATTAAATATAAGAGACAATGAATGTCTATTATGTTTAATCATGAGCCGTTCTAAACGTCGTATTTTTGCTTTAATTTCAGTTGAAAATAAAGACAAAAATTCTCCAGCATTTGGATAATTATTTATTGGTTTTCTTCTAAGCTTTCGGCTCACATGAGCCATCTTCAGAGAGGTAGTTTAAACTGAAATATTATAAAATCCACCATCACCGACGATTTTATTTTGTGTTGACATAAAACTCCACTTGGCAACGGCAATAGTTACCAAAAATAATAAACGCAGTTCTTAAGTTTGCGATGCGGTTTTATGACGTCACACCGCGGGATAGCGCGAAATGACAACAAAACCATCTAGTCAAATGCAATGTAATATGTTATTTCCTGTTTTAAAGTTGATTTTATTGAGTGTTGGTTGTTTTGATTTGATGTACATGGCCTCCAATATCTGCAGGTTCCTCTTACTGTGTGTATGAGTAAGGATCACCGTATTGTTGACCAAAATCTGTCTGATATTACCTACATATTTATGTTTTTCAGAGAAATGTTGTTTAATAGTACTCTGATCAGAAAGATGACATGTAAGTCTACGGGAGAGTGTGGTTGTGGTAAAACCAATATATGTACTAGGTTTTTGATTAGTATCAGAGATGCAATCTCTGAATGGGCATGTAAATTGGTACACTACATTAGTTTTTTGTAAAGAATTTAGTTTAGTGCCTGTTGGGTTATTATAGACTATGAGGTCAATTGTCTTAAACATTTTATAATTATTATAAAATGTTTAAGAAGAGTATTAAAACACAGGAAATGTTTGTTTGAAATAAAGAAAATAGTGCTTAGAATTTCGAACCGAACCCTTTATTTTGATCACAGAGGCATATCCTTCTCGTTCCGTGGGCCATGCTACTTCTGGATGGCATGTAGTTATCTCTCTTTATCTCAACTCTCTAATTTATTTGTTTACCACTGCTGTGGCCAGGTATTGAACTCATAAGAATTAGGTCAAGTCATTAGATCTAACCAACGCTTTTGTCCCCTAGGCCATATGTCCTTGAGAACAGAGCGTACAACGGCCAAAATGCCGTGAATATGGTAAGAAATATGAGAAAAAATCCGAACAATGTAAATACTACCGCATCTCAAAAGTATAGACAAACATTGAAAGAAAATAGTGCCGAATATTTCTGTAATATGAATCTGAGTTTATGGCTGTGGCTGCTGAGTGAGTGTCTCACAGATGAAGAGAAAACTTGAGACAACAGAGAAGTAGTCCTACAGATGGGTACTGAGAATTCAATTTGAAATTTCTAGAAAACACAAAATAAGGAAAAAGGGATTAGATAATTTGTCATTTACAGGATATATTCAAGGCACGAGAAGAAAATAGAGAAAATAATTAACCAACCTATTAAACTTTCGTAAATGGATGGTAAAATAGAGAATAGAAGGGATAGCAAAAAGACAATTATTATTGAGATAAACCTAAGCAAGTTAGTAAAGCCATTGAGATACAAGGAGTGACTGGGTGCGGAAGAATTAGAAAATAGAAACATTACTAAGGAGCGAGAAGAAAAGAGTAATCAGGAGGACATTAGATAGCGATTGACATTGCATTTAAATTTTGCAGATGAAGGTTGGCTTGAAAACATGGAACCGCAAGGAATTTCTACAAGTTGAGAGAGAAAAGAAACTGTCAGCATAGAACTTACTTTTATATCTAGCTAATTCAAATGTAAATTTATGAGGCCTCGTCGTCAGTCTTGTACTACGCATAAATTCGAAGAATTTACACACCATAGAGGAGACCTCATCCAAACAATTACCATTAAAATATTTATAGAAAACACACAAGGCGGAAACATTGTGGTGGTGGGAAAGTAACTGAAAGCTGAGAGGACAGATCAGGACCAACAATATTGCCGTTTCTTCTTTAGATTTTATCAAGGATCTCTAGATATAGAGCGGAAGCTCCTGACCATATGAGGCAGCAATATTCTAAGCATGAACAGGTGTGAAACATATAGATAAGATAGATTCTGCCGAGAAAAATGTTTAGTAAGAGATAGTGAACGCACTTTTTCAAAAGCTGACCTAGCAATATATTTAATATTGTTTATCATTTTAAACAGCCATGAATTGTTTCGAACGGAAACAGATAGGAAATGTTTCAGAATCGTAATTGCACAAATCCTGGCACGGTTCATAACATCCTCTTCTTAATGTGCCGTGTTCATTCAGAACGTAGGCGAACATGGATTTCCACTTGCCCCTATCCTTTGTCGCTCTTAATATATTTTCCTGTGGGTATCTCTCCTAAACCCCGCGCTGACATTCGCCTGCTCAAGCCCATCAAATAAGTTTCGCACTCCTTTTCCCTGTCTTTCTTTCACTCTATCTGTTCGGTGAGTTCTAGGTTCTCCAGGCCCTCCTTTCTCGTTACATTTCTCACAAACCTCAGTTGCTTCTTTTTGATGCCAAGTATAAGTTTCTTTTCAGTCTGCATTCCCTGTAAAACCTCGTCGTTGCTCGGTGTTCGGTCCATGGTATACTTATCATCTTTTTGTAGAGCCACATCTGTTGCTTCGAGTCTCTCCGTCATTTCTGAGGAGATTCTCCAGTATTTACTGTCATATTTTCACGGCCTCTGCTCCGATGAACTTAGCTCACTGGTGCCCCCTATATATGAATTTACTCGAGCAACAAGATTAGCAAATAAGTCCCACCCTTTTACTGTGAAACCAATGAAAGGTAAACGCACATTCTACTCCCTCAGCTTATTTTCTCGCACTTCCCGCCTGTAGAATTCTATTTACATGCTTCCCCGACAGCTACCGTCTCAAAGAATTTAAATGTAAAATCGGTAGTCATCTTCTATCTCACTAAACGGCATCCTCTCTCACGTGCTCCTTTCTCCGTCCACTTCACTCTCATCACACCCCTTATAACCTGTCACTCTTTCTCAAAAATCCCTCTTATGTAACCCCTTGCAAAACAGTGGCAGTAAAATGCCTTGCTTGGGGCGATATGATTATAAATACATATAAGAAGCCAGACATCACACAATACTCCAATATTTTCTTTATCTCCAACGAAATCTTCCTGTCTCATAATATTTTGCTTCTTTGGCCATAACAATCCGCCTTTGGATCTCAGTGTTGCACCTTCCATCTTCTGTCAGAATGCTTGCCAGTGATTTACTTTTTTGTTCTTCTTTGATTCTAGTGTAACATAAGAAGGCATAAAATATAGCAAACTATAACTAAAGCAAAACGTTTGTTTGTGGCATAATCTTGGCATTCTCAAACAATGAATTGACAGAGAAAGAACAGAGAAATAGGCATAAGTTTATTTGGAATCAGTAGACAAGATCAAGTATTTTAAATGATGACCCGTCATTTATTATTCCTTTTGCTAATATAACAAAATTTCTGTTTTCGTTTTCTGACTGAATCAGGCTTGATGTCTGGACGTTCACGCTTAGATGTATTTGTTTATTTCCGTGGAAGTTTTTAATGAACTGATTTTACCAAAGCCACTGTTGCGAAAAACCGGCATTCGTTTGTCATATTTGAAATTGTACTATTGATCTGATTTACTCAGATTTCTCCCGCAGGCTATTTGGCATTGTAGCATCGAAATGTTTCTAATAGAGTTTGGCGCCATAAAATGTAGATATAGACTGAAAGTTTGCATTGAAATTTCGACTGGAAGAAAACCACTCGTTTCAAGACCACAGAAAAATAAATGAGAATTCCCTTGACGTGGAAATTAATTTTATTGCTTTTATCTAGTCTATATTCTAAAATACACCAACATACTAAGGCAGTAATTTAAGGCTGTCAAGACCAAACTCTCAAGGGAACTGATAAAAGGGATCTCGTTTCATCAGGATAATAGCCCACGAGTCTTTTGGTAAAATAGTTTTTCTGAGAGTGTGGTCTTGATAGCCTTAGATAACAGCCTTAATAAGTTAGCGTAAGAATCTTCGTCTAATCCTTTTGAAGATAACTCAATAAACACAACGCTTTTGGCGTCTCCCAAACCAGAAGCCATCACGTTCCCGGCAGATAAAATTAGCTTAATCTTCTTTAGATTGGGTGAGAAAACGTGTTTCCACATTAAAATAAAATAAAAATGTCCATACATTGGCATATGCTAATTAAACTTATGACACAATGAATTTATATAACAGAGCTAAGCAGAGAGTTGAGAATCTGATGAGGTTAAATCAGAAGAATGGCTTATTCAAACAATTACCATTAAAACATTTATATAAAATGCAGAGGGAGGCAACAGTACATCAGTGAAAAGTGATTGAAACTGAAATGCCAGGTCAAGACCAATAATATTGCCGGTTCTGTTTTGGATTATATTAAGGATTTCTAGATATATCTCAGAAGATCCGGACCATATGGACAACCAGTTCGAAGCCAAAATCAAGCAAAGAACTATCAGTAAAACCAAAATTTGTGTGCTAGTACATTGTCCTGATGAAACGAGGCCACTTTCGTCAGTTTCCCTGAGGGTTTGGTCGTGATAGCCTTAGATAACTGTCTAATAAGTTGGCGTAAACTTTTTCGTGCAGTTCTTTTGGGCGTCTCCCAAACAAGAGGCCACCAAGTTCCCTGCAGATAAAATGACCTTAACATTCTTTAGAGTAGGTGAGAAGGGGTTTTTTCCGCAACATGGATTCTCTCTTCGTCTCAGGCTCAAAGTGATGAACTCAACACTCATCCGGGACCAAGAAAAATTTATGGATACCTGCTTGACCTGTCATAAACAGTTCTAGATCTTCCTGTGACGTGATCAGACTGGTTCGATTTTGATCAGGTCTAAGAAATGGTACCCACCAAGAAGAAAACTCTGTCACTCCAAGTTCATTGTGTAGAATATTCTCAAATTTCTCAAGGGATATATACTACTAGCATTAGCTATTTCATTTATAGTAAATTACTTGTCATCCATCTCCATGTGGTGGACACGATCAATGTTTTCCTCGGTGGTGTCAGTTACAAGATATCGAAACCTTCGGTCCTCATCAAGACTCTCCCTTTTCCTTGCATATTCAGTTTCCCAATGTTGTGTTGTTGATAAAGCTAATGTTTTAAGCATGTTAGCATGCTTGTTCCTGAAAGTTAAACCCTTTTTCTGGTACTTGATAACACCACGATGCCAAATTCAGTGCAGTTTCAAGAGAAGTCGCTGGTGGTTGCTTTTGAAGTCTTCTTTGAACAGTCAGAAGGCAGTTTAAATGGAAAAAATATATGGAGTGATTAATACGAATAATGAAAATAATGCATTCAAGACTTAACAGTATCACTTATTCACAGTCAACCTATGAACCCGAACATATGCGATGGAACAAGTGTCTGCAAAAGGGTTTAATCAGAACACCTAATGTGGACCAATGCGAAATGGTTTGTTCCGGTAAAATGTTTTACTGTAAGAGCTATAGTCGTTATTTTTGCACCTATTGCATATGAAAGAATATCTCTTGGTGATTGAAATCTCTCTTACTAATGATTAGTAAGAGAGATTTATGGGCCTTATAAATAATTGATATGGGCCTTATAAATAATTGATATGCCGAAGTTAATATCTGTGGCAATGTTGAAGTGAATTAAATTCTTTGTTAGATCTAAGCGTTTTACAAACAACGAAACCAAGAATTTTCTTTTGAGTCGTGTTGGATTCACAGAATTTGCTTGATAATTTTAAGACAACAGTTTTGGATTTCTTCTATTCCCGCTTTTATATAATTGTAAAAGAACTGTTCTAGTAAATTATATACTAATTTAATATTGGATAATTCGTGTTGTTCTCTTGATTTGGAGAAAGGTAACAAATTAATAATCGGGATTTAAATTTTGCACATAACTAAATTATAACAGACATGATTTGGCTTAAGGATTGTCACCATTAATGTAAATATAGATTATTTTACTTCATCTTGGCATGTGACTCTGGGAAGTTCTAAGTGGTTTTCAACTCGAATGTTTTTTGGACATTTTCGCTTACATTTTATTGATTTTCTTTTTACTTACGGCTTTCTGTTTTTTTTAATTAGTTTTTTATATAATTCTTTTCTTTATCTTAGTTTTAATTTTTATTCTTTTTTAATAAAAGAAATTTGTTTCTTCAATTTCACTTTTCTTTCTTTTCTCATATAGTTTCTTCATCAATGTTTTTCTTTACTGGAAACGTATTTAGACATTTTAATATAAATCCTTTTTTTTCTTTGAAATTAAAAATTTTTTTAATTAATTTTTTTTAATTTTTTAAATTTCTTTGAAATTAAATCGTGTTCCAAATATCATTTTTCTTTCTTTTAATTTTAATTTCTATTTTTTTTAAGAAGAGAAATTTCATTATTCAGATTCGTTTATATTTTTTCTCATATCAAATTTTTAAAAGTTTTTCTTTCTTGAAATACATTTATATTTTTAATATAATTTTTCCTTCTTTTATTCATTTTTAATTTCTTGTAGCGTTTCCTATCATATAAAAGCTGTTTTCGTCTGTATTTAATCTTGGATTTAAAGATTATTATCTCTATTGATATAATTATAAGGAAAAGTTGCAAAAACATTATTAATTTTTAAATAAATTAAAATGCAGTTAAACTAATAAAAGAAGAATTGTAAACGCAGAGACAGATTCATTAAGGTAAATTTAAGTGGATAAAATATAATAATAGACATTCGTTTATGTATAATAAATTCTAAAGGATACATTGTCGTCATAATTACGCAAAAATGAAAACAAAACTGTCATCTTATTTTAACAGATATAAATATACAAATAAAAACCACAATGACACAAAAATATCTGGAAATATTAAAGAATAAATTTATTCAATAAAATCGACATTCGCTTCAACCACGGTCTACAGACGACTTCGGAATATATTTCATTTATTCTGGACGGTCGCCTAATATAAGAGAATGCTGGCATAATCCTTGCCTTAAGTTCATCTTGAGTGCTACAAGAAGTTTTGCTAGTCACTCGCTCGACTGTATCCCACGCATAAGGAGAGTTTCACACTGGGGAATTAGGTGGCCAAATGTAACAGGTGATGTGGCTGCAAAAATTGTTTGACAGCCGTGACTTTGATCTCCTGCTTGTGTAGCCTGATATGGAGTCATGTTGCCATGCATAGGGTCTTCCAGCAGTCATCCTTGACCCAGAACAATACTACCTGATCAAGGTACTTGATCAAGTCTCCGTGTGAAGGTGAATGGAAGCATAACACCACCATGACTAGTGATGACTTCAAAATCCATCGTAATCTCTATAAGACTTACCCAATTCTTTTCTAATTTTCTGCACTGTCCCCAAATTAACGCCCAAACACTATGACATTTTCGTACTGAAATGTCAACCTGTGTAGCATGCCATTTACAAATTTATGTTTGAGGGAACTGCGTCATGGTTCCTTTTTCTTACAGACGGTTTCCAACTTAACCTTTTTTATAGTGCATATATATATATATATATATATATATATATATATATATATTAGCGAGCATAATGATCAGAACGATGTTAAGAAAAAGTCTAAATATGAAATAACTTTTAATTTTAAATCTTCATAGAACATTTTATCAAGGAAAAAAGGATATAAAAGGTAAATTTTATAATTACAAAATATAAAGTTCACACACATAACAATAATTTATTGGCACAGGTATATTTACCCTATAAACAGATACTATCCTTTCATTTATAATAATGATCGCTGTATATTTGTTTGTATATATATATATATATATATATATATATATATATATATATATATAGTAGCGAGCATAAAGATCAAAACGATGTTGAGAAAAACGCTAAATATGAAATAACCTTTTATTTTAAAGTTTCATAGAACATTTTATCAAGGACAAAAAGTATTTAAAAGTAAATTATTTAGTTCCAAAATATGAAGTTCAGTAAACTTTTGTGATAATGTTATAAGAATAATTATATAACATTCGAAAAAAAATAGATGATCAAAAACGTCAGAACGATAAACAAAATCAATCATAATATTATAATGGTGTGAAAATGGAAAAGAATTTGCGAAGAAATCATTCAACGTTAACTGCTGTAGGCGTGAGGACTTCGAATTGATTGAATAAAGGAGGGATTGAGTGTTTGCTTTTGTTCAAATTCTTGCAGAATCACCAGTAATCTATAGAAGCGAACTTGCGAAATGCTATACGATGTTTCACTTTATCAGCAAACAATAAAATTGCTTCATTTAGAACACGCTTGCATTAATTACAAGCCAAGTTAAAGAAATGTCTATTATAATCAGACGTATCACTCCGGTACCGACGAAAGAAGTGATTCCTGTGGGCAATAGCAACCGAATATTCATGCAAGAACCAAGAAGATTAACGAGATTTAAGTTAAAATTTCTTTGCTGTAATACAACATCAATACCAGCTTTCACACTGAAGGAGACCTCAGAGGCGCAGTCTTGAATAGGGAGACAAAAAACTTGATCCAAAGACATCCCTGAAGGAAATCCCCGAAAGAAGTGTTTACAGTCATCACTGAATGATACTAGTTGCCAAGAGGGCAGAGCTGCATATTATGATATGTGTCAAGTATCAAAGAGAAACAACATCCCTCTGTTTTACTAAGGAAACCCCTGGGAAAATCGACCATTTGCATGAAAGATTGAGTAATTGAGAACTTCAGGGCTTAGTTGACATCAAGCTCGCTTAAGTCACTTGTCATGATGCTCATTAAAATAATCGATCATAAATACATTTGCAAACTGATGCAGTGAAATGACCTTGTCTGTATTTTTTATAAATAATAACGATTACGCCACAGTCATGAGAGAGAGAGAGAGAGAGAGAGAGAGAGAGAGAGAGAGAGATAGAGAGAGAGAGAGTATGAATGGTCTGGCAATTCAGGAGTCTCCCTAGCCAAAGAGATGTTTGTGGTCATAAACTCCCAGGTCATCCATGTGGACATTAGAGTCTTCCTATTGAAAGGGACATAACTAGGAACCGATAAACCAGATAAAGAGATTGTAGAGTTAAGTTTAGTTTCACAGAGAGATAGGATGTTTAGGAATTTTTTGATGAGGAACGATTTCACACTGCAAAGATTGATACAAATTCCACGGATGTTAAAAGAAAAAGGATGGGGGTTTACTTGTTTTTGTTTGGCTGTTTTAGTTTCAATATTTTTTGTTTACTTTTTTGTTTTTGGGTTATACGCAAGGAGACACCTAGAGTCTTAGCAATAGATTGTCAAATGCAGCATGTGTGTGAAGAGAGCTGGTGCAAGCTGCAGTATAGTGCGTCGGAAGTTCGTACAGAGACAGCAATCTATGCGCAACAACACCGTAAGAACCCCGATATTATTCAACTGCTGATCAGAGAAGCCTGCCAAGAGGCTACGCCACAGATCGGGCTTCTAATTAATGTCGGAAGCGTAATCCAGAAAACTGTTAACTCGGTACGCTCGATATGAAGAAACGTTGTCACCATCCACAGACATTTCAGAAAACTAGTGAAAGCACCAATTTAAAACTGGAGAAGATGAAAGAACCCGGGAAGACCTTTCTAAACTGTAAACAAGGGATGGGCCTCTACTCCTGTTTAAGAAAAGGAGAGGTTTTAATTTTATATAAATCAGTATAACTAATTATAATCTATTACTGATTCAATAAAGGAATTAAAAAGCTGACAGAGCGATACCTACGTAGAATAAAAATCCCAACAGTAAAATAAATGACTTCGAATTTTATTTGGCAGTTGAAAAGGCGAACAAAAGTGCTTTATGACATTACGAAATTTAACATTCAATAAAATAGACGTTATGACTCCAAACGCTTTTCAGACAAATTTAAAAATATGTCCTCGTCCAAATAAAATGATGCTTACAAACAATAAATTAGAAAATGATAAAATAATACAATTTAGTGTTGTTAAAAAAATATACGTTCGAATAAAACGTTAGAGAAAGAAATCAATAATACTGTAGTCAGAGATAAACAAAACAAACATGATTTTTCTACAATTTCGAAAGTTACGTTTTCGTTCATAAAAAGAGAAATGTTACGATTAAATATTACATAGATTAGAATTATTCATTCCAATATATAAGTACAAAAATACAGGCTATTAAATGCTCTAATTCATTTTTAGAAAACCCGCTTTATATTTAAATTTACTACATAATACTTATTTTTAAAATAAAAAGTGAAACAATCAATGGATACTTCGACTTATCTTAAAAATAAACAAATAATTATATTAATAATGAAATATTATAAATGCATAAAGATATAACAAAAATTACAATATAATAAACAACGAAAACTATAAGAATAATCAGAAAATTTAAATACGACATCGCTTTCTTTGAACAATAAAAAAACATGTCCGTTCCTAATGACATCAGCGTTCCATGTAATATATATACGATTACAAAATTTAAACATTTCATATTAAATAAATTGCAAAAATTGGGTCTGCTTATTTTTATAAATATGTGTTCATACTCACGGATAATATAATACGTAATTTGGAATAAATCTCATTTTGTCTTTTTGCCTTCATGAAATCCATCACAGGACGAAAGGCAAGTTTTCCTCGTATTCTTTTTATTTAACTATCCTGTCTTTAATCTCAGATCATAACTGAGTATACTTTTACACACGCACACATACACGCACACGCACACACATACACACACACACGCATATATATGTATATATATAATGCTGAGTTTTCACTTTTCATCTTCAATATCATGTGCTTTATTTCATGTAAGACATTTTATGAAAATATTTATTGTGACACCAATAACTATTAAGTCGATGATATATATAATCAGTATGAGTTTTCATATTATTATTGGAATTACCACTTTCATCTTAAAAAATATCAGTTTAAAATTCAATTTTACGGAATATTTAGCGATGGGGCATAAGCTATTTCTGTTCATTTTCCAGGGCGTCGTGCCGTACAAATTCAAGATTTTTTTCTTTCCTAAATTGAAAAAGGTATTAATTGGTATTCTCTTGTGCTTGATTAAAGAAAACCAAAGAATATTTCTCTAACGCATCCTAAAGGGGAATTTTTCAATCGATTAAATAAGAACGTTTCTGTTGGTTGTGGGCAAAATGGTTTAGGTGATTCCGACAAGCAACACATTCTTTTTGTTGAATGCAAAATAATTTTCAATTTCCGTTTCTTCCTCTGTTCATTCTTTTTTGTTTTATGTGCATCCATTTTTTTATAATCGAGTTTTCGAATTAGGGCTCATGTGCATTCGTGTGTGCACGTATGGATGTGCGCGTGTGTGTGAGGACAGAAACAAATCGCACGGAGCTTGACTTTTGCAAGGCTGTCGGCGAAAATAAATTGTTTTGCGAGGTACGCGCGAAAAAATGAAAATGATTAAAAGTGGAAACACGCATGCAGACGCACTCACAGAATGTTTATATTAGTCCGTATCTACGTATGTATTCATTTACGGGACGCACAAAGAGAATGGCACCCACTATTACTTATCTGAAAGACCAGGTTGTTGGCCATAACTCAAGACGATCGGTGCTATCTTTATATGTAGATAGATGTTTGGTTTGATGCGTGAATAAGTATATTGGACGAGCAAAGTGGGTCTTTTACATTTGCCTTCATTTGTACAGATGCTGAACTTGTTCAAGAGAAAAATCAACATTTATTTTGCGTTTACCCTTTTTGATATCATATATTTTCCTTTTCATTTTTGATCTGGAATTTTTTATATATATTGTTATTATCATTGGATAAAGAAAAGGTAAGAGAAAAAGGAAAAAAGTAGGAGAATAAGAAGACAAAGAAAAAGAAGAAGAAGGGGAAGGAAGAGAAAAAGGATACGAAGTAGAAGGAAGAGGATTTTAAGAAGGTGGATAAAGAGAAAAAAGAACGAGGAAAATAGGTAGTAGTAGAAATAGAAGAAAAAAGAAGTAGGAATAAAAAGAAAGAGAAGGATAAGAGAACAGTAGGAAGTGAAGAAGAAGAGCGAGAAAAAGAATTTGGAGTAAGAGAAAAAGAAGGAATAAGAGTAAAATGAAGATGAGGAAGAGAAAGACGAGAAGAGAACTAAAATTAGAAGTTTTACGAAGAAGTAAAGGAAGAAAAGAAGAAGAAGAAGAAGAGAGAAAAAAAGAAATTTAAGAAGTAGGAAGAAAAGAAGAAGAAAAAATAGAAGAAGAAGAAAAAGAGTGAGACTAATAAGTAGTAGTAAAATAAAAAGAAAAAAGGAGAGTAAAAAGAGGATAAAGAAGAGGAAGAAGAAAATAGAAGAAGAAAAGAGAAAAAGTAGAAGCAATAAAAGGAATAGTAATAGGAAGAGACGAAAAAGAGAAGAAGAGATATGAAAAGAAGAAGAAGAAGAAGAAGAAGAAGAAGAAGAAGAAGAAGAAGAAGAAGAAGAAAGAGGAATAAAAGGAAAGAAGATGAGGAAGCCGCTGGCGGAGACGCATATATTGAAGGTAGATAAAAACGAAAGAAATAAAAAATGAAAAAAGGAGATGAAAGTATTGAATGAAGAAAATTATAATAAGCTATAACATTAAAGGCCAAAATAATGAAAGAGATGAAATATAAGAAAAGAACAAAAAGGTAAACCTTGAATGAAAAAACAAGGAAAATAAAAACAAACAGTTGGACGTTTCGAAAGAGGAAACAATTATTCGCCTCGACAGGAGAAGAAAGAAGAAAAGAAATCTCATATCGGAATGAATAACCGATAAAAGCAGACAAAAATCGAGGAGAACAACAGCATCTCTACAAAAAATGCTTATAAGAGGAAAAATGAACACAAAAAGTAATCGGAAAAAATAAAACGTAAATCAAATACAAAACTAAAAAAAACAAAAGAGAAATGAAAGACATTACAAAGATAAAAAAACAAGTGAACAAAGAAAATACAATAGAAACTACAAAAATAAGAAGAGGCAAAGATATTTTTCTTACACTAACGCTTAATTCCCTTACTCTACAATACTTTTCGTCTGGCAAATCATCGGGTATTGAGAACAAGTAAATTTCACTCTAGTCTTCGTCAGAACGGCAAAGACGCTGCGGATATGGGTGCAAATGTCATCTCCGTGGTTTACAATAATTCTGATTTTAAGGTATTCATTGAAATGGGTTTCATGTACAAAATAGGAATAAGCAACCGTTAGCGTGTATAGAGACACAGGCACTAACAGATACACGCAACCAGTGAATATGAAACCGATGGCCTGTGAAGAGACACAGACCGTAACTGATACACCCAAACAGTAAATATGCAACATATGGCATGTGAAGAAATACAGATCGTAACATTTACAAGAAACTAGTGATTATGCTACCATTGGCATGTGAAGAGATACAGACCCTAACTTATACATCCAAACAGTGAATATGCAACAGAGGGCCTGTGAAGAGTTACAAACCCTGAGACATTTTTTTTTAATCATATCACCCCGAGCAAGGCGGTAACGCCACTGATGTGCAGGAGGCTACATAGGAGTTAAAAGATTGGAAAAGAGAAAGCCGGAAACCACTTCTTAAACAGGGAACAAGGGATGAGCCTCTTCACCTGTTCAATAGACGAGGGTGACATCAAACCAGTGTTATGCTACCATTGGCCTGTGAAGAGATACGGACCCTAACTTGTACATCCAAACAGTGAATATGAAACAGATTGCCTGTTATAAGATACGGACCCTAACTTCTCCATCCAAACAGTAAATATGCAACATATGACCAGTGAAGAGATACGGACACTAATTAATACATGCAATCAATAAATAAGCAACATATGGCTTGTAAGAAGATACGGACCCTAACTGATACTTTCAACCAGTAAATATGCAACAGATGGTCTCTAAAGAGATACAGAAGGGAAGATATACATCCAACTAGTGATTATGCTACAGCTGGCCAATAATAAAATACAGTCCCTAACATATACATCTAAAGAGTGAATATGCAACTGATTGTCTGTGAAAAGATACAGACCCTACTTAATATATCCAAAATTACAACAAACAAGTGATTATTAAGGTTGGCCTCTGACGAGATACGGTACTGAAATGATACATCCAACCAGTGAAAATGCAGCAGAAAACATGTGAAGAGATACAGACCCTAACATATACACCCAAATAGTGATTATACTATCATTGGCCCGTGAATGGATATAGACCATAACATATACATCCAACCAGTGAATATGCAAGAGATGGCTTGTGAAGGGATACAGACCGTAAAATATGCATCCAACCAATGATTACACTACCGTTAGCCTGTGAAGAGATACGGACTCTGATACATACAACCATTTAATAAGTAACAGATGGCTTGGGAAAAAATACAGAACCTAACATATATATCCAACTTGTGATTATACTGCTGTTGTTCTGTGGAGATACGGACACTAGATGTAATTAATACATCTAATCAGGGAATATGAAAAGAAAAACCTGTGAAGTGTTGCAAACTGATACATCCAACCAGTGTTATGCTACCATTGGCCTGTGAAGAGATACAGACCCTAACTTGTACATTCAAACAGTGAATATGCAACAGATGGCCTGTGATAAAATACGGACCCTAGCGTATCCATCCAAACCGTGATTCTGCTGCTACCGTTAGCTTGTGAAGCGATACCAATACTAACGTCTGCATCCAACCAGTAAATATGCAACAGATGGTCTGTAAAAAGATACGGTTCTTAACTGATATATCTAATCTGCGAATATCCTACAGATAGCCTGTGAAGAGATACAGACCCTAACATATACATCCAACCAGTGATTATGCTACTGTTAGCCTTTGAAGAAGTACTGGCCCTAACATATGCATGCAACCAGTGATTATGCTACCGTTAGCTTGTGAAGAGATATAGATCCTAACTAATACATTCAAATAGTGAATATGCAACAGATGGTCTGTGAAAAGACACATACCCTAACAGATACATCCAACCAGTTATTATGCTACTGTTGGTCTGTGAAGAGATGCGGACCCTAACTGATACATCTAAACAGGGAATCTGCAAAAGATGGCCCAAAAAGGGATACAGATCCTAACATATACATCCAATCAGTGATTATGCTACCGTTGGCCTGTGAAAAGTTACGGACCCTAACTGATACATCCAACCAGTGAATATGCAACAGATCGTCTGTGAAAAGATACAGACCCTAACACATACATGCAACCACTGATTATGCTACCGTTGCCCTGTGATAGGATATGGGCTCTAACTTATAAATCCTACCAGTGAATATGCAACAGATTGCCTGTGAAGAGATACAGACTCTAACATATACGTGCAATCACTGATTATGCTACTGTTGGTCTGGGAAGAGCTACAGACCCTAACTTATATATATAGTCAGTAAATATGCTAGCGTTGGATTGTAAGAAGAGACACAGACCCTAAATGGTTCATCTAACCAGTGTGTCCTATCAAAAGAGAAAGATACAACTAATCATTTCTATTTAAACGCAGCCATTTTGCATTGAAACCTATGACCAACCATGTAGAACAAGCGCTATATTTACACTTATGCCTGTAAAGCTATTTATTACAACCACGAAGAATTATTATTTTTAGCATATGAACTTTTATCACGTTGTTCACCTGACCATATTGAACTTTGATCATATGTCTTGAGAACCAAGATAATTTTGTAAATCTTCGTTTATGTTATTGCCGTATTTTAGTTTAAAATTTCAAAAATATTTTTTTAATGAAAACAGACATTTTATTCTTTTTCTGAAACTAATAAAACCTTCAATTGTGATATGTTTATATTTATAAAATCCAAACGTTTAAGTTATTTTTTTAAATTTGTAATTTTAAGCAAAATAACGGATTATCAAGAGGAATTTTGTATGTGCATAATTGGGAAAGTCAGCCTGAGGCATTTAGCATTCACAAGATCTAGTGATGTTAAAAGAAAGGAAAAATGGCGAGGAAACTATGAACCAGTTTGAGTGAAAGACAAAAATAAAAGGCAAATAACTGAATGTTATATGTTACTAAATTGTGGAGAACCATGATTCGTTTTCTCATTTCAGGAAATAACAAGATTCTAAGAAGAGAAATATCAAAATTTAGGATAGTAAATACAGGGCCTCACGAAGTAAACACTCTGCCATTTCAGTAACCATGGATCAAGATGAATTTCTAAGCAAATTATGGATGTCAGATGAGGCCCATTATCATCTCACAGGCTACATGAATAAGCAGAACTACCGATCGGCCTTAAATTTTATTATTTTATCCGAGGCTGGGGGAGATGAAATTCATGTTCACCGGTATACACCTGGTGAAGGCTGAAGAGCCCAACGACAGAAACGTTGTGATAAAAATGAAAAAAAGTTGAGGTGAGTAGGCTACACATATACATTCATATATGTTAAGTATCAGAGTTATTAAAGGTATTTCATTTATTCACACTATTTCAAAAGAAAACTAGAATCTGATGTTCACATGAAATTTAATCATATCTCTGAAAATCCAATAGATTTTTTTATCTATTAAGAAAGGATAAAACATAAACTCATCTGTTTGATACAGAGGCTAATGATATTGTTATTTTCATGAATAAGGTGATTGTAATGAATTCGACTGGATTTTGAACTTGTCTCCTTAATTTCTTATTTTCTGACGCTAATCATTAAACCATCCACACATTCACGAATACAAACATTGCTATGTAAAAAATAAGAGTGACGTAGGCGATGATGAACTTTCTCTTGGCTCTGTCTCTTGTCGTTCTCAATATTTTTTCTTTTAGTATCTCTTCTAAACCGCGCTCTATCATTCAATTACTCAGACCTAAAAAGTACTTTCCCCTGTCTCTATTTCCCTTTATCCGACCTATGAGTATTAAATTCTCAGGGTCCTTCTTACGTGTCCCAGCAACCCCATTTGTCTTTTCTTGATATTGTGAGTTTTCTTCACGTTGGCATCCTTTCCAACACCTCATCATTGCACACGTGCTCCGTCCATGGTAACCTCAGCATCCTTCTGGATAACTACATTATAGCTGCAGCAAGCCTCTCCTTCATCCTTGATGAGATCCTCCAACATTCACTTCCATACAGAGGGACAGATATCACATAACAATCCTGCACTCTTTTCTTTGTTTCTAAGAAGATTTTCCTGTCTTTCGATACACTGGTTAGCTTCTGAAATGCATCTTTGGCCATGCCAATGCACCTTTGGATCTCTGTCTTACTTTCCATTCTATGTCAAAATATTTCAGTTTTCTTGAAATCTACGCTCATTCCCTTCTTCTCACTTTCTTTGCTACCTTCTGTATTTTCCTTTCCGTGTCTGCTATCAGCATCGTGTCATCTGCGTATCTGATATTCTTGAAAATTACGTATGTAAATATATCGTATATATATATATCGTATATATATATATATATATATATATATATATATATATATATAATATTAACTATAGTAATAACAATACCAATAGTAACGGAACTAACTCTGCTGAAACTAGTATTAAGATATAATTTAAATTGTCTTGTACAACCCACCGAGAACAAACTCGGAGGGAAAATAAGGGGAAGTAAAAAAAGAAACAAACGAAGTACATGAACATAAAGTCAAGCACTCGTAAGAAAGAAAAATAAAACCAAGATGAAAACCTTAACGCTAAAGCGCTCAACAGGAAAGTAGAGCAAACACAGACAGAAAATCTAAGCAAGAGCCAACAACCTCCCACGGGTTCGCCCTACGGCTCGTCTGGGAAATTTCCCTGACGAGCCGTAGGGCGAAACCATGGGAGGTTGTTGGCTCTTGCTTATATATATATATATATATATATATATATATATATATATATATATATATATATATAGTTTCAAAATTTATTAATTTATGAAAAAAGGTTTGCATGACACTTGTATACATTATTTCGCTACAATTTTAAACAGAAATGAATTTATCATTCACATACACACTGACTTATAATCACACATTTTGATGCATTAAACCACCCATGATGTTCTCATACACATTCTTTTAAAAATATTAATACACGTACATTCACATAAACGGACATACAAAATATTCTTAGCTTATTTATTTAAAGATAATTATATATAGCTTTAATACATTTGACACATACCTGACCAGTAAGAATTAACCCCAAAATCGCGACATAAAAGAATATTGTAATTTTTAAAATTTCTCTATGATGAAGCGTTAATAAAAGTGAAACGTGTTAGATTGAGATACGTTTCCTACTTTGCTTTTTTACTTCATTCTATCATATACATATAGCCTTTGAGATTTCACTCCCCCTATCGACTCAGTTGATTGAAAACTGAATTGGGTGATTAAAGTTTATTGCTTTACTCACCCGCGTATAATTAAAAATCTCGCAATGAAACGTGTCTCTTCAAATATAGAAAAAGGAATTCTGATTCCTTTTACATCCCAAAAGTATGCCATTGAAGATTGAAGATTCACAAGTTACTTAGAATGACCTACAATGTTATTATTGAACGCATTGGTTTTATGCATAGCGCCTGATTTACGACGAAATGTGTGGTTAAACAAAAGACTGTGACATCCCGCAATCAGCAAAGCAAGGTATGACAAATGGAATTTAGATTGACAAGCTCCTGTCTCGCTTGTATCATTCCGGTCAGTGTAAACATTCGTATAATTAACGCTTCCAGGGCGGGAGTCAAAATGTCTCTATCGCCCAGATTAAAGATGCTCACAGATTTTTAGAAACTCATTTGGAAAAATATTATCCTTGACTCAACATCTATATTTCCTACCCGCTTACGAAAAGTAAAAACGTACGTTTGAAAGAAAGAAAAAAAAACGCAAACTTCTTTCAACCACGCACCGAAAAACAAATTATATATCGTTGAAAAAATTAGATTGGTTATTCTTATATCATCTGTGAGATAGGGTTGTAGTCACACAGAAGAAAGAAACTACGAATTTAGGTGCCTCTACTCAATTGCCAAAAATTGCCAAAAAAGAAAAACAAACAAAAAACAACAAACAAACTAACAAACAAAAAACCCCAATAAAAAACAGTATATAATGATAATAAAAGTGTTCAAGGTTAATAAAAACAAAGTTTTATCATCAATATCAAATTTTGTTACTATTTCAAAAAAAATTTTAAATCCTTTCTAATACGTTCGAAATTTTAATTAAAATTTCATTTTTTGTTTTCCATCAGTGAAATATAGATATATATATATAAATAAATGGAAAATCTAAGTGAGCCAATAACCTACCACGGTTTCGCTTAACAGCTCGTCAGAATTTTCCCTGACGAGCTGTAAAGCAAAAACGTGGTAGGTTATTGGCTCACTTAGATTTTCGATTTTGTTTGCTCTACTTTCGCATTGGGTGCTTTATGCACGCTGCTTTCGTATTGAGCTCTTTATTGTTAAGGTTTTCATCTTGAGGGTTTTTTTTCTTTCTTACGAATGCTTGACTTTTTGTTCAGGTATTTCGTTTGTTTCTTTTTTCTTCCTCTTCGTTTCCATGCGAGTTAGTTCCAGGTGGGTTTCAAGACAATCTCAGTAGTAGTTTAATTATTGTTAATCTTGACAGAATTAGTTCTGTTGTTATTGGTATTACAACTATAATCAATATTTATATATATAAAGAGAGAGAGAGAGAGAGAGAGAGAGATAGAGAGAAAGAGAGAGAAAGAAAACGTATAACAAATTGGAAAAAAATTCGTGTGACACGTTTCGTTCTTTAGGACATGGTCGGAGAGAATTTAGTTCAACTATACGCATGAGAGTTGCTGGGAACTTCAAACTGAATTGGATTCTTTTTCGCTTTGTTTATATCACGTTTGTTATTAGATATCCCACTCCAATATTCCCTAAACATATAAAATTTGTTACTACTACATCTGAAAGAATAAAAGACTTAATCAATACTAAACAAAAAAGATAAGCCAAAATTGGAAGGAAGAATTGACTTGATCGCATGTAATAATTTTTACAAAAAATACATAAGATAAACCTCAAAGAATATGAATAAAATACTATATGAACACAAAGGGACATTTTACAAAACAATTCATCAAAAGTGTTGGTTGCCCAAGGTGACGAGACGTGCCATAATTTCACATAGAATTTGCTCCACTATTTGAAAAAGATTATAAAGATATACAATACAAAAACAGTTGGTGACTTCTTGATAATATTTGTCTAGGGAAACGATACCAATTTACTGCTTTTTAGGAACAGTTTGGAAACATTAACATAGTTTGACCCAAGATTTATGAGCGAGGATAGATTGACGAAACTGTTCGAAAGCCATCGAGGATTCTATGAGCACATTGTCACAAATCACCGTGACCGAGGTTTTGAGTGTGCTGGCATTGACTACTGATCTGTACAGATTGTGCGCTGTCTCCCAGAAATTGTAGATAAGGTCGGCTTATACGCTTACACATAGAAAAATGTGTAATACATAAACGCGTTGATTCGAAAAGGGAAGGCAATACAGCATCACACAATCATTATACATTGGCTCCATTCACTTAGATAGAAATGTATATAATACAAGTATATGTAAATGCATCTACTTCTCAGCATGTTCGATCAAGAATAGACATGGGACTGATGAAAAAAGAGCTGAATCGATTAAAGTGGATGGCTTTTCAGTTTTCCTACTCAGAATAGAATGATAATACTAGTTTAATCCCATGCGATTTACATACAGAGGCGTTCCATTATTTCTATAAGTTCATTCTTACTTCCTTTGGTGTTTTTCTTCATCATCATTCTTTTTATTGTCGGATTTTATTTCATGGTAACGCTTTTCATTTTCTACCTATCTTGCATTTTCGCTATTTTATCGGGTCCTTTTCGAATTGACTTCTTTTTTGATAATTTTTACATCATTTATTTTTACTCTTTTTAGTCTTATTTTATTCATTTTTATTTTGTATTATCTTATGATCTTTCGTTTATTTTTCTATCTTGGTGCACTCAAATCATTATAACTTTCTTTTCCTATACTTTCTTTCTTTCTTTACACATTCAATTTATTGGTTTTGTGAATTCAATTTACTATTTCTTTCTTTCTTTATGTGCAGACATTCATCGACGTTTTCTTTCTTTAGATTTTTCTTCATCTTTTGTTTTCTTTCTTTACATATTCTCCGATGGGGTTTCTTTTTTTATTTTTTTCCTTTCTTTTCCTTGCGTTTTAATTCAGCAATATGTTTTCTTTTATTTCCCTTTTATTGCTTATACAATTTTTTATGGCGTCATTTAACAATTTCTTTTTTCTTTGCACTTTCAAATATTTATTTTGCGCGGTCTGAGTTTACTTCTTTCTTTCTTTCTTTCTTTCTTCATTGTATTTCTTTATTTTCTAGTATCTTTGCACATTCAATCATAGAATTTTTTCTTTCTATCTTTTATCTTGCTTTTTTTCTTTCTTTAAACAGCATTCAATCACGTTTTTTTCTTTTCTTTCTAGATTTCTTTCTTCCTTTCTTTTTCTAGCGCAAATTATTCAGCAGTGCTCTATATCTTTTCTTTTCTTTCTTTCTTTCGGTCAAGTTGTTTTATTTTTTATTTCTTTCTTTCTCAAATTTTCTTTATTTATTTGCATATTCGTTCAGTAGGCTTCTCTTATTTTCTTTCCACGATGTTTTTTCTTTTATTGTTTCTTTCTTTCACCTTTCTTTCTTTCTTTCATTCTTTCTTTCAATTCTCGTTTAATTTTGCTGTTTTATATCTTTCTTTTTTTCTTTATTTTCTCATTCAATCGCATTTTCTTCTTTCTTTCTTTCTTTCTTTCTTTCTTTCATTCTTTCTTTCAATTCTCGTTCAAATTTGCTGTTTTATATCTTTCTTTTTTCTTTATTTTCTCATTCAATCGCATTTTCTTCTTTCTTTCTTTCTTTCTTTCTTTCATTCTTTCTTTCAATTCTCGTTTAATTTTGCTGTTTTATATCTTTCTTTTTTCTTTATTTTCTCATTCAATCGCATTTTCTTCTTTCTTTCTTTTTTTCTTTCTTTCTTTCTTTTCCTGTACATTCGCATTGTTTTCTTGCTTTCATTCTGCTTTTCTCGCTCAAAAACATTGTTTTCTTCCTTTTTTGCTGTCTTCTCTTACTTTTTTTGATTTTGTCCCTCTATATTGTGTCTTATTCTGCATTTAAACGTGCATCGGCAGAGCAAAATTAATGCCGTGGCCGTCTAAAATGGCTTCATTTACATCCTGTCCACCGATCAAACCATGTATTTTAACTTAACAGCAACTTTGGTTTCAAAAATGGTTACCCTAGGACCGGGGACAAGCACACTTTTTTTCGTGCGTTCCTCCTAATGTTAAACCACGTCATGTGCAAACGCGAGTCGATGTCGCTCGATAGGAATTACGCAAATACGTACTCTCCAGCAAACCGAGATGCATAATGCGTCTAGAAAAAAGTGTAAAAAAATTTTAAAGGACACACGCTTCTCCCCAACAACGCACCGTTATAGGCACACACACACACACACACACACACACACACACACACACACACACACACACACACAAGGAATAGGAATTAAAGAAGAGAAAGAGAAAGACAGAGAAAGACAGAGCGAGTGAGCGAGAGAGAGAGAGAGAGAGAGAGAGAGAGAGAACCAAGGGAACAAAATCAGAAAAAATGGCCTAAAAAAGAAAAAAGAAGACAAGTGAAGAAAAGAAACGGAAAAGGAAAGTGAGATTCCAAAATATAAATTCAGCTGAATATTGCATCTCCAAAACGACGAAAACAAAACAAACAAACAAACAAAAAAAAAAAAAGAAGGAAACAAATAACCAAAGTAAACAAACAAAAAATGCAGAAACTGCAAAATTCAAAAACTACGCTGTAATAAAACAAAAAAAAACAAAACAAAAGAGGTGAGGAAACGAATGCAAAAATGATAATTATAATAACGAGAGTGAACAAAAAAAGCGAAAGAAAAAATGTTTGGAAAAAATGATGAAGATTTGGAACTTGAAAGTAAAATATGTGAAGAAGAAAATGCAGTTCATAGGGGTGTATGTAACGTTAATGAGAAAATAAAAAAAAGAAGGAAGAGAAACGGAAAATATAGCAAAGAAGAAGAAATTTAATAAATGAAAAAAGAAAACAAAGAAAAAAAATTGATGAGAAAAAAGGAAATTTTTATTGTGCATGTTTTGGGCAGTGACATTCTATTTTAACAGAAGATTTTAAAGGAAGAAATGAATAAAAATACATATGACAGTGGCGAATGGGGTTTGTATTTTCTATTATTCTGACGCTATATTCCTGCAAATTTATACAAATATACAGGCACGAAAAAAACAGTGCAAAGCGACTTAATATTTGTAAATTATTTCGACATAGTAATTATATGCGTATATAAAAGTTAAAATATTGTGTAGAATTACATGAACTTCATAGAAATATATATATATATATATATATATATATATAGAATAGTCGCCTAGCAATTAACTTCGCTTAGACGCAATTCTGACAATTCTGACAGTGTCGAACTCTCTACCTGAAGGCAGTGAGTAACCCAGACGAAGGCTGCGCCGAAGGGTAACGTCTCATTTGGGAAAACTTAGACATGTAATTTTGCCCGAGCTATATGACTCTAGTCACACACATGAAAAAGATCTTCTGCCACGTTTTGTTTCAAGCAGCTAAATGACTATATATATATATATATATATATATATATATATATATATATATATATATATATATATATTTATAAAAGAGAAAATTTATTATGTATACGTATTCGGAGAAATTTCACTAACTCCCTTTCTCTTTGTCTCTTTCTCTCTCCTTATATAAATCTATCTATCTATCTATCTATCTATCTATCTATCTATCTATCTATCTATCTATCTATCTATATAGTCTGTGTGTATGCGTGTGTATGCCTGCATGTGTGTATGTCTAAGTGTTTGTACATGTATATCTATACAAATATATGTGTGTATGTAAGGATGAGTGTATATATGAGCAGATGCATGTGCATATGCGTGTGTATGTATGTGTGTGCGTATATGTGCTTGTATTGTGTATGGTTTTATTTGTATGCGCGTCTGTGTGAGTGTGTGTGTATTTTTTCCTGCACGTGAATGTGTGAGCATAAATGTATATATGTGTCTATATGCGTGCCTGTTTGTGTGTGTCTGTTTAATTATAATGATAAAACCAATATCAGAAATATATTGTGCAATGGCGATTTTCTAAACGCCTCTTAGATGTGGCACAAGGCTAAAATTCTATGTCACTTAGTGAGGATCTCACTCACTAATCAATTGTAATGAATTTAGCTAGACACGCCTGCTAAATATTACACCTTATCGAGATGCCCAAATGTGGTCTAATGGTTAACAAATTTGTTTCACTTAGTGAGTTATATTCTTAATGAATTCCACATTTTTTCGCTCTTGCACCAAACCTAATTTCCGATTAGAAAAACTATTGGACTCGTATATGTATTTAAGAATTGTTTGACTATTCTCGCGCACTCAGGACACGTATTTACAAAAGACATGAAAATCTTTTATAAATTATGAAATTATATATATATATATATATATATATATATATATATATATGTACATATATATATATATATGTGTTTGTGAATGTGTGTTAACTGCTTTTCATAAGCAAAAGCCGGTTTAAAACGTGTTTTTCTCTTCATTTACCGTTTCCTTGATCGATTTTGTCTGATTCTATTTTCATGCAGCATTGATTTGAAGGAAATGAAATTGAAAAAAAAAGAGATAAAAAAGAACCAGCTTTTTCCGTATTATTAGAATGAGGGAAAACTATTTTTTAAAGAAGATGTAAGTGAAGTATACGTTAATTAGTGTCGCGTCGAATTTCAATCGTCAGCTTTAATAAAGACAATTCACAATGCTAAGAATAGGCAGGAAAACAGATCAAGGTAGACAGCTAACTACTGGCTTATATAAGGGAGGAGAGAGTGAGGGAGAGAGAGAGAGTGAGGCGGGGGAATGACGTAGAACGATTTCTAATGAAATGTTTATGGAAATTTTATTGAAAAAAAAGGGACATCAAGGGAGAGTCAACATGAAGTTCGTACATACATTCATATATACATTACACGGTAAAATAGAGAGAGAGAGAGAGAGAGAGAGAGAGAGAGAGAAAGAGAAAGAGAGAAAGAGAAAGAGAGAGATAAAGATAGAGACAGATACAGATGGAGAGAAGATGCAGAGATTTTGAAATAAAGAGAAAGATACAAAGACAGAGAGAGAGAGAGAGAGAGAGGGGGAGAGAGAGAGAAAGGAAGATAGGGGTGCAGATAGTTAGAGATAAAAATAGACAGAGATACAGAGAGGGAGGGAGAGAAGAGTGCAGATATTTTGAGATACAGATAAATAGAGGTAGAGAGCGAAAATGTGCAGTGATTTAGTGAAAAAGATAGATAGAGGTAGAGAGAAAGAGAGAGGAAAAGAAAGAGAGAAATAGAAAAAGTGTGAGGGATTCCGTGGATACTAAAATCAAGCAGGTGCAGAATTTTAATTACCTGACAGGGGACGGAAAATGCGACACTGATATCTAAACAGTATTGGCTTGACCAAGGACGCATTTCAAATGCAAAGCAGAGTATTGAGAGGCAGCAAGGTTTCGTTGGAAACAAGAAAAGAATACTGGAAACTCAATGCCACAGAAAAGTTGTTATACAGAAGAATAATGAGGATAACACGGACCGAATATGTGAGCAACGACAAGGTTTCGGAGAGGATGTTTACGAAAAGGAAATTTATATTTAGCATCAGGAAGAGCCAACTGAAGCTTCTGCGACACGCAAAGAAGCTCTGGAAAGTCTAATACTCACGGGACGGATAGAGGGAAAGGGATACTGAAGAAAGCCTTGCGAAACCTACTTGATGGGCTTGAGCAAGTGGATGGTAGAGTAGATAACAAGAGAAAAGGTGCTAATATCGACAAAGGATAGGTCTAAGTGGAGGTCCATCATTGCCTACGTTCTGAAAGGACACGACACATTTAAACTTATTTATAAATAGAACTTTGTCTGTCTGTGTGGGTCCATTACTCCAAAACGGCTGAACCGATTTTCTTGAAAATTTACACAGTTGTACTATAAGTATCTGCGAGTGTTCTTAGCTAGGTTTTGTGTCGAGGTACCCCGATAAATATCGAAAATTGATAATCGAACAAATCGGGTTACAGAAGGAGTGGTTCGATTTTAATCAAAATTTGATACACTCATAGACAAAGACATAAGAAATGATATTCAGAAGTTTCAAGCTTGAAGTAATTAATTGTAATTCTTAGTCTCAGCCATGATAACATTTACTTAGAGGAATTCAAAATTCAGTTTACGACGAAAAAAGACTTATTTGATATCGATACCAGGAAATCAAAATTTGACTTACATCCATTCATTTTTCTTTCAGTCTACGGTTTCGCTTTAACTGGAAACAACTATTACTTTTTAGTCTTTCGTGCCAACGTACAAAGAGTCTGAGCTCCAGGACCATGTATTAGTTTTAAAGCATTCATTACGCCCGAGCAACGCCGGGCTATACTGCTAGTAAAATATATAAGAAGAATCTAAGACATTAAACACCATTGTCTTCGCTTGCTTCAATTATTCACGTATTTTATAATACTTTCCTCTTTCTCCTTGTATCTCTTTTTACTTTCCTTTCCACCCTTTTAAATTTCCTTATCCCTTTTTATTTATCGGGAGACACTTTTCATTTCTCCGGTCCTTTTTATTTTTTGGCTTATGCATTTTCTCTAGATTCTTTAATTCTTGACTCAACTCTATTTGTAATTAGTGCATTGTATACACATTTTTAAAATCATTTCACTCCAAGATAAGCAATACAGCCACTAATACAAAAGGTGTTACTGACTCAGAGAATGAAAAAAAACATTATTAAGTAGTGAGAACAATAAAAGAACTTGAGGTCAGGCAGAAGATGACGATTGACATTTCGTTTAAATGTTTGAAGATCAAAGATGAATGAATGGAAAGGAAGAAGCGGGAAGAGAGTTCTACAAGCAAGAATTGTGACAGAAGAAAAGGTTTGCATAAAATTTACAGTTACATCTATCTATTTCAACTGTAAAATGATGAGACCTTGCCACCAATCTACTACAGCGCATTAATTCATAACGCTAGCTACCATAGAGGAAAACTCATCAAAACAATTACAATGAAGTTTTTTACCGAAAAAATCTCAGGAGAGATTATGGCGGTAGGAAAGTGACTGAAGTAGTTAACATGCCAGACGGGGTCCAGTAACATTGCAGATTCTCTCTTTCTTGATTTTTTTTCAAGGATCATTAGATATTGATCACTAACGCCAGTACTTATGTGACGGTAATATCCGAATCAAGAACGATTGGTAGACATAGAATGTATAAGATAGATTCTGATGAGATAAATTATCTAGTCCGCAAAGAGAAACAGATTTCCTAGCAGATGAGCGATTAACCTATTTAAAATAATCTTTCCACTTCATGTCAGCGGAAAACGTTAATCAATGAAGGCACACTCCGCATATTAGCATCAGTCATGGGAGGCAAAAAAGGATTCTCAAAAGAGAACACATCCACTTTTTTCTTCTTCAATTTCTTCATATTCTTCTTCATATTTTTCTTCATCTTCAACTTCTTTTTCTTCAACTTCTTCTTCTTTATTATCTTCGTTTACCACTTCTTCATGTTTTTCTTCAATTACTCCTTCAAATTTCTTCGTTTTCTTCTTCTTCAACTTCTTTTTCTTCAGATTCTTCTTCTTTATTATCTTCGTTTTCCACTTTTTCATGTTTTTTTTTCAATTACTTCTTCAACTTTTCTTCGATTTCTTTTTCTTCAACTTCTTCTTTATTACCTTCGTTTTCCACTTCTTCATGTTATTTTCATCAATTACTTCTTCAACTTTTCTTCGTTTTTTTTCTTCAACGTCTTTTTCTTCAACTTCTTCTTCTTTATTATCTTCGTTTACCACTTCTTCATGTTTTTCTTCAATTACTTCTTCAAATTTCTTCGTTTTCTTCTTCAACTTCTTCTTCTTTATTATCTTCGTTTTCCACTTCTTCATGTTTTTTCTTCAATTACTTCTTCAAATTTCTTCGTTTTCTTCTTCAACTTCTTCTTTATTATCTTCGTTTACCACTTCTTCATGTTTTTTCTTCAATTACTTCTTCAAATTTCTTCGTTTTCTTCTTCAACTTCTTTTTCTTCAACTTCTTTTTCTTTATTATCTTCGTTTTCCACTTCTTCATGCTTGTTTCTTCAATTACTTCTTCAAATTTCTTCGTTTTCTTCTTCAACTTCTTTTTCTTCAACTTCTTCTTCTTTATTATCTTCGTTTTTCACTTCTTCATGCTTTTTTCTTCAATTACTTCTTCAAATTTCTTCGTTTTCTTCTTCAACGTCTTTTTCTTCAACTTCTTCTTCTTTATTATATTCGTTTTCCACTTCTTCGTTATTTTCATCAATTACTTCTTCAACTTTCTTCGTTTTCTTCTTCTTCAACTTCTTTTTCTTCAACTTCTTCTTCTTTATTATCTTCTGTTTTACACTTCTTCATGTTATTATTTTCATCAATTACTTCTTGAACTTTTCTTCGTTTTCTTCTTCTTCAACGTCTTTTTCTTCAACTTCTTCTTCTTTATTATCTTCGTTTACCACTTCTTCATGTTTTTTCTTCAATTACTTCTTCAAATTTCTTCGTTTTCTTCTTCAACTTCTTTTTCTTCAACTTCTTTTTCTTTATTATCTTCGTTTTCCACTTCTTCATGTTTTTTCTTCAATTACTTCTTCAAATTTCTTCGTTTTCTCTTCAACTTCTTTTTCTTCAACTTCTTTTTCTTTATTATCTTCGTTTTCCACTTCTTCATATTTTTTTCTTCAATTACTTCTTCAAATTTCTGTTTTCTTCTTCAACGTCTTTTTCTTCAACTTCTTCTTCTTTATTATCTTCGTTTTCCACTTCTTCATGTTTTTTCTTCAATTACTTCTTCAAATTTCTTCGTTTTCTTCTTCAACTTTTCTTCAACTTCTTCTTCTTTATTATCTTCGTTTTCCACTTCTTCATAAATTTTTTCTTCAATTACTTCTTCAAATTTCTTCGTTTTCTTCTTCAACGTCTTTTCTTCAACTTCTTCTTTATTATCTTCGTTTTCCCACTTCTTCATGTTTTTTCTTCAATTACTTCTTCAAATTTCTTCGTTTTCTTCTTCAACTTCTTCTTCTTTATTATCTTCGTTTTCCACTTCTTCATGTTTTTTTCTTCAATTACTTCTTCAAATTTCTCTTCGTTTTCTTCTTCAACTTCTTTTTCTTCAACTTCTTTTTCTTTATTATCTTCGTTTTCCACTTCTTCATATTTTTCTTCAATTACTTCTTCAAATTTCGTTTTTTCTTCAACGTCTTTTTCTTCAACTTCTTCTTTATTATCTTCGTTTTCCACTTCTTCAGTGTTTTTTCTTCAATTACTTCTTCAAATTTCTTCGTTTTCTCTTCAACTTCTTTTTCTTCAACTTCTTCTTCTTTATTATCTTCGTTTTCCACTTCTTCATGTTTTTTCTTCAATTACTTCTTCGTCTCTTCGTTTTCTTCTTCAACGTCTTTTTCTTCAACTTCTTCTTCTTTATTATCTTCGTTTTCCACTTCTTCATATTTTTTTCTTCAATTACTTCTTCAAATTCTCTTTTCTGTTTTCTTCTTCAACGTCTTTTTCTTCAACTTCTTCTTCTTTATTATCTTCGTTTTCCACTTCTTCATGTTTTTTCTTCAATTACTTCTTCAAATTTCTTCGTTTTCTTCTTCAACTTCTCTTTTTCTTCAACTTCTTCTTCTTTATTATCATCGTTTTCCACTTCTTCATGTTTTTCTTCAATTACTTCTTCAAATTTCTTTTCGTTTTCTTCTTTCAACGTCTTTTTCTTCAACTTCTTCTTCTTTATTATCTTCGGTTTCCTAATTTCTTCATGTTTTTTCTTCAAGTACTTCTTCAAATTTCTTCGTTTTCTTCTTCAACGTCTTTTTTCTCCATTTCTTCTTCTTTATTATCTTCGTTTTCCACTTCTTCATGTTTTTCTTCAATTACTTCTTCAAATTTCTTCGTTTTCTTCTTCAACTTCTTCTTCTTCAACTTCTTCTTCTTTATTATCTTCGTTTTCCACTTCTTCATGCCTTTTTCTTCAATTACTTCTTCAAATTTCTTCGTTTTCTTCTTCAACGTCTTTTTCTTCAACTTCTTCTTCTTTATTATCTTCGTTTTCCACTTCTTCATGTTTTTCTTCAATTACTTCTTCAAATTTCTTCGTTTTCTTCTTCAACGTCTTTTTCTTCAACTTCTTCTCCTTTATTATCTTCGTTTTCCACTTCTTCATGTTTTTCTTCAATTACTTCTTCAAATTTCTTCGTTTTTTTCTTCAACTTCTTTTTCTTCAACTTCTTCTTCTTTATTATCTTCGTTTTCCACTTCTTCATGTTATTTTCATCAATTACTTCTTCAACTTTTTCTTCGTTTTCTTCTTCTTCAACTTCTTTTTCTTCAACTTCTTCTTCTTTATTATCTTCGTTTTCCACTTCTTCATGCCTTTTTTCTTCAATTACTTCTTCAACTTTTCTTCGTTTTCTTCTTCTTCAACGTCTTTTTCTTCAACTTCTTCTTCTTTATTATCTTCGTTTTCCACTTCTTCATGTTATTTTCATCAATTACTTCTTCAACTTTTCTTCGTTTTCTTCTTCTTCAACGTCTTTTTATTCAACTTCTCCTTTAACTTTATCTTCTCCGTCATCTTTCTTAACATCAACGTCTTCTTTGTCTCCTTGTTCAATTTCTTCTGTTTCTCTTTCTTCCTTTTCTTTAATATAATGTATCCCTTCAGGAATAGGCGAATATGTCTCGGCAAAACATTCTACCACGTGTGATTCTTAGCAGTTTTTCTTCCCGTACCGACATCCATTCACACAAGCCAGTGTTAACAGGCCAACTACCTACCACTATCTCTCTTACCCTGACAATGTCCCATGATGGTTAAGTTTTCCAGGCCATCCTTCTGCATGTTTTCCTTGTTGACTACTAGCTACTTCTTATAGGAGTTAACTTTCCATGACTTCTTCCTCATTATAACTCCATGAAATTTTAGCTGTCTTTACCTGATCCTGAGTTTAAGTCTTCTTCCTCTTGAGATTTTGTTTTCTCACTCTGTCTCAAGTTCTCTAAGCCCACTTTCCTCATTGTGTTCAAGAAAATTTCAGCAGTCTTTTCCTGATTCTTAGAAAGGGTGTTCTTTCTCTCGATACTTATTTTAAGGCTTTCCGTTTACTGATTGGCTCTGTCTGATTGAGGGGTTGGGTACGTTCTCGAAGACCTCCTTCCTCATTATATGCTGAAGAAATTTCAGCTGTCTTTTCTTGATTCTGAGTTTAAGTGTTATTTCTGTATACATTTTATTTAAGGCTTCCTCGTGGTTTACTCTCTTTCTGTTCCATGAAGTTTATATTTACCAAGCCCCTTCTTCCTCATAATGTGTCCAAAGAATTTCCGCTCCCTTTTCCTGACCCTGGCTATGAATTTTTGTTCAATTGGCATTTCCTTTAAGGCTTCTTTCTTGATTCATCGCTCAGTCCCAGGGAGTTTAAATTCTATAATCCCCCTTTATCATTATGTATCCAAGTAATACTTTTGAGTTTTAAAGATTCTCAATATCTGTTCTTTCTCTTGCAATTTTCTGCAAGACTTCCTAGTTGCTTATTCTCTGTTCCATGATGTTTAATGTATCCAAGCCCTGCTTTTCTAATCATGTGTCCAAGCTTTTCAGCATTTTTCTGATTCCTTGTAGAACTGTACTTTCTCTTGACATTTTCTTTAAGTCTTAAATATCTGGCTTTGTCCCATGAAGATTAAGTCCTGCAAGATCTCTGTTCTCAAAGGAATATAAGCCATCTTTTTCTGATCCTGAGTATGTTATTTCTGTAGAAAACTTTGAAACATTCTTGTTACTTTCACGTACTGTTCCATGAAGATTAATTTTTTCAAGCATCTTATTTCATTTGCGCCCAAGAATTTAAGCTCTCTTTTGGTGATTCAGAGTATGTGTTCTTTTTTTTAGCATGTTATTTTAGGTTCCCTTTTTGATACCATGTTCCGTCCATATTATTTTCAGTATCTTTTTGTAGAACCAAAAACCTCCTGCATCCATTTTTTTCTCATCCGTGTAGTCATTGTTAAACATTCACAGCCAAACAAGAAGATGGATATCACATTGCATTCCCTTGTACGGTTTATTCACCAAAAGACGATTCGCTGATAGACAATTCACTGACAGGAAAATCGTTCGAATCTTTAAGTCTTTCCAAGTTTAAGCTCTCATCCACTTTGTTATTTATAAAATGTCGGCGAACTCTCCAGGTTTAGGTGGATGAAAGTGTCCCGAAGTCGTTCTGTTAATTATATAGATTACAGCTTTTACATTATTCGGACAATTGTCCTCATCTTTGTTGCCATTTGTACAACGTTTCGGCCGTTGTACGCTCCGGCATTCTTCAGGTGCTAGTAATTTCGAACCGAACCATTTCTTACAATTACTGGAGAAACAGGCCACTCCATAAGGTAAGGCTACAAGAACATCGCAAGGCCGTAAGACGAGAGGAGATAGAAAATCATGCATAGCTGACCACATATTGAGTGAAAAAAGGGATCACCGCCCCCTATGGGATGAAGTTGAAATAATAGATAGAGAATGCCACTAGAAACAACATAAACTTGAAGAATCCGGCACATAAGCTAGGCTACAAAAATTTCCTAAGCCGACCAAGCATAGAAATGAACACAATACGGTAACAAGTAATACGGATTACCAAAGAAAATCATTAGTTTCAAAATTGCAATATGAGCTCTGGTAAAAAATAATACAGAAAATCATTAACAACAAAAATACTAGAGAAAACCATTAACAAAAGTTGTAATATGAAGTCTGATAAAACGGGTTACTGGACATTAGGTTTATAAGTCCCAAAATTCAGTTGTTGTCTTCAATGGATATAGATATTGGTTAGTCCCTGTGACTTGACCCAAAGAGCTGTGAGTTCAATACCAGGCTACAGCAGTGGTGAATAAGTAACTTACTGGGTTAGAGGAAGATAAATCATGACTACCAAAAGAGGCACTACTACGCAAGGAATGAAGATCATATACCCCAGTGATGGTAATAAAGTGTTCGGTTCGAAATTCCTAGCATCTGATAAATGGCCGGAGCTTACAACGACCGAAACGTCGTACAAATGGCAACAAAGACGAGGACAATAGTCCAAATAATGTAAATACTTTAAATACTACTTAATCTCAGAAATATAGACAAATATCTTAGATATCATTGTTCGCACCCTCGTTGTTCGCACCTCAAGTAGCTTTTAAATTCTCGTGTTTTGTCAATAACATAGGCGTATCGTTCAAATAAAAGCATTCTGCCTTCTCGTTCTGTCTGACAAACTCCATAATGGCGACAGAAGAGATTAAAATGTTCGAAAGAACTGGATAAGAGCTTGAACTGTCTGTAAATGATCTGTCGGCGAACTGTCCGTTGGCGAAAAGCTATATAGCAGGAACAATATTACATTATACTTTAGCTGTCTTTTCTTAGTTTCTAACGATGTTTTATGTTTTTAGATACTGTGCTTAGCTTTTGGAAAACATGATTTGCTGTTCCAATGCACCTTCGGATTTTGGTCTCCCGTTTTCCGACATTTGTGAAAAAGTTTCCAACATATTTAAATTTTTAGGCATTTTGGTTTTTGATGCCTCAGGTTTATAGTTCGCATCTTGAGCTGTTTCTGCTTCTGACAACCATTTGTTCTGTCTTCTTAAAATGATGCTTATACTGTTGAAGATTCTTGGCCCAACCAACTATCTAAAATTCGTATTTTAATCACATTTAAATATTGATTTTGGAAAGTGCGTTTGTAGAGAACTACGTGAAATAATATTATGTAATTAATGACGTACGCTCACATGTACATACAAGTTTGCATACGAGTTCTCATGATAGGTTCAAAAACATTGATTTAGTCACATATCTAAATAAATTCCGTTCATAAGCACACAATTATATTTAAAAAAATCTTATATTTGTTTCTGTTCACGTATTTACGCAAGTAAATAAGTTACAACTGCACGGAGAGACCTACAATAATCTCTTTTTCATCCGTTTACAAGATCTGCAATTTCTACCAAGTCATGGCTTATCATTTTCGTTTATGAAAAAAATAGAGATTCTGTAACCAGACAAAAAGCGTGCCAAGAAGATTAACAGCCGACAAATACGGGGATCTTGAGCTTTGTGAAAATGAATCAGTAATTTTGAATTTGGCTGGGGTAGGATAAAAGAAAAAAAGAAAGACAAAAGACAAAAGACTTGACTTAAGAAGTCAAAGAAAAATTCGTAGTTTTACTTGCAAATTTCTTCTTTTTTATTTCTTTGTTACTCTAAGTGTACTACAACCGTCTCTCTCTCTCTCTCTCTCTCTTTCTCTCTCTCTCTCTCTCTCTATATATATATATATATATATATATATATTTAAAGATGCAGAGAGAGTGAGAGGAGATGGAAGTGTATGAACTTTTTACAAATTGCCACAACTTGCACTGAATCACAACCGAGTTATTTTTATGTGGAAAACGTAATTTGCGAGAAAAAAGTTTTTGTTTCTTTTTCAGTTAGCTTACATTATCCATGCACACACACACACACACACACACACACACACACACACACACACACACACACACATGCACACACAGACACGCGCGCACACACAGAGACAGAAACACACAAACACACACACACCTATATATATATATATATATATAAGTAAAGTTTGTGGAATACATATATATATGTGTGTGTGTGTGTGTGTGTGTGTGTGTGTGTGTGTATGTGCATATATATATATATATATATACTAATAAATATACATATTATTCTGTGTCTATGGCACAAGTAATATTTTTTCCTCGACCAATTCTTTTTTCCATTCGTAATGATGTTTTACCACCACATCATATCTTAATTCTGTTATTTGCAATTTGAATGTAGTTGAACATAGGTAGTTGTTCTACATAGATATAATATTTCAGTGTTTGTATTATACAATGAAGTAAGATTTACCTGCTAGAATTTTATATCCGGTTGCAAGTAGTAGCGAACTGGTAAATACATCCGGGTCATCTATAGCACAACTAGTCATAAATAATTTGTTGTTGGATTGAGTGCTGACTGTTTTAATGTATTATCAAGGTTTCATTTTTTATATCATCTGAAAGTTTTGGAGTCCATATATATGAAATCCTGCAAGCCTTCTCTCTGCAAACAAGGAGATTGCTTGCTGGGTTTGAATGCTATGGACTATAATTCTCTTGCATTTTCCCCCATCTCATTAACATCTTTTATTTTCTACGCTCACATAAATTTTCTACGCTCACATAAATTTTCCAGAAATAAACTCGATAAGGTCTGGGATGAAACCGGTCGTTTATTTTAGTTTTTTGTATAAAAATTGTCATCCAAATTTTGCTTATTCATCGCTAAAATGTATATAAATATATATGCTATCAGTATATAGCAGTATAGCCCGGGGTTGCTCGGGTGTAATGAAATCTTTAAAACTAATCCATGGTCATGGAGCTCAGACTCGTTGGACATTGGCACGAAAGACTAAAAAGCAATAGTTGTTTCCAGTTAAAGCGAAACCGTAGACTGAAAGAAAAATGAATGGATGTAAGTCATATTATGCTTTCCTGGTATCGATATCAAATAAGCTTTTTTCGTTGTAAACTGAATTTTGAAGGCTAAATAAGAACTCTGAGTAAATGGTATCATGGCTGAGACTAAGAACTACAATTATACCTACTTAGAGCCAAACCCGAAGCAAAAGCTAAAATAAAAGGGCGGAAAAAACTGATATTGATCAGACCCGGTATCTTGCCTTTTATATATATATTATGGATTTTCTGCACTATTGTAAGAACTGCAACCTTGAAACTTAATATCGTTTCTTATGTCTGTCTATGAGTGTATCAAATTTGTTTAAAATCGGACCACTCCTTCTATAGGTAACGGACGCACACACACACACACACACACACACACACACACACACACACACACACACACACACACAGAGTTTCATTTATGAATAAGTTTATATATATATATATATATATATATATTAATTTGTTTTTCGTCATAATAAAATTAAACCAGTGTACAGTTGTATTAAATAGGGTTCAATATCAATATGTTGTAGAACTTTTAAATATTTTTATAGTTATCTGTGAAATGGCCAAATTTTTCTCCTGATTTGCATATTTTAGCATCGTTGTAATGTTTGGCGGTTTACCTATAAGATATATTTAAAGGCATCTTCGGTCACATGCCATGGCTTTATGAGGTTGTTTAGTCAGAGTTGTCAGCAACTCCCTTCGAGGGGAACCTCAATTTTAGGACATCCGTCCGCTTCGACGGGTGGACACAGACTCTCCTACAGAAATTTTTCTAACTTTCAGCTTGAAGCTACATCGGTATCATTGAGAGCTATCTTCCAGTACAAACCCCAATCTGAGGCAAGAGTTGGCACCTGACCTTAGCAGACAAAATAAAAGTTCCAATCCGAAAAGGTTTTCCCTTTTGCGCACCTGGCTGACATTTTTCAACAAAATATATTTCACTCAAATTTCAAAATATTTGAGTCACCAAGCGCAATCACATTGAAATGCCAAAAATTTTGTGCTGCTCAAAAATAGCATCCAACGAATATTTAACAGTGCGTGGACGTGCATCTGTGCGTGTGTGTATGTGACAATAAAGGTAATGTCTCGTTTGAAACACATGTAAAAACTGAAATGATGATATATTTTGAGTGTTTTCGAACCAAAAGTTTTGTAACAAGTTCGGCAATAAGTTCCTTAATCTAGTTAAATAAAGTTTCCAAAATAATAATAATCCTCTTAATAAAATGTTTAATAAGAATACACTGGAACTTAGTTATAGTTGCACTGATAATCTTGATATGTTAATAAAAACACAATAATAACATCCTAAAACAACATTATGATAGGAATTATAACCAACTTATCATAAATAATGATAATAACACAATTTTCTGAAATCGTTATAACCTAACGCCTTTCAGATTCTATATTATACCAAGCTACCATTTCCACTACTGAAATGTCTAATCTTACCAAATATTATATCGGATGTACTAAAAATAATTTAAAGTATCGATTTTGCCAGCACAACTTATCTTTCAATAATAAAATATATAGTAATTCTACTTCTTTCTCTAAATACACCTGATGATTGAAAGCTACTCATAAAACTCCTACAGTCAAACTGAAAATATTAACTAAAGCTAGAACATGTAAATCGTCACATGAAATATGTTTTCTTTGCTTACAAGAAAAAATCCATATAATAAAATTCATAAAACTGTCTTATTGTATCAGCGAAATGAAATCACTAATTTTTGCTACCATATTATTTTCTATATTCTTAAATATTTCAAATATTTAAGAATATTCTTAAATTATTTGAATCTTATTTTAATATTCATATTACTTTACCTTAAACTTTAGCTTATTTAACTGGTAATTTTTTTTCATTATTATCATTCTTTTATTTGTATTATTAACAAATCCCTTTAAGAAAATATATACTATGTCTGGTTTTCGGTTAAAGAGGGGGGCAAAGATTTTGAAGCTGTATTTTGCACCAAAGTCATCTACACTTGTTTAAAGGTAATTTCGACGTGAATTTCTTGGGAGGAAAATTTTCCATCACACGTTTATTAGAAAAGTTTAGAAACACCTGTAGTGTGTTTAACAACAACAACAGAGGCTATTGTTGCACAAAGTTTGCAGCGGGGACGCTGGTTCATGTTCAAGACGTCAGAGAACATTCGGAACAGTCACTCGCAAATCCGCCTGACGGCTGTCATGCAATAGAGACTTTCCAATTCTGTGTGTCAAATCATCCACAGTGATTTGAAACTGCTTCCCTACAAAGTGCAGATTCATCAAGCGCAAAAACCAACAAGGAAGGAGGAACTTGATAATTGAGAAAACTGCACTATGTATTCCATAGCTAGAAAACTTGTTTAGCAAACCCCCATTCCACTTCTTTTCTAACGCATTCAATATTTTTAAAATCTTCGTCTTCGTGGTGTATTCGTTGTCGAATGACTCACAGATTCAGTGCATAATGATAGGATATCAGCAGTAGAACTAGAAAAGGAAAACCATACTGTTTGTTGCTGATCACGATGTTGTCCTTATTAAAGTGATCGACAATCTTCTTGATAGTAGCTTCAGAAACATGCTGATGGTACTAAGAAGAATTATGGGTCAATATTGTACCGGAGATGAGCGTTCATTCGTATTCTTTAAAACATTACATACAGATGACAATTTCTATAGACTTAGATTGTTTTTATATATAGAAATCATCGCATGTTGGTCAAAAGTAAGCGTGTGTATATTGATATCAAAATAATAACATAATTGCTGAAAAGAAAAATGTTCCTTAAAACGTTTGGGAATAAAATAATCTGTAAAAAGTAAAATAAAAATCACAAATTGAAAAAATAATAAAATCAGATAATGATAAAATCAGATAATGCCCGGGATCTTTAATATGGCAGTAGAAATATAGCAGTTGTAAGTTCTCGCCTTATTCGGAACAGGAGACGATGTGTTTCATAACTGTTTTTAAATCATCTGAAAACTTACGAGAAAAATCTTTTCTGACAAATAGCAAAAAATGTGTGACGGGTTTCATGGTTTAGAATATTCTATCTATGCATACTTTTAATTAACCTTTGCATTCTTATTTACACTACTTACATTGTCCGGTCATTTGATTTCATCTTTATTATCATATTGTCTACGTTTCGGCCGTTGTATACTCTGACATTTTCCAAATGATTGAGATTTTGAACTGAACCCTTTATTAAGTTCTCTTCCAGAGGTTTCGATATCAGTTATTTTCCTTTCACTAAAATCTGTATAATTTTGTTCACCTTTACTGTAGGCAAAGAGTTCAGTTCAAAATTTCAATCACATGAAAACGTTTGGAGAGTTCAACGGCCGAAACGTCGTGAATATGACAGCAAAGATGATGACAACTGTCTGATCAAAGTAAATAGTGTAAATACTCGAAATCACTCGTCTCAGAAATATAGACAAACTTTATATGTTCCACCTCTTTTTCACTTTGCCTGTTTAATTACATCAGCAACACCATCAATTTAGTTCGACGACCTAAATCTTTCCACTATGCCATTAATTTTCCTAACATTTGCGGATATATATATATATCAGTCAGTTAAGTGCCATATGTGATACACGCTTGGGCGATCATGTCTCGAAAGAGACATGACTGACTGGGCAGAAGATTATCCCGCAGTAGGTTGCCATTGCTTTCTGCCGTAGACTGGTTGCGGACCAAGGCTATAGAACCCAATCTGTCCTGTTATTTAACCCATAACTGGAAGGAAGAGATGGATTAATACCTTTCCCAAGGGTATTTGCGCGTAAGTGAATACAATGGAATCAACTGGAATTCGAACTCGGCTCTCCGAGGCGTCGAAGAAGAAATGGTAAAAGAAAAAGCTTGCTTTCATTCAAATGAAAAAAAAAAATAGATACCAGACTACAAAGCCGACAGAGGAAAGAAGAGGAAGAAATCAAACGTGAAAGAAAAAGAAATGAAAGAAAGGAACAAGAAAGGAAATAAAGACGAAAGACTTAGAAGGAAAATAACAATGGTACAAGCAATAAAGTAAAAAAAATCAAATCAAAAAATAAAGCTAAAATATTAAATAGAAAAAACAAAACAAAAAAGGAATGCTTCGAAATCAGAAAAAGTCCTGTCTTTGGAAAATGAGGGATCTAACACTAATGGAGGGCAAAAATAATATAATGAGCAAAAGAAATGGCAAAAACAAATCAAGAACTATTTTTGAATCATTTTCACTCCAAACAAGACAATAAAAAATTAAAACTTAAAGAGTTACAGAATACTAAAGAATATGAGGGAAAATATTATGTAGTAAACAAAACAAATTTTAGATTTAAAAATTCAAATCTGACTCATTGTTAGGAATAAACAAATTTTCTCGAATTTACATAATTTGCTTAACACACACAAAACTCTCGAAACTTCACACCTCGATGCGAAATGTTTGGCGTTTAATGGAAAGGTCAGAATCACATCTGGGAGTAAATTACCAAACAAAATAAAAGACGAGCTAGTTTGATGCTTGTCAGAAAGTAAAGATGACGAGCAATTAACACGAACACTTAACAATCGTCAAGTGATCGTATTATTATTGTCTCTATCTTTCTCTCTTACCTCTCACCTCTTTCCTGTTTACCATTCACCCTTCAAAGTCACTCCTACTAAAAAATAACGCTCTTACATACATACATACATACATAAATACATACATACATACATACATACGTTCCTGCCTATGTACGCATAAACTTTTTCCAACACGTTACTTCTACGAACTCTTGATACCTTTAACTCATAACTTGTTTCTCATGAACTGTCAACTTTTACCAAATCATATTGTTCTTTTCATTGATAAATTTCTTTTCCAACATGCAAATGGTACACTTTTATTCTTCCATAAACCCACATATTCCATTCTATAACCTTCTGATGATAACGAATAAATCTGTAAGTTGCAGGGAGTTCGGTTTTATTTGACACATGGCCAATCCAGTAAACATTAACCATCTCCCTATAGCTTCAAGAACACTCAAATAATTGGAAAGTTAAATTTAAAGATCAAACTTGTCCGGGAAATAAGAAACCCGGAAATTGTTTCAAATGCGCGAAGTTCAATAGAAAAAATATTAGCATGGAATTTACGGTTTCATATCTGGCCATTTCAACTGTGAAATGATAAGAACTTGTAGCCAATCTAGTACGGAGCTTAAATTCGTAAAGTCTGGATACCACAAAATATCCTTCACCAGAATAATTTCTCTGAAATTATTTATTGAGAACTGAAAAGCTATGTTACAGCGGTGGCAAAGCGAGTGAAGACAACAAGATGTCAAGACAGAACTGATAGCAGTGCAGATTATTCTTTGGATTTCATCGAGAATCTCTAAATATACTGCATAAAATGAATAGAAAAAATGAAGGAAAATTTCAAGAAGTAAAACAAAGAGAGAATGTAAAGGAAGTTGAAAATGAAAGTAAAAATATATGAAACGATAAAATAAATGTCCAATTAGTGTGTTCGAGAAAAAAAACTTTGAGAAGCGGAAACAACCGTGGGGGCATTTAGAGTGCGCATGCACTGGAAAACATGAAGTATATTAATTATGTCTGGGTCTCATCGATTGGTAACCAAATGTAAAAAGTCAAATTGAATTAAAATAAATTATAAATTAGAAGCAAACGGAAAAGCCAATCAAAGTTCCGGTCGTATTTATTCCGTAAACTCAACTTACGGACCGTCGGCTGACTTCACAAGACGTGACATTTTAGTCATTGATTTTTCTATGTTTGCTTGAACAAGCTTTTATATTTCCATGATATCACGATGATTAAATCAATGATTGCAATTGCAGGAGAGTTCCCCAAGGTAAACTCGACTCGAATGACATTGTATCGTAAAGTAAACAGTATATATATATATATATATATATATATATATATATATATATATATATATATATTACCATCATTCATTTTACCGTAAAACTAGTTGATAAATTTCTCTAAATAAGACAAATTTTAAGTCAAGAAAATTTAATTTCTATTTCTTTTTCTTAAAATTTTCACTTATTTGCCAAATCTCTTCAGAATGATCATGCGATCACTACAAATCTTCTATTCCACAGTCACGATTCGATAATGACAATCATTATAATAGATATAGTGGATTTTCTACGCGCCGCTTAGATGTGGCACAAAACCGAAAGTATAGAGTATCCAGTGAAGATCGACCTCACTATTCAGTTGTATCAGGTTCTAGAGAGACAAGCTTGCTAACCACGTCGGGGTGCCTTTTTTCTCAGCGCAGCTAAGATGTGTCACAAGGCTGGAATTATGGTGTACCCAGTGAGTATCGAACCTCACCACACAGTTGTAACAAGACAAGCTTGATAACCATTACACCACCTCAAGGTACCCCATTATAATAGAGATTGTAAGGCAACTGGAAAAAGAATTTGATTCTTTTATTAAGAAATGCCTCAGTCATAAATCACGTAAGAACTTCAGTATGGAAGACGGGGATTTGTTGACTAGCAACTTTGGAACATTAGAATAATCAATATATCAAATTACATTATATGTAAACGCATTTAAAAAATTATTATAGATAAATTTATTAATATATTTAATCATTTCAAAGCGTACTTCTCGATCTACATCTTTTTATTCTTCTCGGAATATTTCTTCTTCTTATTATTTTATACGCGTATCAATTGTTATAGACATTTGAAAATACCACATACCGTGTTGAAACACACACACACACGCGCGCACACACACACACACACACACACACATATATATATATATGCTGGTATATTGTGTATTTTGGGCAGCAATCTCTCTTATGCAGGGTTCATTAAAAATCACAGACAAGATATAATCCTTAATCATTAATTTGTTTTATATAGTTCCTCATATGTTCTTATGAATTTTTTTTGCAGAGCTCAAATTACATAAGAATTATCTAAAGTTTTTCTAGTTTTGTGCGCTTTCGGCTATACAAAATAAAGAATTAATTTTGTTTTACTTGCAAATAATATGTGTAAAGTTTATGCATACACAGTCATATGTATGTTAAGTTCCGAACACGCTAAACCCTTTGTCATCGTGTTCATAATTCATGTTATTGAAAGGAAAATTTCTCTTTCTTTATTAGTAATGCCTCCATTATTTTTAATCTTCTTTCGCAGGTAGATGATGCTATTATGTATGTATTATCAATGATATCCCAGACAGGTGCTGGAAGAACTTGATGTGTGTTTAGTCATCCGCAGACAGATCTGTTTTGCTGTATCACAGCTCATCGGTACGGTTAGACTCCGATTGCTTTTAACCCAGGATTGAAAATTGTAAATAAAAATCCGAAAATTACAAATGTCATGTAGCCATTTCCGCGAGAAAAAAAACCTCACTTCTTCAGCGGCAAAATTAATTTATTATGCAAATCTTCTTCATGTGCCGTGTCCCTTCAGGATAAACGCGATTAAGGTTCTGTCTCTTGTCGCTATCAATAATTTTCTCTTAGTATCGCTTCCAAACCCCGCTCCACCATCCATTTGCTCAGACCTATCAAGTAGGTCTCGCGTTGCTTCCCCTTGTCTCTCCTTCACTCTATCCGACCTGTGATTATTAAATTCTTCAGGCCCTCCTCCCTCATTACGTGTCCCAGACACCTCATTTATTTCTTCCTGATATTTAGTATTCTCGTTTGCATCCTTTATAGCACCTCATCTTTGTAAACGTCCTCCGTCCCTGCTATCCTCAGCATCCTTCTGTAAAATCACATTTCTAGTTATGAGATCGTCCAACATTCACTTCCATACAGAAGGACAGATATCTTATAGCAATCCAGCACTCTTTTCTTGGTTTCTAATGAGATTTTCCAGTCTTTCAGTACACTGGTTAGCCATACCAATGCGTCTTTTGAATCTCTATGTCGCACTTTCCATCCTCTGTCAAAACACTTCCCAGATATTTGATTTTTTTTACTTGTTTAATTTTAGTTTCTCCGACTTGTAGTTATACAGTACAAAATTCATTTACCGGAAGTTTACTCCAAAAGAAAATCATAACCGGAAGTTTACTTGAAAGAAGAAAAAATAAAAGATAAAATAAGAAAAAGTAATGGGAGGTGCATTAAAAAATGAGTGTAGATTATGTTAGAAAGTTGTTCTGGATATTGATACGAAGGATAGAGAAAAGGGGGAAAAGAAAATAGAGACTGCGAAAAGGATTCAAGACTCGATCATTGAAAATGACATTTAGATTACATTAATGTAAAGAAATCAAAAATTAAGCGTGTTGCAGGAAAGTAAATGGGAAGGGAAAAATAGAAGAAAGAGAAAAAGAAAACAAAAGAAGTAGATAGGGAAGGAATTAAATGAGATAAACCTCCGAGACTTTCTACTATTTACATTGGAAAATATTTTCTTAAACTAATAAATAAACATTCCAACATCTACAATTCACTACACAAAATCTTCAATAGAAATACTCACAAAATTAGCTACTCCTATATCGACAATATTAACAATTCTCATACCAATCAAATTTTAAAGAGTTTAAATAATACCAATACAAAAACAGGGATTTTAAATTCTTGTAGTTGTAGTTCCGTAAGCAACTGTCCGGGAGAAGGCAAAAATAGGTCTACCCAGAGAATTTACCAAGCTTAAATATTCACAAAAAACAACAGGAAGAATTACGGCATATTTCTAATTTATTTGTTCAGGAGTCCAAAAAAACGTTGGAACGCACATTCCTCCTGATTATTGAAATATGCACTATTCAGGAATAGAAAGTCTTACATGGCCGAGCGGTCAAAACACATAAAATCTAATGACGTTTTCTAGGGGACGCATGTCCGAATCTTGCCGGTTAACGCATATTTTTCTGACAAATTCTCTCGAATATTCAGACAGTTAGAAGTAAACAATAAACATGCTATTTTATAATAAGAAAAGAGCATCTAATCAAATCCATTGAAATTAACGTATAAACAGTTACTTCATACCATAGAACATAAATACCAGTTTGATTAGGCATTTTTTATATTTAATAAAATATAATCCTTCAGACTAACACATTTTCAGAAGGAATTTTACGAAGGCAAAAAGATAACTTAACACATCACTCAATAAGCCCCGGGCTTGACATATAGATGGCGCCATTAATAAAAAAAATCTTTTTAATTTTTATGACGTACTAATCTTCAAATGGCGCGTGAGAAAATTTGATCCCAAACGGATTATTAGTTTACAGTTGTATAAGTGAAGCTGCTCTTGCAAATTTTCAAAACAATAGAAAAATCTGAACTTCATGAGTTTATAAAGCATTGATTTCAGAAGGTTTTTTATTTAGCATTTTGCATGAACATGTGTCAACGAGAAAGCTGTTTTCAAAGTAGATGCAGCCTTTGCTCACAGTTTATCAAAAATAACAAAGCGTCGACGATTCGATTTGTTTGCAACTATTTCAACGTAACAAAGAACAGGTTTTACGTAAGTATAATGACAATAGATGAAACATGTATCCTCCATATCACTCAGTAGTTAAACCGGAAGTCAGTTAAGTGGATAGTAGCAGATAAAAGTCGTTCAAATCGACCGAAGGCACAAACATCAGCAGACAAGGTTTTGGCCTCCTTATTTTGTAATGTGCAAGATATTTTGTTCATCGATTACCTTGAGAAAGGAAGAACTATCAATAGAAAATATTATATAACGTTATTCGTGTATTTGAAGAGAGAAATCACCAAAAACGGCCATGAATAAAGAAAAAAGAGATATTTTTCCAGGACAACGCACCGTGTCACAGGTCGATCGCAACGATGGCAAAACTACATGAATTACACTTTGAATTGCTTCCGCATCCACTCTATTCTTCAGATCTGGTCCCAGTTACTACTGGCCCTTTGCAGACCTCAAAAGAATGCTCCAGAGAAATAGATTTGGCTCGACTGAAGAAGTGATATCGGAAAATGAGTTGTATTTTGAGTCCAAAGGCAAATCGTTCTACAAAAAAAGCATGGAATTGTTTGAGAAGCGTTGGAATAATTGTATCCCTCTAGGAAGAGACTATGTTGATAAATAAAGTCGAATTTTGCCTAAAAGTTCTTTTATTTGTTAGGACCGGGATTTATTGAGTAATGTGTTATTACAGGGAGTAATAGATAAAAAAGGCGAAGGTTAGAGCACGATTAAACAATTTATCAGTCAAATGAATTTACGAATAAGAAAATGCTAAAGGCTCCATCAGAGCAGATAAAGAAAAAATTGCTAAAACCCACTACCCTATGAATATACATAGAAAACGAATGAAATTATCTGTCTGTCTACAAAGGCTTGGTCTGTGTAGATTGGTATGTATAGCTTCAAACATGCTTAAATGGTTTGCAGATCGGTCTCTGTACAGAACAATAACTCAGTTATCTACATATGCTTTGGCACAGTCCAGACTATCAAGGAGGTGCTGGCATATCGCCGAGTCATGTGCAGACTGATTGGTCCTCAAAGAGAGACTAGGGTTTCTTGCTCTTGTATATGCGGGTGTTTATACTCTTAGAACTATTGTAACCAATTATTTGTCCTCTGTAAAAGATAAGTGTAAAAAAAACACTGACGCGACACGGCGAGAAAAATAGGACTACACGAAACTTGAATAGAAAAAAGAAAGATATAATAGAAAGAGGATGAAAGAAAGGGAAGATACAAAATAGAGGTTAAAAAATGGTTGCAAAAAAAAAAAGGTGGTTTTTGTGAGGACTTAACTTGAAGAAGTAAAAGTTCCTTTTGTTTCCTTCTAGCAGTTCTCATTTTTTGATGCGACGTCAGAATATATTCGTCTTTAAGTTGAAGAGATGTTTGGTTTTCGGATGCTTTGCAGGAACTCTTGGGGCATCCTCTATCCTATGTTGTCGTCTTAGCCGCTCCATTTGCTGATTGAATTTTACGGAGCTAAATTTGTCCGTGTTGACTAGTCGGTGTCGCAGGAAAAGAAAAACCGATAGGCTGCTTTCAGCCCAAACCACGGGACAGTAATAACGACTCCTACAAAGGGAGACCATTCGTCTATAAAATATTTCCAATATGTATTAACTAGAAAATGCTGTTTGAGTCGGGTCCCTAGTTTCTGACTGGTCCGACTTGCATTTATTTAAACTTGTATACAACGGAACTATTTGGGAAGTGGGTAAGTCAATCTTTGACCAAAAAAAGGGAACATCGATTTGGTATCGAAGTAACACAAATCCTGACAATAGTTAAACATCAAATAATACAAGCAGAAACCTTGTCAGTAAACATTTGACGTTTACTACCTAGCCAAGACATTTTCGGATAAATTAGACAAAAACTAGATCTCAATACAGCCGGTTTGTTATAGTGACTAAATTTATGCTCAACCGTGCATTTTTTTAAATTGGTGGGGCCCCATTGTCACTCAAAATGCGATGAAAGTTTTTGATCAAGAATACCAGAAGAAGAAATCATCAATGCACGATAAACTAGGGTAGAAATAAGGTTGATTTTACGGGAATTAAGAACAAATAAATTCCAATTAGCATTCAAAACCCGGAACGTAGATTTGCAATAAAGAGTTGTAATAAACAAACCTTCTCTACGTTCAATGTAACTTAGAATTATTTTCCACTTCTACAGTGAATTGCAAGGATGAATGGATAGAAATGAGTAAGGTACGAAAATCCATAGCTATAGACTCAAAGATAAAAAAGTATCATTGATGTAACGCAAATTATATATTATGTCTATATATTTGAATAAAAACATTTACACTGATTTGATTTATTAAGTAATACATTTATTTCAGGTGTCTGATTTTTCAGTTTTGCCATTTTGATTATTATCGTTCCAAAGAAACATTCTGAAGTGTTAAACGAAAAATGTTCCTTTAAGTATGCATTCCGTTATATTCAAAGCTATATATATATATATATATATATATTTTTTTTTTTTTCCATTTTTAAACGAGTTATTTCGCTACCCATTCGCTACCCAGGTTTCTACCATGAGTGGTGTCTTCAGGCGATTTTTAATTTTTTTTTAAATCGCCTGAAAATACCACTCATGGTAGAAACCTGGGTAGCAAAATAACTCGTTTAAAAATGGAAAATATTCAAAAGTTCTACAATATAATTTTATCGAACACTTTTTAATACAAATGTGTACTGGTTTAAACCTATTAGAACCATAGACTAAGTATTAAATAATCATTATATATATATATATATATATATATATATATATATATATATATTAGTATACACTATATATATATATATATATATATATATTAGTATATATACTAATATATATATATATATATATATTTCTACGCTGAGATATTGTAACCATTAACACGATATACATCTACTTCTTCAATGTGCTATATCTACTTCAGGACTGAAACTCGATTTGATTATTTGTGAGGCGCATATTAGACCGACAAACCCACAAACATCTTGCAACGCCAAAGATGAACTGAAGGAGAAGATTATGACAGCATTCACAAACTTAAAATAGGAGGCTTCCCGTAAGAGATTTCCATAGATTCCAAAATCGTCTGAAAGCTAATGAAGATTTTATTGAATAAATTTTCTCTTAGTATTCAAGATTTTCGATTGCAATGTTGGTATATATATGTATTAGAATGGGATGTCGGCGTTATTTTCATGTATACGCAATTTAAACGACAATTCATCTATCGCGCTATATATATATATATATATATATATATATATATATATCAGAAGACCTCGTATGGATTGCATAAGTTTCAAATCTTTGATATTTTTTCCTAAACTATACTCGTGTTTGAGGCATACGTCAATTTATTTCCTCATTTGAATCTCTTCTTATTTATAACAACTAAAGATTAAAAGTTTAAAAGTCTAAAATAAACATCGGCCATCTTGTTTTGATCTCTGCTTTTGCTAAGTCGTAATACAAAGCGAAAGTATGTTACGTGGTCATAAGCTAAGATTTCTAAAAATAGGTTTTGTTCCGAGGAAAATGATACAGACTTTCCATTTGAATGAGTCCAGACATTTAGGCCCACTCCTTAAAATAAGCAAGGGTAATTTTCTTGTCCAAGAGTCATACTGTCCAATTACTGTTGCTTCGTCGTTCCAACCGAGAGACAAGTTAGCACTGAATATATTTCTGTGTCACGAATCAACAACATATTCAATGTAGAAACTTTGAAGTTGACACGCGAAATCTTTTTAACTCTCTTATTACCAGATACTTCTTTGGATTGTGTCCTTTTAAGATCAAGGCTCTCTACATTTTCTAGAAATTTATAGCTCTTAATAAATTGGTGTTTGTTATTTCTAATAAACTTTGTTCTGCCAACCATTTATTGAAGCTAAATAAATAAAATATGCTTTTTTTTTCTGTCCTCGTTAACTTCAAACTGTTCTGTATTAAATTTTCCAAACCCTCTTTCCCCATTATGTAGCGTAGAAATATCTTTCTGATGTTAAGTATATGTTTTCTTTTTTCTCTAAAACTTCGTCAATTGAAATGCTTTTCTTGATTTTCTCTGGTGTGTTTGCTTTTCTTATGTTATATTATTTACGGAATTTCATTTACTTGATTTTATGCAAGTGCACCGAATATTTGAATATATTAAACGTAACCCAGAGAGAAAAAATACGTCTTAAAGGGATTCATTATTCGCGGCCACAATCTTAATAACCTATGATAACTGATGACATTGTGCGGAATATACAGTTGTGTATGTAGGTGAAACAAAGAAAGCTACATAAAAGTGAATTTCCACTTTCTTATGCTTTATCAAAGTTAGTGTGTAAGGCCTTTACGGAAATCATTCATTAGCATTTTTTGTAAGCATTGAGGTAAAGTAAAAAGGGTCGTGAAACATGAATGTGTCTTATCACATGACTTAATAGTGAAGTAATCTTGAAAGAATTAAAAGTCTTACATGGATTCATTACTATCAGCCAAATTCTTAACAACATTAGATACACATATTACACAGTGTTAATAGCAGATACGGAAAAGGAACTACATGGATCCCTGCATAAGGTGGTGAAGGAAAAACTAAATATCAATTGTAAGAAGATAGAATATTTGGTTGTCAGCTAAAGCAACAGGCGTACATGTGAATTACAAATTGCAGATTACTTACGATTGCTATCATGAAGTATAGAAGAAGGCAGAATAGACTCATGCATATTATAAGGATATAGGGTTGGACAAAAAAATAGAAACTCTTTGAAACTTTAAACACATTTATTTCAATGTGGGGTACGGCCGACTTTAGCAGTAATTACAGCTTGAATCTTCTGTAGAATCGATTTGTACAATGTTTAGACTATTTCCGGAAAATTTTCCCCCATTCGTCAGCTGAAAGAGTCTCTTATTCTATAAAATGATGATAATATAGGATATTGATTTCTCACTTATTTTCTAAAATGAACCATAAAGTTTCCATGATATTGAGATCTAGGGATTGCGGTGACCAGATACGATGTTCTACTTCACTATAATGTTCTTTGTGTCATTCAGGTACAACTTTAACAGTGTGAATGGCTGCCTTATCACCCTGTATGATGGCATTTCTTTCCGGAAACAGCTCTTCAACCGTAGGATGAATTTGATCACTTACAATCGTCCTAATTGTTGATTTGAATATACTTATTTAAATAATATCTCTAAAAACGCAAAACAAAATATCAACAACTTTAGCTAAAACAGCAACTATTTTTTTTTAATCATATCACCCCAAGCAAGGGGGTAACGCCACTGATGCGCAGGGGGCTACGTAAGAGTAAGAAAAAAGAGAAAACCGGAAACCACATCCTAAACAGGGAACAAGGGATGAGCCTCTACACCTGTTCAATAGACGTGGGTGGGGTTTAGTCTATCTACTCCAATTGAGAAAAAAAAACAAAAAAAAAGAGTAAAAGAATGGAAAAGAGTAAAAGATTGGAAAGAGAAAACCGGAAACCATATCCTAAACTGGAAACAAGGGATGAGCCTCTACACCTGTTCAATAGACATGGGTGGAGTGTGAACCGGGTGATAGTTTAGTCTATCTACTCCAATCTTAATGTTAAATTAACAAACATAAAAATAGACAAAGTTTTGACAGTTTAATCAAATTTTCAAATAATTCTATTATAGTACGAGCTGTTTCCAGTATTTTGTCCACCCTCTGGATGACTTAGATTTATGGTAAAATTGTAGTGGTCGGGAAAGCACACAAGAATAATAAGAGTACTGGGAATGAAGCTCCCTGAATGAAACTTCTTCTCTACAAATGAAGTACGAAGGGATTGAATATAATTTGACATCTTGTATGTGGCATGGCTGATTCTCGATGTGAAGGCACGAACTGGTGGAACTAATGAATATAGGCCATTTGAACATTTACCATAGTTATAGCGATACACTAGCAAGGTTTCTTCTGTAGGAAAGTGTTTCAGAGTGGAAAATAATTACTCACAAGACGAGATCGTTGCATTTGGACTCAATATTAGACCGTGAGAACAGGGCCGCAGCAGCCTAGATATGGTATCACTACTCTATTATGTGTTTGGTCTGATAGAAAAAGGCATTAAGTAGGAACTGCGTATTTTATACAGCCATACAAATTACCGAATACTAAGTAAGTTCGCCTATCGTTCTGTTGACACTCCTCTCCGATCTTTAAGCAAAACAGGCTTGTTGGCTCTTTAGAATTTGGTTTCCGGTTCCTTCTAAAATCTGAATATGCTCTTAAGTAACGTCCGTGACTGAACTCTGAAATTTTATCCATTATTTATTTCATTTTATTTTTTTCTCTCATCTACCAATAAAAGTAGATAGATTTACCTGTCGTCTGATTCAATCTCCTTCACGGTGTTTTGAAGAAGAGTAGAGGTTTATCCTTTTTTGAATGTTTAGGATTGATTTCCGGTTCCTTCTAAAGTCTACTTCTTTTCTGTTTCCTAAAGTCTGCGTTTAAACTCTGAAATATTCACTAACTATTTATTCCATTTTCTTGTTTATTTTCTTCACCAGTAGAAGTAGATATGTTTACCTGGTCTTCTGGTTTACACTCAACTACGGTCTTTTAAATAAGAGTAGAGTTATATCCCTTGTTGACTACTGAGGATTGTGTTTCAGTTCCTTCTAAAATCTGCTTTAGCTCTGTACTATTAATGCTACGTTAATAGAGGACCACACATCAATCTCTACCCCGAGTGACTTTTTGATTAGTAAAAAATAATCAATAGGAATTTTATTTGAGGTTTGAAGTGAGCTTTAGTCTCGATAAAAATTTGAGATAAAGTGAATGTAAGATCCTTCATAAAAACCTGGAGCAATTTTAGGGTTTGCTCGGTGCCAATGAAACATTACCGGCTTTGTTTTAGGGGTACTCAATAATACAAGACTTTTTCGTCCATTCAGCTGTGAGAGTCATGACAAGAGAGAGGTCATGCATATATATTTACCAAAGATCTGAGAGTGTTCTTAGGCAAATCTTTAATCAAAATCAGTAAATAAGTAGGACCGAGTACAGCTTCTTAGGAGGCACCAGCATTGATAACCAAGAAAGCTCTTCGGGATATTCCATAGTTGGAGAGTTTGTGTCGTAACCACCTATATTACGTTAAAACAGTCGTTCCCAAAGTTTCTGGTCTGCATTTTCGGAATTTGAATTTGCTCGCGCCTCGCTAAATTTCATGTGATAAAATGTCAGTCAGTTAAGTGCCATACACACTTTGGTCGATCATGTCTCGAAAGAGACATGACTGACTTGGCAGAAGATTATCCCACAGTAGGTGGCCATTGCTTTCTGCGGTAGACTGGTTGCCATCCAAGGCTATAGAATCCAATCTGATCTATTATTTAACCCATAAGTTGAGGGAAGAGACGGAATAATACCTTTCCCAAGGGTATTTGTGCGTAAGTGAATGCAAGGAATTCAACTGGAATTAGAACTTCGCACGCAAAATTGTCGTTCCGAGTCGATATCCACTGCAGCACTACGCACATCCGCAAAAATAAAATGTACATTTCAAAATAAAGTGGGTTAAAGAGAGATAACCGCGGAGTGGAAGTGAGAACATTATCATTGGTAACTCTCACTTCCAATTTGAGGACACTAGTTACTTTAATCTTAATACTTGACGTAAGTAAAAAAATATCACAGTGACAACATCGGTCAAAATTTATTTATTACTATTTATACTGGGATGTAATTACAAGTAATCCGTAATAATATTTTAAATTTTGAAATCATAATTATTGCTAACATATAAATTTTAAAAGCTGTTTCTAAATCTTTGATTGCATTTCAATTATTCCGCCTCAACTAGTATTCTTTTCAGCTGCAACTATGAGGTGGATTACATTGTCTAAGAACCACTGAATTCTAAGAAAATTGCTTTAAAAATGTGTTTATTATCAAGTATTTTACTGATTCCTTGTGTAATGATATTTAAGACACCAGCAGTGAAGTTACTGAAGTGAATACCATACAGATTGTTGCTTAGAAGGTTGTTTCTGGTGAGATGATCAGAAGCATTCTGGTTGATGACCCTATGAAGGTTGATGCAGTGATATTTTGATGGGGAGGAACGCTCACCTGCACAGATATCTTTTCGCGGTAATATATTTCAAAAGTTAATCAGCTTCATTCTCTTGTTTTATTTAGATAACTGCCACTTCTTGTTTTCTCGGTGTATGTCTACATTAACTAATAACAATTAAGGCCGTCCTTTTAGTTACCTGCCATCTGCCTTCCTTCATTATCTTAGAAACAGAGCTACAACTGATCACAAAGCGAAGATAGCAGTGGTCTAGGATGACGTCGTGCTGTCTAACGTATCAGTTCCCTTCGTTGCTAGGCTATATACTAGAGTATTAATCCGTCTCTTCCCTACAGTTATGGGTTAAATAAAAGAACAGACTGGGTTGTCTGGCCTTGGTCGGCAACCAGTCTAACGCAGAAGGTAATGGCAACCTACTGCGGGATAATCTTTTGCCCAGTCAGTCATGTTTCTTTCGAGACATGATCGCCCAAGAGTGTATCACGTATGTCACTTGACTGACTGAATGTGTTGAAATGTGCATCTGCCTATAACATTTGAAATCTTCAATTTCTTTTTTAAAACCCTTTGTGTCTTTTCATATAATACTCATGTAGTTCCCCGGTAAAGGCTCTATGTATGCCAAGACGCTTTTAAAAATTGGCTCTCTATTATTTTATATTTATGTAATATTATTTTACTATTTAAATTTGAATATTTTAAATATTACTATTATCATTATTATTATTATTATTTGAATTAATTTTGTTATTATTGTCATTAATAATAATGATATTATTATTATTATTAATTTTTTATTTAAAATTTTATTTGTTAAGTTTAAACTTTTTATCATCATTAACATTGTTAGCATGTATTATTATACTACTTCATTTAAAGATTAATATTAGTATTTTTATAATGAAATCGATAAGATTATATTCATACGATAAATATATTATTGCCGTCGAAATTAATATAAAAATCTGACAATACAGTGCACCTTTTTAAAATATGTTCCTTAAATTTACTATTCTTTATTTGAAAATGTTTAATGTAAAGTTAAATCTAAGGTCATCTTATCGTCTGGTTTATTAATGTGACATTTTAAATATGACATTTGCGTTTAAAAATTAACATTGTATAGATGACTCCATCTCCCAAGAATAAAAATGTTTCCTTTTTCTACTTTGCCACCCAACATTTCTTCCGTCTGGATAAATTTTACCCATTCGTTTTTGAAAAAAAAAACTTTCGGTCTGATAAGTTGAATATTTTTAAAAGTATTCATAAAATAAATTATTACCAATGCATTTATAAATTTGTCCACTCTATTTTCATTATAATACTTTGTTAAAACATTGAGTTCTCATCAAATTATGATCCCCCGTGGACTTAATCTTACAAATTGACAATGGTAGTGCTTTTATATATATATATATATATATATATATATATATATATATATATAAACAGGGTGTACGCAAAAATATATAATACACTGCAACAGTCCCTCATGTTAAACATTAGAGAGGATATTGAATATAAGGACTTTTATTTTCGTCACCCCACACTATCATCGCGATGTTAGATTTTTCCTTCATGAGATCTTGCCAAAAAAAAAAGTAAAGTGGACGAAAGGGTTTCGTACAAGTCTTCCACCCACATTCACCAGACCTTGCACAACAAGCTTTTGTACGGTGATACCGGAAATACAGTCTAAGCTAACAAACCTGCAACAGTCACTTACTTGAGATATGCCATTGAACGAGAATGTGCACAAATACCAAACGTATTGCTTCGTGCTGTTTGCGGTACCATTGCTTTGTGTTGTCAGCAGTTCCTGGACCAGAACGGATGGCAGTTTGAAAACAGGCATATAATAAACAATAAAATAATGTCTGTAGATTCAACTTAATTTTGAAAATAATATGTATTTTAATAAACACTGACTTTACATTTATTTAAAATGTACGTTGTTATGCAGTGGATACCCTTTGAAAGCTTATTAATCCGTCACTTCTCCCTCCAGGTATTTGTTAAATAGTAGAACAGATTGGGTTCTATAGATTTGGTTGGCAACCAGTCTTCCGCAGAAATTAATGGCAACCTACTGTGGAAAACTCTTCTGCCCAGTCAGTCATGTTTATTTCGAGACATGATCGACCAAGCGTGTATGACGTATAGCGCTTAACGGACTGATACATTTTTGAGACACACACACACACTATATATATATATATATATATATATATAAAGAGAGAGACACACACAGAGAGAAAACAGAGAGAGTGATGAAGTAGATATAACAGACTGAATCTATAGATCGATTCATAATCTGAAGAAGTTCTTTCTAGAAATGAAATGCATAATATAGAAGTGATTTTCTTTCTTTCTCATTCATTTAATCATTATTAGTTTGACATACAAATTGATATCTCAATTTATCATTCTAAACATAACTAATGTACTAAACATACTGACAAGCTAAGAATAAAAAGAGTTCGGTGAAAATTAAAAAGCATAATAAGTGGACTGAACAATTTTTTAATAAGCCGGTTGTGTTAATGTAAACAGAGGGAAAAGTTGCAGAATATCTTAAACATCTGTTAAAAGACTGAAAGCATTACAATTGTCATCCTTAAGTGAAGGCCACATACATAGATAAATATATATTTTGAACAAATAAATACAAGAAAAGTAATTTCCCAACGTTAGATTTAGTCTTGTATGTAGAACTCTGTTACTAGACCTGATATTTAGACAGAAAGTTGGTTTAATAAAAGAAATAGTCGACCAAAATCAATGAAAACTTTTTGAAGGTCAACTGAATGTTTTGTGCTAGTATTGTAGGTAATTAAATGGGCGTTGATAGTGTGAAAATGAATGCAAAAATACGTTTGTTAATGGAGCAAGTAACCATCAAACCACTAAGCTAATTAGTATATGGACGCATGACAAAGCCCTTTAAAATTTTGCCATGTTGCAAAATTCCATCCTGATAGATATTTCCCCATAACTGCTAAGTTGTGAAAAAGAATCTCCAACCAGGAGAAGCGAATAACATACCGAACGGATTTGTGTAAATGCTTGGGTAAACCGTGACAATCCGACGTAGAAAAAACTTTAACAGACTGTGGATAGCCATGGTTGCCCAAGTCCCGGTGTATAGCAGATATAACTGTCTGAATCTGTTCTTTTGTGTGCATATTCATTTATTTTAGTCTCAGGAACATCGATTTTAGTATATTCATATATATTTCCGAGCATACTATCTTTCTATCTATCTATCTATCTATCTAAGGCTTGGTAAATAAAGAGTTATGATTTGAATAGATTGAAAGCTTATTGGAAAATAACATATTCACATCTGAGGTGTCTAATAAGAAAATCAATAACGTAACTTTGCTAATGTAAACATTTGAGCATGACTGTTAATGGTTTCCGGTAATATCTTACCGTTTTAGTATTTGAAGCAGTGGAACCGTTCCAAGAAGTTGGTACCTCACAAGCTTCTATATTTGGTCAACCGGACCTCAATGTCGTGCATCCACACTCTACTTGACCTCAAGCAGAAACATTGAAGTCGCGGCTTCTTTACAGAAATACTGCATTCTAATGCCTGATGCGGATATTTCCGTAGAGATCGGGAAGCTGTAACTATGAAGAATCTTTTGGAGCGGGCAGGATATTGAAAATCCTTTTCTGTATTGAAACAGATTAAAAAAACTGCGTTAGTCCAAATACACTTACATGTATGCATATTCGCATATATCGATAAATTAATATCTATATCTATATATATATATATATATATATAGTCATCCCCAGACATATCTGTTTCGCTGTTTCACAGTACATCAGTACGGTTAGACATCCGATTGCTTCTAGCAAGGATTGATACCTGACCGAATTGACATCAGTGGGCAATTCTATCTCTGAGCTATGGGCGCTCGAGTTGGTTAATTTAAATTATATGAAAAGAACCTTAGTTAAATTGTGAATCGACTATTTTTCTCTTACACACTTATGGGTTAGTTACTTGGCATCAGTACATAAATTATGGGCATCAGTACATAAATTATGGGTATCAGTAGATAGATTATAGACATCAGTACATACATTATAGGCAGCAGTACATAAATCATGGGTATCAGTATATACATTATAGGCAGCAGTACATAAATCATGGGTATCAGTATATACATTATAGGCAGCAGTACATAAATCATGGGTATCAGTATATACATTATAGGCAGCAGTACATAAATCATGGGTATCAGTATATACATTATAGGCAGCAGTACATAAATCATGGGTATCAGTATATACATTATAGGCAGCAGTACATAAATCATGGGTATCAGTATATACATTATAGGCAGCAGTACATAAATCATGGGTATCAGTATATACATTATAGGCAGCAGTACATAAATCATGGGTATCAGTATATACATTATAAGAAAGATACATAAATTATGGGTATCAGTATATAAATTATAGGCATTTGTATAAAAATTATGGGTATCAGTTCATAAATTATAGGCATCTGTACATAAATTATATGTATCAGTACATAAATTATAGATATCTGTACTTGAACTGTTGGCATCAGTACATGCCTTATGTGTATAAGTACATAAATTATGGTTATCAGAACATAAATTATAGGTATTAGTACATAAATTATAGGTATCAGTACATACATTCTGTTTATCAGTACATACACTATGGGTATTAATACATACATTATGAGTATTTGTATATAAATTAATGGGTATCAGTACATAAATTATGGGTATCAGTACAAGAATTATAGGCATCAGTACATAATTTATAGGTACCTATACATACATTATGAGAATCCGTACATACATTTTGTACATCGGTGAATCATTATTATCGCCCCAAATATCTTTCATTATAAGAAATATTTTGTAGCTTTTAACCACCTGTCGTAATAAAACAAATGAGGCATTCTCTTCTTCTCTCGACACGATATATGAAGATAAAAGAATATCGGGTTTGTTGCTATGGCAATGGTGCTAAAATATGCAGAGCGAAGAGCTCTTAGTACAGATCTTGAAGATTATTGTGCATAGACACTAAGAAAGTGTATAAAGTGTTTTCTCACCACACTACGACGTCTTCATTAGTCACCATGAAGCTATTTTAGGACAAGAACAAGAGGGAACATGGGTCTGAAAACCACCATATTTTAAAAAATCCCAACATTAAGAACATTTTCGTCATTAAAAATAAAATCCCGCTTGAAAGGAACACTATTTTAAGATGTCGAGAAAATCCAAGAGAATGCGACGAGACAACTACTGTCGTATTATCTATGCTGAAAAGGAAATTCTGTGAAAGCTTCTATCAATAAAAACGTCGCTGGATCTAATGAATGGCTTCATAATTCGATGGAGATTAAATGCCATAATAATATGTGTTTTAGTTTGTTTAGTCCTGATAATTTTTCGATGAGATATCATAGATAGATACATAGATAAATAGATAGATTGTGTGTATAGGAACTAACATGGCATATTGACTGTCAGTATCATGCTGCAACTGGATCTTCAGACCATATAGGTATGTGTGTAAGTAAAGGTAATAAAAAAATTTCCACCTTTTAATGCTTTATAAAAGTTTTCTGTCGTGTAAAAATAATTCTTTAGCATATTTATAAAAAATTTGTAAAAATAATTCTTTAGCATATTTTAGCATATTTATAAGTAGAGTAGAAAGTGGCGGAAGGCAAGTATATATTTTTACACTAGAATTATTCAAACATTACAGAGAAGCACTTCTACCATAATTTATTATTAGCGTTCATACGATAGGACACGCTATTGAGAGAAGACTCAGAATGTTGCACAGACGGTAATAAAGGAAAGGGAGAAGAAAAGACTAACTATAAATTAAAAGAAGACATAAAAAAGCCGTCAGCAAAAAGAAAGGACTAACATAAGAGTTATAAACTGGATAGACCTGATCACCCATATTCGGAAGAACAACTCACAAAGAAAAAGAGGTATTTTAGGTATGTAGATACTCTCTCTGTCATCGGCGTTAAAAAAAAAATGAACCCATTTTCCTCATGTGATATATTAAATAGACCGAACTCTCTTAAATTTGATAGCAACCAGGCAACAAGGATATGTGAATTCAAACCAGCCTAAAAATGGATGCGCTCTGTTAGGTCAGCTTGTATTTAGGCATCACTGCAGCCACAGCTGCAGCACAGGTTGTGCACTTATGACTCTAATGGTTTAGGAGATTAATAGCTTTATATATTTTCTTTAGAGCGAGACTAGAAACATAAAACTAAATACTAAGTAACAGACAGTTTCTGACAATGATTCATTTTTTAATTTATTCCTTGCACATTTACATATAAAATTCTGACTCACATCTGTCCGTCCGTTCGTTCGTTGGTCACATTCTCTAAAATAACATTGACCAATCAAAACTAAATTTTGCGGAGAATTGCAAACAGATAAGCAGTACAAAGTACAGTTGGTTTTACTAGGGTGCATAACTTGGTACAATACATTATCATTAATTCTTGGAGAAAATAGTTTTATTATTTAACATACACAATACTATCAATATTAAAAAAAACAAATTAATAATTAAAATAACAAATAATTATTTAATTAAATGCAATATTTTTTGCATAACTTTTCTTTAAGTTTTTTTTTTACAGTAATCTATTTTCCAGTTCACTTCGCGTTTGCAAGAAGTATAATAAAATCACAAAAAGAAACGCTTCAAAAAGTTGGAATTTAGCTCCAGAAAGAAGTATTTACACTTAGCCTGTCAGAGTTTACATGCTCAGGAGTAAAACATCCCAAGAATTTATTATTCACTATTAAAAATGTAAAAAGAAAATATAAATTTTCTCAGAAAATATTGTTTATCGATTAGTTTATGACATTGAACAAAACGTAGAGATTGTAAATCTCGAGAAAAATTCAACAATAATAAATACTTTTAAGATTTCAATAAAAATTAGCAAAAAACATTCTAGTAATCTAAATCTCTTAAATAATTTTAATTTTAAACTGAAGTGTATTATTGTGTCTCAACGATCTAATGGAAAGGTAACAAAACTTTCCACTACAGCGCCACCTAGCGCTACATAAAAGATGACATGTTGATTTGATGGCAAAACGAAAACTACACTGCAATTACAACTGATTGCAATCTTTCGCTCGTAATGTTTGAAAGGATTTTATATTTTATATGAAATAGATAATGTGATTAGATATCTTTTTGTGTCAGTTGACTTAGAGTCGACATTGTCCATTGAATTCGATAAGTCTTAAGAAAAATACAATATCTTAATTTAAGAATGATTTGATGTAATTTTGTCTTAAATAAATTTGTTGTTATTTTTCTTGGGAGTATTTTCTAATTTGTGCCTAAGCAACACTGGCCAAAATGGGGGTAGGTTTACAATTTTATGATTCTGATAGTTTGGGTGATCTTTCATTGAATAATTTAAGTCGTTCAGAGGACTTCCGAATCTTAATCTCTTTCTCAACAAACTCATTAAACAATAGACACATATCCGGAAATTGTCTTAAACATATGTGAAGTAAGAATAAAGAATTTTATTTCAGAGGGAGCCGTTTGCGCTATATACATATTGATTACATATATGGAAAGACTGAAAAAGAAATCTATCTATCTATCTATCTATCTATCTATCTATCTATCTATCTATCTATCTATCTACTTATCGACCTATTACAGATTGTTGTATATATATTTTACTCTCTTTATCTATACATTTAACTCTGATGAGTGTTTCCACCTTAAACTCTCTTCTAAATATAAAAATCTATTCAAATTCTCTCTCGCTATCTATCTATCTATCTATCTATCTATCTATCTATCTATCTATCTATCTATCTATCTATCTATCCAAATGATTCTTTCTTTCTATATATATTATTATTTTTCTCTTTCACTCTCTTTATCTATCTATCTATCTATCTATCTATCTATCTATCTATCTATCTATCTATCTATCTATCTCAGTCTTTATGCCAAATACATGTCGGTTATACTAGAATCAAGCAGGTACAAAAATTTAAATACCTGGATAGTGTTATCACAGAAGACGGAAAGTGCAACACAGAGATCCAAAGGCGAATTGGCATGTAGAAGATAGCATTCCAGAAGTTTAGTAAAGTATTAATAAACAGGAAAATTTTGCTCTAAAGAAGGAAGAGGGTACTGGGTTGCAATGTGATGTCACTTTTTCAATATGGCAGTGAATGCTGGACAATATCATCAAAGACGAAGGAAAAACTTGAAGTAACTGAAATGTGGTTCTACAGAAAGATGCTGCGAATATAATAGAACGAACATGTGAACAATGATGATGTCATAGAAATGATGGAAACAAAAAGAAAACTAATACGAAGAGACAGCTGAAGTTCCTGGGACATGCATTGAGAAAGGAGGGCTTGGAGAACCTGATGCTGACAGGCCAGATACAGGGAAGGAAAGACAGGGGAAAACAACAGATAACATATTCGAAGGACCTAATCAGGTGGATGATGGAACGGGGGTTGCATGACGTAACAGGAGAAGGTGGGCTAAGAGCCACCAGGGATAAGGAGACGTAGAAAGCCATGATCGTCTACGTTCTGAAGGGACAGGGCACATAGAAGAAGAAGAATCTATCTATCTATCTATCTATCTATCTATCTATCTATCTATCTATTCCAGTTTCTATGTATACTTTTGTTTGTGTATATCATTTAATATATACGGTGTTTGATAATAAAGTATCGGGACTGTAAGTGAAATATGCAGTGTGATGCTGATTTGCACTAATTGACCTTGAGCTCGTCATTGAATGGTCACTCACTTATAGTCATTTCACTTATTTCTCTTGTTTATTGCAGTGCTTAGTATAAAAGTGTGTAGAGGGACCATGGCTTGTGTAGCAGTTTTTAGCCAGGCACTACAGTTCCCAGGTACGACATCTGCTAAAATTCCCCAGATCTTGCCTCTTGTGACTTTTTCATTTGAGAAAAATCAAATTCCACTTGAAAGGATCAAGATTTCAAGACGTCGTAATAATCTAAGGAAATGCGACAAGACAGCTGCTCACTATTAAATGCCGAATCGATTGGGCTGTCTTTTTTTTTCATAGCATAAGTACCAATAATTTTTTTATCGGACATCGTATATTTGCATACGCACATATAGATTTATTTATAAACAGACTCACACAGACAGAGGTTTAAATGTTAAATATATACTTTTCTTTCTTTTAAAAAATAATTAGTTTTTTTATCCTTGATTAATTTGTATTAATTAGGTCGTTTTAAAAAAATTAGACTAATCATCCGTTGTTTTTTTCTTTCCTTTTTTCTTCCATTTTTTTTTATTCTTCATTTCGTCATAGTTTTTTCGCAAAAGATATTTTTCAAGTTATATTTGTAGTTCTTTTAAATATTTTCTCTTTTCTACTTTTTTTTTTTTTGGCGGGGCGAATTAAAAGTCAAAACTGTTTTTGTTGTTTTCTTTCCAAGGCCCTTATCTTTTGTTTTGCTTATTCGATTATCAGAACTAGGTCGAATGTCTTAACATTTAATACGAATCATAAACATATATTTATTTTCTCATTACACTGTTATTGATTATTTTCCAATATCACATCATTCTTACTAATATTCATTTCTCTCATGCAAGTATTATAAGCCATTTAATGTTTCAATATTACATACAATAAATATTTATAGCAATCTAATGTTTCTTACAGAATGATGGCAACATCCATTTGCAGAGTGAAACCGCTTCGTTCTCCGTAGATTTAAACAAACTGCAGCAATTTGTTTAAAATATCTTGAACGTTAAATTAATAGTCAGTTTTTGCGTTTGAATCTTTACAACGCGTGTTGTCAAGAAAATTTTGGTAAAAGGAAATATTTGTTGAATTCTTAATTTGCTAAAGTGATAATGTTTTGTTATTAAAGTCTAATATTGAGATGAAACTATTTTTAATGAGTAAAATAACTGTTCATATTCATAATAACTATTCATTCACGTCTAGACACCGTCAAATTTCCATCGTCTGTGAAAGATATGTAGTTCTCATTGAGTTTCTTTATACGTCCGCTCTTCTTCACTTGAGGATTAGAGTGACTTTGCTTTCTACCTTATGAGTCGGGCGATTATATATCTTTCTCTCATCTGTTTGTCTTGTGGACGTATGTTCTGAATTCAATGTGTTTATCCCGATGCACCTAGCGACATCCTTCGAAGACCGGTTCTGCAATTGATGGATGGTTATCTTCTTGGTCAACCTTTTGAAGCACCTTGTTCGTTTGATGTACTGAAGTACAGCGAGTATAATGCTTACTTTGGGAACTCTTACGATGAGCACAGTACACTCTAATGTTATATAGTTTTTACTAAAGTGATATAGTTTACATGTTTTGCTAATGTGACATAGTCTTTTAATAATGTGACGTACTCTTGAAGTTTCACTAATGTGACGTTATATAAAATAATCTTTTTTGTCATGTGACATTGTCTTCAAATTTTTATGATATGACATAGACTTTTATTAATGTGATATAATATTTTACTAATGTGATATAGTGTTTTATTAATGTGACATCATCTAGTAATGGGATGAAATTTTTTACTAATGTGACATAAACTTTTACTAATGATAGACAGTATTCCAATTTTAATAATGCAGCCTAGTCTTTTACAAATGTGACATCGTCTTAAAGTTTTAATAGTGTGACATAGTCTCTTACTAAAGTGGCATAGATTTAAAGTTTTACTGATGTGACGTATTCTTTTACTAATGTGATATAGTATTCAAGTTTTACTAATGTGATATAAACCTATCATATCTGATTAACTGTCTAGCTCTGAATCGTGTTTTGCGAATTGATTCGATTCTTGTTAGTAGGGCGGGAAAAATGTTGGGCTAACGGTTAATTTTCAAGGCTATCTTGATCTCACTGCACCAAAGTGAAATGTACGGTATCTCCTCACTCAGCTATGGAGTAGATATTATGGCTTGTACTTTGAAAATCATTGTTATTCTTAAAAAAGTTTTTAACACAATATTCACCTGCAAATAAAATATTCTTTTAATACAAATTAGGATGCGGTTTTTAATAGCCCAAAAAATTGATAAAAACAAACCTAACATAAGGTAAAAATTGATAAAAACAAACCTAACATACTGGTAAGAAAATCAGTCGTTTTTTCATCAAGAGAAATATTTATTTTTGCAATATTTAGTACCTCAGCTCATATAGTCTGTATTGAGTATTCTCCCCAGTAATGAAAATTTACAGATTAATTTTCAGTGAAGTAGAAAAAAATATAACAGAGAATGAGGGTGTGTATGTTTTTGCAAGAGAGAGAGAGAGAGAGAGAGAGAGAGAGAGAGAGAGAGAGAGAGAGAGAGAGATTTTTTCAAATCTTAATAGTTACAAAATACATTCTTACGAGGTTAAAATTCTCAATTAAAATCTTTAGACAAAGAGAGTGATATCTGTCTATCTATCTATCTAGACTGAATAGCGAGCAAGATGGATAGATTGAATTAAATAGATTACTAGATATGACTACACTAATAGATAGATAATTTTTGTAGTAATTCATGATTGCAGGTATATATATATATATATATATATATATATATATATATATATATATATATAAATATAAACGTAACCATTTTTATTCTCGGGAAGTAACCACCTCAACTCCAAAGTGACTCAAATATTAATAAGAAACATTGATAGAAATCTTTCCTTGATCGCTTTCCTAATTGGATCACTTCATCCTTCCGAACAAAAGAAGAGTTAATATCGCTCTGAGAAAGATTTATTCCCATGAAAATCATTGTTCCAACTATAAACGAATGAAATAACACTGAAGTGCATCTCACATTATTACCTACTTTGAATATTACACATTTTTAGAAAACTAATGAAGGTATTCAAAGAATTATTTACATTATTAATGTGCTGGATGTTTCGCATAATATATATATAAATTATAGGTAAGTACATGTAATTCTGAAAACGTGGCAGCATTTTTGAAGTTTTTTTTATCATATCTTCTAATGTTCGTATTATTACTTTGGTAAGTGTAACCTTCTGTGTTCAGAAAAGAGTAAAATAAGTTATGGTTAAGGAGTAACAAAACATAAGCCACATGAGTATGTTGGCAATATCTCGCGTTTTGGTAATGCAATATAATTGATTCGACCAGTTGAGTGTCAAAAGACCCATTAAAAAGGGAAAAAGGAGAAGAATGCGGTTGTGGCTTTTCATTGGTCCGTGAAATGCCAAATCAGAAATTAGCGAGAAAAAGCGACATTTCCTAGTAAATATTAAAAAAATATATCCTCTCCGTAAGATTTTTCATTCAGAATTTTCAACTCGTAGGACCGTGTGCTATAACTACTAAGATTTGAAACTCTCTCTCTCTCTCTCTCTCTCTCTCTTTCTCTCTCTCTCTCTCTCTCTCTCTCTCTTTCTCTGCTATATCTCATTTAAAATTAAACGGCAAATTTTCATTACTGGCAAGAATGCACAATCCAGGTCATATCTATATCATATGAATTTGTTCATAACTTCATCTCTTTATCAACACATCTATGTGGCTTCTCATATATCTGAAACTATCCATCTCTATCACTTTCAATATATATATATATTGTGTATCGGGTTCCTTAAACCAAAACAAGGACAAAAGTTTATATAAACTTATGTTTACAAAGCAGTTTTTGAGTCCATTAAGCTTAAAGGACGTTTATGGAAGATAGCACTGTGTTGCTATATAGACTCGTTTACATATGTCATTTGTATACATTGATTAACTGAAATGTGTTCTGTTTAACAATGGCATGATATTCATGCAGACACATATGATTTTAAAATACATCCGGGCTAATAATAATAGAATCGGGACTGAATGGCTGTAGTGCGTTTCCAGCCCAAGGGCAACCGATTCATTCAGTCTTTACTGATGTCTATTGTTGCATTGTTGGGACTGGATCCATGACGCCAGAAAGTAAAGATCGAAGAAAACCGAGAGCCGCTCGTATGCCTCAGCACGAAGAACCCATTCTACAGGCTGTCGAAGTCCATGCCGGTATCAGAACACGTCAAATGAACTTCGCATGAAGTACATAGCAACGTGCCGCAATGAGGGTAATTTAAGAGCAGCTCCTGTATCCATATCACTTGCAAACGTAAAGGATGTCACGCAAATTTGTGAAGCGTTCCATATTTTAGAATGTGCGTTGTGGTGCAGTAGATGCCGGCTTGGATCGACTTGAATTCCTTGCATTCATTTACGCACAAATAGCCTTGGGAAAGCTATTATTCTGTTTCTTTCTTCCAGTTATGGGTTAATGTTATTGTAATATAACAATCTGGCCCCACCCGAGGAAGGCTGATGCAAGCGAGGGTGTTTCCGGTCGTTGAAAGGAACGGATGTCGTTTGACCTTATTTCCGGCAGCAGCGGAAATAACTACAGAGGCAAACAGAACAGGTGTCTCTGAGAATTACGTGGGCGTGCGTGGGCGAGGCAAAACCGGAAGAAAAAGTCCCGGTTCTGGAAGATTATAAAAAGACCTCGGCACACGGATTCGCCAGTAGTAGAGGAGCAACAGAGATCGGCCGGTGAAGAGAGACACAACAGCTAAGACTACACTCCCGTCAACCCATTAGAAGCGCGCTCTCTCAATTCTCTGTTCACTATTCTACACGGTTCATCGTCATTAATAAAAATATAACTTTATATTTTTATATATATATGCGTGTTTGTTGTTTGTAGATATATAACATTATGGTAAACTCACATATCTAACGATAGTGGACTTTAGCTCTCAATATAAGTAACAGTGTAGCGAATAGTGATGAGAAATACAAGTCAGCGAACTGGCAAGTTTACTCTGCGTTACTTCGTGAAAATACAAAGTTCCAACCAGTACGTTGAACCTAAGGGACCGACATTTGTATTTACATTTAACGCAAAATCTTCTATGCTGTACTCTACAACAGTTAAATTACAGAACAGATTGTGTTCTATAACCTTGGCTCTCAACCAATCTACCGCAAAAAGTAATGGCAACCTACTGCGGAATAATCTTCTGCCCAGTCAGTCATGTCTCTTTTGAGACATGATCGCCCAAGCATGTGTCATATATGGCACTTAACTGACTGACTGATTGATCACTCACCACAAGAGAACTTTTGCCGATGGTTTATTGCACAAAATTTCGATCCGTTGTTTGTTTCCCCATTTTTGTTTTTGGATTAGACAACATTTGGAAGGGTTGGAATTACAAATTTATACAAAAAACATTTGAGGGTGGATCAGAATCCCTAATAATACAGGCTAGACACAAGCATCAGTTTATGATTATTGTGTGGGATGGAATCATAGTGGTTACCTGGAAGGTCTATATATTTGCCCAGAATGTTTTACAGGAACTGTATGCAGGGACTTTATTTCGAGGATGTACACCTGCTAATAAGAAAACGCGTGCGGTTCATGCATAATGAGGCTTCAGTACATAATTGTCATTGTTTGCAATGCACTGGCTGACATCTACCATGAAAAATTGATAGGTAGGAGAAGACCTGTTTCCCAGATTTTCACATATATTTCTGTGGGACCACCAAAAACAATTTGTTTATGCCGCAGTCATTAATTTATATAGACGCTTGATGAACATGTTATGACAGCCAGCGAATCTATTAAACATCATGTGGGTTTATTTGAAAGGGCCTGCCAGTCAATGATCAGACGTGTGCAGGTCAATGAAGATGCAAGTAGAGGACATTTTGAAGTTTGTTATGAATTGCTGTGTACAACGATCTCAAAGTGGTACAAGCGTTTCGATTCTGGCGACATCAGTCTTGAAGATAAGCCTCGTTTGGGACAGCCTTTAAAGTTGGATGATAGAGATTTGCAAACCGGGTTGGACATTGTGCCTTCATTAAGCACTCGAGAATTGGCTGATGAGCTTGGAGTTGGTAAATCGACAATTCATCGACATTTGAAGCAACTTGATTTTGTTCACAAAAACCTGTGCAAAGATCTGCACGAACTCACCGAAGCACAAGCCAACAGACGAGTTGAAATTTGCCGTCAATTGCTCAGCAATCCATTTGACGAGCGTTTTTGGAAGTGCATTGTGACATCCGACGAGAAATGGGTTTATCTGGTCCAGCACAATCGAGACAAGCAATGGGTTCAGAAAGGGCAAGAGACACCACACCGTCGGTTCCAAAACACGATCGATTCGGCAAGAAAGTCATGTTGTGTGTTTGATGGAACTTTGAAGGAATCGAGCATTTTAGTTGGTTCCGAATGGTCGTACCATCAGTGCCGAACTTTACTGTCAGCAACTTAAGCGGGTCTACGAAAAGTTGAAGCAAAAGTTCCCGGCTCTGATCAACCAAAAGCACGCATTGATGCAGCAGAACAATGCCAAGCCACACACCGCCAGGAAGATCAAAGACAAGTTTGAAGAGCTGGACGGCGTTGAGGTTCTGCCACATCCAGCCTACAGTCCTGACTGTGCTCCATTAGATTACGGCCTTTTCTGCTCAATGCAACACTTTCTGAATGGCCGCCGATTCGACTCGTTTGATGAAGTCGAGGAAGCGTGTCAAGAATTCTTTGATCTGAAGCCGGCTGAATGGTACTTTGACCAGATCCGAAAGCTTGCAGATCGATGGCAGAAAGTCTTGGAAAATGATGGTCTTTATTTTGAGCAATAATGTTTGTTGTTTTTGCGAGTAAGATTTCAATTTTTTGCAAGTGTTTTCTGATAACCTTAGATTACTTGGCAGGTAAAATTTCAGTTTTTTGCAAGTGTTTACGAACTTTTGGGACAACCTAATATAACTTAAAAATTAGTTTTCTTTTACTAAATAAAAGATCCACACAATACATAATTAGTTTTCTTAGCAACAAAATACTTTAATATACATAATTATTTAACAATAATGATAACATAAACATTTCAGCCCTTTTACTCATGAAGTAATTTTAGAAAAATCCAACTTGCTGTTACAAATATTTTACCTATTTAAGTATTGTGTGGTCCAACTTTGTACCTTACTCAGACAAAATAATTTTCTTTAAAATTTAATTAATTACAATGTTTCATTTATAACTTATACTCTAACATAAAGAAAAATGAAAATTGTTTTAATAAAATAAATGTCCCACACAGTACTTAATTGTTGTGCTTAATACAATATTACTCAGTGTATCATAATTATTTCTAAATTCTGACCTAAACATTATATCCCCTACTCATAGATAGAAGTACAAAAAATCTATTGTTCAATAAGAAAAATCCTAAAATCCAACCTCGTCTTAAAAATGATTGTCTACCCATTTAAAAAGTCGAAGTTCACACTATGTATCTTACACAGATAAAATTAAAAAGTGACGTGTCTAGGTCTAAGCCATCTCGCCCATTTTCATAACCCAAATATTAAATCTCCATGGTTACATAATTCTCAATTTCGATTGAACAATATTGCCACAAATAAAGCATTTCCTCCAAGTACCACTCCGTAATTTTCTAAATAACCATGTATTCATTTTGTATTTTCAAAATAAATTATTTTAAATACATATCCCTTGCAGAGAAACAATTTTGGTCTGAAACATGAAAACTTTTTTGCAGTGATATTATGCTTTATAAACCATTGCAATAACAAAATTAGAATATATATGTGAATATATATAATGAAAATAAGTTGGATGTTTTTATAAAACCATTGGTAATATTTTATTTCGCGGCTCTCTACAGACTGCTCCTTAGATCAAATACAACAATGAATGGGTTAAAATTATCCAGATCAAAAGTCAAGTAAAAAGAAAGAAGAAAAAACAAATGAAAAGGAGATGAAAAAATAGGAATGAGGAGGATAACTTAACAGTGTTAGATGTTAGCGTTTATATTATATCCAGACGACATGATGACATTGACCTAGATTTACAATGACAGTAGCAAATCAGTATATTTTGACTTGAATTTTTAATTGTCTATTTTAAGGATGCATGGCATTAAAAATTAAATTTAGGTTGAATATACACTAGAAAAACGAATTGCTAGATTTTCTTATTAATTTTAACGACGCCAATTCAGCCGGGTTTCAATCCTGGGTTAAAAAGCAATCGGAGTCTAACCGTACTGATGAGCTGTGATGCAGCGAAAGAGATCTGTCTGCGGATGACTATATATATATAATTATTTAACTGCTCAGTTTTTAGGTATAATAAAATTAGACCAGTACACAGTTGTATTAAAATGTATTCAATACAATTACTTTGTAGAACTTTTGAATATTTTTCATTTGTATACGAGTTATGACACGGCCTAGATTTCTACCATGGTAGAAACCTAGTTCGTGTAATAACCCGTTTACAAATAAAAAAAAGAATGTATAGATTTTAAATCAAAAAACGGTACAAGTGGTTTCTTGAACAGATAAAAAATATATATTAAAAACAGGATGCGTGCTTGCTTTCATTTCCTGCTGTAGCATTAATTTCACATCCCGTTCTCTTGTGAAGATACAATGGTGTTTGCACTATTTTGAACCCACTATCAAGGAGAGATCAAAATAAAAGAACAGTAATTAAAAAGAGAGAAAATAACGATTGACATTGCATTTAAGTTTTTGAAAATTAAGGTTGACTAGGAAGCAAAATATTATATTTTTTCATAAAACTTATTGACAGTAATAATAACATAGTAATATAGTAATAAAGAATATAATAAAAAATATTAAAATAATATTTAAAGACCTTAAAGTAATAATAATAATAATAATAATAATAATAATAATAATAATAATAATATGGTTAACGATCCCACTAAAATCCTGTATGGATGACCAAAGGAATTACATTTTTCTACCCAAGACCAGTGACACAAATAACCCGAAAAACTACAGAACAATTACATGCCTTCCGCCAATATACAAACTATTAACATCTATTTTAACAAAACAGACATATTTCTTCTTGGGAAGAAATGACATACTACCACTTGAAGAAAAAGGGTGCAAACGTGGCTGTTACGGATGCAAAGACCAATGACTTATTAATAGGATGATATTGGAAAACTGCTTCAATGCAAAGAAAAATCTTAGTACTGCCTGTATAGATTATCGTAAGGCATTCGATAATGTACCACATTCCAGGACCTTAAAGACTTTACATATGTACAAGGTATCACCCGTCATCATCAATTTCATCAAACAATGTACGTCGTTATGGAAAACAATCCTTTACCTCAATCATATAAATGGAACCTATAAGTCTGGTGAAATAAACATCAAAAGAGGTATATTTCAAGGTGATTCTTTGTCTCCATTACTATTTAGCATATCATGAATAGCATTAACCAGTCAACTTAACAAGACAGAATGTGGTTATAAGATAGCTTAAAAGAAAATAAGCGATCTATTTTACATGGAAGATTTAAAGTTGTATGCTATGAATGATAATGAGCTTAAAGGTCTTCTGTAAATTGTAAAATGCTTCAGTGAAGACGTAGGAATGAAATTCCATTTGAATAAATGTGCTAAAGCTACAGTTTTCCGAGGATAACTGCAACAAACATCTTCAATTAGCTTAGACTCTGCTGTAACAATAAGAGATTTAGAGCCAGAAGAAGCCTATAAGTACCTAGGTGTAAATGAGAGTGAAAACATTCACCATAAAAAATGAAAGAAGTAGTTGTGTAAAGAGTATTATAGAAGGCTACGACTTATATTAAAAACTGAATTGAATTCTCAGAAGAGAATTATGGCCATTAATAGCATTGCTATCCCAGTGGTCTAATACGATTTCATCATCTAAAACTGGACTCTAAACGATATCAGGCGAATGGATTCTAAAACAAGAAAGCGTCTTTCTAAGCAGAAGATGCATCATCTAAAGGCTGATATATACCGTCTATACAAACTTCGCAAAGAAGGTGGAAGAGGTCTTATTCAGCTGGAATTGTCATACAAGACAACAACTATTGGCTTACTAACATACATAGAAACAACAAAGGATTGGATGATACAATTAGTAAGGCAACATGAAGAAAGAAAGAAAAAATATTCAATAATAAAAGAAGGCAGTAAATACAAACAAGAATTACAGTTAGTAGATTCTGTAGAAAAGCAAAACAGTAGCCAAGAACCAACTATTGCGGCAAAAAATATGAAAATGAAAGCCAAAGATAAAGCTCTTGAAAAGATGAAACAGCGCTGGCAAGACAAACCTCTGCATGGCCAATATCCAGTACGTGCCAATAAATCCAATGTTGACAAAGTTAATACTCATCGATGGTTACGTGCATCTGGATTAAAGTCTGAAACTGAAGGATTTATACTTGCAGCACAAGACCAAAGTCTTTTCACGAGAAACTTTCAGGCAAATATTATGCATAATAATATGGATCCAAAATGCAGGTTTTGTGATAAACACCAAGAAACAATAGACCACCTAATCTCAGGCTGTTCTGTGCTTGCCCCAAAAGAATATAAAAATCGCCACGATAGAGTTGGGCAATATTTACATTGGGCAATGTGCAAACATTAAGGAAAAGCTGTAAACAAACACTGGTATGAACATCATCCAGCACCGGTTACAGAAATAGAAGATGTAACCATTCTATGGGATTACACCATCTACACAGACAGAAAAATTGAAGCAAACAGGCCAGACATTATTGTTAAAAACCAGAAGGAGAAAACTTGTCTATTAATTGATATGGCTTGTCCAGCGGATTGTAACATAGCAACCAAGGAATTTGAAAAACTGTCAAAATATAAAGACCTGGAAATTGAAATAGAAAAAATGTGGAAATTGAAAACAAGAGTTGTGCCAGTGATAGTAGGTGCACTTGGAATGATAAAAAATGGAACAAAACAACACATTGAAAGAATCCCTGGAAACCCCAGCTTAAGAGATATACAAAAAATTGTCTTATTAAGTACAGCCCACACACTAAGGAAAACGTTATCTATGTAATGCTGGGGATGATAGGGAAGATAGAAAAACATGAAATGGAGTCATAACAACACGCCACTACCTGCCTTAGGTCTCCCCGCAGACTTGGTTGGTAGTGAGACCAATGCAGAAATCGAAATATGATGAAAAATGACATAATAATAATAATAATAATAATAATAATAATAATAATAATAATAATAATAATAATAATAACCGGATGTGCGTTGTGGTACAGGTGATATCGGCTCGGAACGAGAAACCCGAGAGCCGAGTTCGAATTCCAGTTTAATCCATTACGCGCAAATACCATTGGGAAAGGTATTAATCCGTCTCTTCCTTCCAGTTATGGATTAAATAGCAGGACAGACTGGGTTCTATAGCCTTGGGCGGCAACCAGTCTACCGCAGAAAGCAATGGCAACCTACTGCGGGATAATCTTCTGCCCAGTCAGACATGTCTCTTTCGAGACATGATCGCCCAAGCGTGTATCACGTTTGGCACTTAACTGACTGACAATAATAAAAAATATTAAAAGAAAAAATTGAACATGATATCAACAATTGATAAAAATTATGAAATTGAAAATAAAAAATAATAAAAATATATGTGTGTGTGTTTGTGTGTGCTCGGAGTAAGGTTTCGTTCATCCTCAATATCAGCTCACGCGCCTAAATGTATTTCCTTCTTTCCATCTTTCGGTTTTTGTAATGAATTTCTTGCACATTGCGATTAATAGTATATGCGCAATTTGCTATCTTTCAATCAATTTAGCCTTTAGGTTATTTTCCCTCTTTTCTCTATGAATGCATTTATGTATATGTGTATCAACCTACCGATGTATGTATATATGTAAGTACATACGTTTATACTTTCCTTTCTATCAATAAAACGATCGATTGAACGACTGATATGTCTAATCCCGTCAATAGCCATTAAAAGACATTACCAGCAAGGTATTGTAGGTGTCAATTTCCTCCATTTCAACCTTCGCTGACAGCCTATGAACAAGGCCAAAAAGAAGCATTTCATCTAGCACGTAAATTGGTAAGTAGAACTCCAGCTAGGCACAGCTGTTGAAGCATCGTCGAAATCTCTATCTGCAAGTCCATGATCATCATGGACAGCTTCGTCGTAAAATTACTCCTCGCTTCAAGTTGTTACGGCCTAAATGTTGTTATGACAGACAACTTAACTATAATTACTTTACGCCTTATGATTCCTTTTATCCGTATAGCTGTCGGATTACTCCATATTGTCGGCAAGGAGACTTCTCTTAGTACCTGATATAAGGCTTTGTATAAAGGAATGAACTTAATCTGTATCTCTGTTCGCTTTTCAATCACTGGATACAATAGTATCGTCACGAGTCTCGTTTTCCTCCCGAGAGATGTAAATTAATCCAACTTTTTCATTTTAACCGAACCACGTAGTGCGTTTCACACACGCTCTAATAATAAGCCCATATCTGTGCTATATAAAAAATAAAAAAATAAACAGTATGAATTGAATCCACCTATTTTGAAAATGTTGACGTATTCAGCTAAAGTTCATAGGTAGACAGTAAATGTTGAGAGATGTTCTCTAACAAGTGGGGTAATCCTCGGTGCTGCCTACATGATTTTCTTTGAATTTAACATAATTAACCTTACTATTTTTACAACTCCTAAAAAGCTATAGCGGTTTAGGCGTGTGATAACGAAGAAAAGAAACAACCTTCAAATTTAAATAAATATCATAATTGAGTTATACAAGTTGAAAGAAATGAAATACAATGATTCTTTGCAAAACGACTTCGCACAAAAATATTTTGTTTGTCATTTTTACAATACAAACGAATCAATTGCGTTAGTATGTTAGAAAAAAGCAGATTTTGTCTACATAGAAGACTGTAAAGTATTTGCGTTGTTATATGAATGCGTGTAACTTTCTAGCGTCAGCAATAAGCAGTTAACGAACGCATTAAAATGTTTTTAAACACACTCAGTCTGTATATTTCAAGTGTGCTTCCTTTTTAAATCGCTAGGCGCCACAAGACCTCCTCGAAAAAAATAATAGCATTGTTTTGTGAATTCAGCTAGTCCACAACAACCAACTGACCCCGGTGAAACGATTAAAGAAACATTGAAAACTAAATCTGTTAATTTACGTGATCGTATTTATACTGAAAGAAAATAGGCTCCAGAATATTCTAAAATTTAATTTTTCTAAACTCAGAATATTATTGGTTAATAAATATATTTCCCAATTTTTAGGAGGAAAGTGTTGTTTATTTTCTGGTGCGAGCTTTTAAATTTCATAGCAGACAATAAATATTTTTGTTTAAAAGTTCAAAGAATATAATGCGTTTGTTATGATGTCGATGATTAGTCAATATAGGTGAATGTGGAAATTAAAATTAGAGCCTAATTTGTGGACAAAAACTACTTAACACAGGTTTTTAGTGCATTTTTTAGTTCTTTATAGGGGCTCCACAAAGCTGCCGTCACCATAAAAAACAATAGCAAAATTGCCTTAATGATTAACTTCATTAAGATGATTATGATGGTTCTGAGTAATATTGGCATCTTCATCAGTAACATCATGATCATCATTATTATTCATACTGAGTGAGAGAGCAGTAGACTAACACTGACTAATCAACCCAGATTGATGTGAAGTGTATATCAGCATATGGATTACAGACAAAATTTTGCAATATAGTGACAAATCGGGAAGAATGAAACAGAATAATTAAACTTTTATCAAAATAAACCAAATTTATTTCGCTTGAAATGCTCGAGGGTTGATTGATGAGTAAATATTCCAATTCTATATGACAAGTTTTATATCAGATAAGATGATAGGCTTATTTCTTTTAAATATTTTGATGGTAGATTGATAAGTAAGATTCTTTTTTTTTTGGTTTGTTTTTATGGTATATCAACCGCGGCGGGTCATTGTCAACTAAATTTTATTTATTGCTGGTAATAACTTTTTTTTCAACAATTTATTGTTGTTTTTATATAAGTTTTGTGTTTAGTAATACTTTTTTCTTTGCGAGTATCAAGATTCATTGGGATTTGTTTTTAAGAGCAGAGTCCCAAAGTTCTTCTCTTGTTATTTAACCCATAATTGGAGGGAAGGGACGGATTAATACATTTCCCAAGGGTACCAGTGCTTAAGTGAATGCAGGGTATTGAACTGGAATTCAAACACAGCTCACCGATTTCTCTTTTCGAGCTGATATCCACTGCACCACAACGCACATCCGTCACTAAACGCTTACAGCACCTAGTATTCCCAAGCGGTCACTCATCTAAGTACTGACCAGGCTGAACGTTGCTTAACTTCAGTGATTGAGCGAGAACCGGTGTATTCAACGTGACAGACCGTAAGCAGATAAGTAACATTCATCACTAATCCTATAAAATATTTTTGAAATATGAGAAAACGATCTGTTATCACAACGAAATAATTTGATTTCAATTTAAAATTTTGATGGTAGGTTGATAAGTATGATCTCCATTCCTATGAGACATATTCGAAATCAGATAGAACAAAGAAACTGGAAGAAAAATTAAGTAAATTTATTTCTATTTAATATTTTGACGATAGATTGATAAGTAAGATGTCTAATTTTTTATAACAAGTTTCAGAATATATAAACAATGAAACTGGTATCAAAATGCGGTAAAAATGTATTTCTAGTATTTACATAATTCGGACTATAGTCCTCATCTTTGTTACCATTTGTACGACGTTTCGGTCGCTTTACGCTCCAGCCTTCTTCAGGTGCTAGGAATTTCGAACCGAACCCTTTATTACAATTACTGGGGTATATAATCTCCATTCCATGCGTAGAGACTCTTCTGGTAGTAATTGGTTATCTCCCTCTAACCCTGTAAGTTCGCCACTGCTGTAGCCTGGTATTGAACTCACAACTCTTTGGGTCAAGTCACCAGAACTAACCAACGTCTATATCCACTTGGCCATGTGTCCTTCCAGAAGAGGCTCTACGTAAGGAATGGAGATTATATACTTCAGTGATTGTAATAAAGGGTTCGGTTCGAAATTCCTAGCACCTGAAGAAGGCTGGAGCGTACAGCGACCGAAACCTCGTACAAATGGCAACAAAGATGAGGACAATAGTTTGAATAATGTAAATACCGGAGATACTACCTCATCTCAGAAATATAGGCAAATTTATTTTTATTTACAATTTTGATGGTTGATTGAGTGTTAAGGTCACCAATACTATCAAACAATGAAAATGGTATAAAAATAAAGTTAATTATGTTCAAAAGTAGATTATTAAGATTCATAATCCTATAAACTGTTTTTATATGAGATAAAATAATATAAGGCTCTAACCACTTTTTGCATTACTTTTACAAATAAAATTTATTGGTTGTTATATTTATTTTTTATTCAAAACCAACCTAATGAAAAATAATGACATTTCGACTCCTCTTTCAATGATGGAAACAAATCAGGTTTTGCCAAATTGGATCTGTGTGGAGAAGTTAAATCAACTACTGGTTTTTGTATCGCATTATTCTACTAATTTGTGGACTACAATATAGCCTTATTTCTCAGGTAAAACAGCTCTCATTTCATTTCTTATTCCTTAGATGATTTATGTTAGCGCTCACAAGATTTCATTATTATCACCCGTCTGTGTAATTTTAACAGAGCGCGATTTTTGATATTCAAAAATCCTATCACTATTTCCTTCACTATACGCAACTCGAACTTAATACTCATGACAAACCAACACTTTTTACACAATATTCTCTCACTGTTAACTTACAGTAACACGTTTGAACGATATTTTACGACCAATGCAAGATTAAGCATGTTGTTCTGTTTGTTATTATCCATGTTATGCGATGGAAATTATTTATCACTCAAACCCGAATATACGAATTAATAGTTTGAATACTATACAGTGCAACAGCGCAAGTGAAAACACCTGCTATATTTTACGTCTGTTATTCCATTTAATCGATATCTACATTTTCCTAATTGAGAAACGATCAACACCTGCATTATTCCCAATACAAACTCTTCCTATCAACATTATAAGGACAGATATCAATGTAATCATTCTGAACAGAATCAAAACGAGGCTATTCTTATTTGAACGGATGACATATATGTCTTTTCTCGAAAAAAGTTTCTGTTTATATGTTTTAAACGTATTCATTCTTGATGATGTTCTGAATAATCACTGTTTGTTTGTCATTCTTATAAAATTTTCTTTTCTGCTCAGTCGACTGCGTCTAATGCAGGCGTGTTGATCTCATTAATATTATAAACCATAATCTTCTTTTCTGTGCCATTTCCTTTTTTGAATTTGGCGATCATGACGGGCAACAATTTACTAACATTTGTAGCTCTTAGTAATTTTTTTTATTTTTCTTATCTCTCCTGAACCCTGTACTGCTGATCGATTGCAAAACACGTTAAGTAGGTTAAGTGTTGATATCCTGTCCTTCAGGCCTCCAATCTGTCCTGAGTGTTGAATTTTCCAAGCCTTCTTTCTTCTCTACATGCGTTAGATATTTCAACTGTCTTTTTGAGGTTATGTGTTAGAATTTTTGTCTTTCCATTTTCTCTAAAACCTCGTCGTTGCTCTCATGTTCATTCCTGGTATTCTTAGCATCCTTCTGTATGAACACATTTATGTTGTCATTAGTTTTTCATAATTTGCGACGAGATTGTTCAACATTCACTACCATGCAGAGGGAAAGATATTTTATAACCATTCCGTAATCTTTACTTTGTTTCTAACAAAACGTCCCTGTTTACATTATTTACATTGTTTAGACTTTGTTCCGTTGTACACTTCGGTCTTCTTCAGGAGATTCGAATTTTTAACTGAACCATTTATTTTGATTAATGTGGTTATGCTACTTCTAGATGTTTACGGTATCTCTGTTTAATTTAACTCTTTAAGTCTTTTGTTTACCACTGCTGTAGCTAGGTATTGAACACAAAACTCTTTGGTTCAAATCACTAGATCCAGTTAAGGCTTTTATCACCTGAGGCATGTGTACTTTCCAATACCTCATCTTAGAAATATAGATAAAAACGTTCCTGTTACAAAATACTTTAATTAGATATTGGAAGATATCTTTCGCTATCTCAATGGATCTTCGGATTTCGGTATCGCACTTTCCGACCACTATTTGAACATTTCCAAGACATTACATTTTTGTAATTGTTTGATTTTGGTAAATCAAGTTTGTAATTTTTATGTTCCTCTTACTGACACTTGTGCTTAGTCCTTTCTTCCCTTTCTTTTACTGGGTCTTGTAGTGAACAAAACCAATTCTAGATTTAAAAACTCAAATCTGACTCACTGTTAGAAAAAAAAGAAATTTGTTGAATTTACAAACATTACTTAACGCACAAAACGCGTGTAATTTCACACCTCGATGCGAAATGTTTGTCGTCTAATGGAATGGCCAGAATCACATCCGGGATGGAATTCACAAACGAAATAAAAGACGAGCAGGCTGGACCGTTGTCAGAGAGTTATGATGACGAGCAATTAACACGTACTCTTGACAAACGTCAAGCGATCGTTATTATTATTATTTCTATCTTTCTCTCTCACCTCTCATCTCCTTCTTCTTCATCGCTTACCATTCACCTCCTGCCTTTTCACCATTCACTGTGAACTTGAACGACACGCCTACTCAAAGATAACGTTCACACATACATACACATATACGTTCCTGCCTACGTACACATAAACTCATTCGTGCAAAGACTACTACGAATTATCTTCATACCCTTAATCTCTTAAGACTATTTCTCTTGAAACGTTTAACTATTACCAATTCATACTATTCTTTAGTATCAATAAATTTCTATTCAAGCATGCAAAAGGTATACTATTATTTTCCCACAAATCCACACATTCCAATCTACAATCTTCTGTTGATTACGAACAAATCTGTAAGTTGTAGGGAGTTTGGTTATATTCGACACAAGGCCGAATTAATAAACATTCACCATTTCTCTATAGCTTCACTGGCGACCACGACATAAAACGAACGCGTAAACTACTTTTATTTTTTGAAAAAGTCATTTTTTATTTTCTTTTTTACTAGATATTTACCAGTTTAACTTGCTGGTTATATGGTGGAATATAATGGTTTGACGTCATTTCCAACGACCATTGCGCAAAAGGGTATGCAGCTGAAATGTCAGAATTTGAAACCAGTTCCATCTTCCACGTCACTAACAATTACGCTATGTTCTTTTTACAGTTGTTTTCAAATATATTTTATTTCTTATTTAACATTTTTATATTTCATATTGTTATTCCACTTATTCTTATTTAATAAGAATGTGTTTTTATGTTATTTCTTATTAATTCTTTTCTATAATGCAAATCAAGCATGGACTAAGCGATTCTCCCTAAAAGCAACACACTACGCCACCTCGGCCTTACCCTCTTCTCAGACCTCAAATGGAACCACTATATTGATTCCATAGCTAAATCTACTGCTGAGAAGGTTGTGTCACTATGCCAATCCAGGATGTTTTTTCCGCCTGAATCCATCCTGCATATATACAAGTCAACCATCCGTCCGTGCATGGAGTACTGCTGCCATTTATGGTCAGGCGCCCCTGCCGTTCTCCTCAGTGTTCTCGACAGGCTCCAAAGGAGAGTCTGTAATGTGATAGGTACTGATCTGGCGGTTCGACTGCAGCCACTTCCCCACCGTCGAAATGTGTCCACGTTTGTGGAACTCCCTTCCGTTTGCTTGCTTCAATCTCCCAAAGTTTAAATGCAACGTCAATTGCCATCTTCTATTGCACTGATTTCTACTCTTATCTTTTTTTTTATATTCTCTGTACTTTTTCTCTCTCAATGTAACCCTCTGCACACCAGTGGCGGCCCTACTTTGCTTGGATAAAATTGATTATATTTAAAAAAAAAAAGGGAATTTAGTTTGAAGAGTTTTTGTTAAATTTTAAACGAATAATTTAGACATCAAAACAAATCCAAATTCCTAGTTAACCTTTTAGTTATATTTCGACATGTTTTATTAAAGTTGTTGTATGCATTATAAAAACTGCTAATTATCAATCCTGGTAAGATTTATAATTTTTAGAAGTCCTTAAATGGTTGAGTACCCCCGGTTAAAAGACACATCCTTGTCTCATATTCCGTTCAATTTTTTACATTTATTTATTTAATTTTCTATCCGTTATGAGTTCTGAATTATTCTAATATCCTTCCCAAATATGTTAAGATTATCTAGCAGTTCCAACACTCTTAGTGACGTCTTTTATAAAATGCTTGTACATAATCAATAAAACGTAGATATAAAAACATTAAGCTCAAAATTCGAAACTCCAGACACCAGACAAAAAAAAAAACAAAAAACAAAACAAAACAAAAAAAGACCCAAAAACAAAGATTGTACACAGAAAAACAAATACTGAGTCTGAAACTAATTACTTTTGAGATTTCATATAATTAATTAAAATAGTGTACATAGTTTGGCTACACCTATATTTCATAGTCAACGAAAAAGTATTTGATATATTACACAAATATCTATTTGAACTGGTATGAAAACGATTTTTTAGAAACGATGTTAGATTAACTAAGAACATTTGCTGGGAAGAAAACGCCTGCAATCGGTGGGATAATGAATTGAGAAGCATAAAGAAAGGATACAAAAAAGTGTAATACAAGGATACATCACTTCACACGATTTTTTAATCTATAGTGAGAGGCAATCATAAAAGATCTATTATTTATATCAGGATGTATTAGATATATTCGGTGCATGGGTAGGTTTTGAAGGCTATCACAATGCGTTTAGTAAAATAAAGGAAGGTAAGGAAGGTGTTGGGTATTATTTATTTATTACTCATTAATATTTCGAGATCAAAATCTCATCTTCAGAATGGTAGGACAAAGACGTGGTCTACGAACGGACGTGAAATCAAGTTCTCCTACCATTCTGAAAATGAGATTTTGATCTCGAAATGTTAATGAATAATAAATAAATAATACCCAACACCTTCCTTACCGTCCTTTATTTTACTAAACGCACTGTGATAGCCTTCAAAACCTATTCATACACCTAATATACACTTTGCTTCAAGCAAATTACAAAACTCTCTTATATGGAAAAATCTTAACAATATGACGTACGAATAAAAATAAAAGGAAAATTAATCTTAGCCGACACGTTTCGTTCTTTGAGTGACATTATCAAAGCAAATGCAAGGAGTTTATTTACTAACACGTATTTATATACAAGATAAATAATGTTATTATTCTTCAAAAATTTTCAAATTTAATAACCCTCAAAACTATTCAATTAGTTGGTCGAAAAAAATTTAAAAATATACTTACTAATTGGCATTGAATTGTGTCACTTTGCGTCCTGCTTAGCTTGCCTGACTTTTAGGCTAACCTGATTAGTGTTTATGAGCGTTTTTGAATTTAGAAAAATTCAAAAATCAATAACATTTTCTTTTTGTATATAAATACTTGTTGCAAAATAAAATCAACGTCTATTTTCTAACTACTTGAATACCATTAATCGTTCAGCCGTTCCTCAATATTCCCTGTACCCAGTCTTTTCTCTCACTGTAAACTCCTGTGCATTTGCGGCGGTCCCATTTTGCTTGTGGTAAAACGATTAAAAAATATCATCATACTACCATCTTCTTGGGATCTTGTTTTTGCCGCAGGCACAGATAAAAGATCGGATGTGCGCTGTGGTGCAGTAGATATCGGCTCGGAACGAGAAATCGGGGAGCCGAGTTCGAATTCCAGTTGAATCCATTGCATTCACTTACACACAAATACCCTTGAGAAAGGTATTAATCCGTTTCTTCCCTCAGATTACGGGTTAAATAGCAGGACAGATTGGGTTCTATAGCCTTAGCTGGGAACCAGTCTACAGCAGAAAGCGATAGCAACCTACTGCGGGATTATCTTCTGCCCAGTCAGTCATTTATCGTAAGAGACATGATCGCTCAAGTGTGTTTCACGTATGGCACTTAACCGTCTGACTAGGATAGAATCCATCCTGTTACTCATCTGTCAAGTCCATCAAGTGATTTGTACGTGAAAATTACTTTAAGAAAGCCCATTTTTATATATTTCTCAGTCCAAATTTGACGTTTGAAAATATTTGCTTTACTGAGAGGAGTTGGTCTAGAAGATTTCGTCTTCTTTTTCTTCTTCTTTTTTCAACCTTCTTCTTCTTCTTCTTCTTCTTCTTCTTCTCTGTGCCATTTCTATTCATACCTCTCCGCACCACCCTATTCCTTGTAGCTCTTAACACCCCTTCCCCTGTTATCCCTCCAAACTCCCACCCTATCTTTAATCAAGTCATGTGTTGCTTTCTATTGGCTCTCCTTCCCTCTATCCGTCTTGTGAGCAGCATAATCTCCAGTCAATCTTTCCTCATTACATCTTTGATGAGATTGTTTAGTTTACGCTTCCATATTGAAGGATCGACATCACATAACAGTCCCGCACTATCAAACCCCACTCCGCCATCCATCTGCTCAAGTTTATTAAATATGTCATACATTGCTTTTCTCTCTTTCCATTGTTCTCTTTCCCTCTAGCCATTCTGTGAGCATCAGATTCTCCATGCCGTCCTCTTTCAGTAAATGACCCAGAAACTTCAGCTCTCTTTTCCTGATATTAAGTATCAGTTTCCTTTTCGTGTCCAGCTTTTTCAAACTCTTGTCGTTGCTCCCATGTTCCGTTTATGGTATTAACAGCATCCTTCTGTAAAACCATATTTTGGTTGTTTCAAGTCTTTCCTTTATCTTTGATGAGATTGTTCAGCATTCGCTACCATACTTATATCATACATCCCAATAGATGCGTCGAGATGGGTCATCAGTGATGTTACTCTTGGATTCATTGGGAGTTTCGGGTCTTTCAACATCAAGACTCCCTCGTCCAAGTGACCCAGTCGGCTTTGGTCTCCCGCCAACTCCCATCTCGATATGAAACTTGCAAACGAGTTAAATGGCAGTATTTATGCTTTTAGAGCAGTTAATGTCATTTTTTGCCACAGCCAATCAGTGTGTAGCAATTTTTTTTTTTTTTTTTTTTTTTTTTTCTCCAGGATGTCCCCACCTGCCCCATTATTCTTTTAAACAGGTATGTATGAGTTTTTTTTTTTTCTTTTTTTTTTTTTTTTTCATTACGGGTGTTTTACACCACATATGTGTTATCAAGTTATAACTAAAATATTTCTTAACTTAAACACGCTCATTTCCTCTTTAAATTAGTTATCACTATACTAACGGTAAATTAAGATAAACGCTCAAAACATAAAATGCTTGCGACCTAAGACGAAAATTCAATAAAATTAAGGTTGTAACCAACTTGTTAATTTAAAAATCTACGTGTAAAAGACTAATAAGACTATCTTAAACAATATCATAAAAACGACTAAAAAGTTAACTCATTTCGTGGACTAACACACGTGCGAAAAAATTATAGCGTACGTCCTTTAAAACTAAAATTCGTATGGAATTACTAAAAAATCACGAAACTAAAAAATTCATAAACTATACATGTAAATGTCTAATAAAATAATACAATTTTTGATTAACCGTTTACAAAACCTATAATCCCCCCTCTAATTAGTTAAATATTTATTTAAATACATATACCGTATATGTATATAGTACACATACAGATACATTAGAACTATTGCAATTGTCACCTGAAAAGGACAGGTATTTTTAATACAATGTTGTTAAAATACTATTTACAAATTGTATACTCCCAAAAAGCAACATATATACACATACACACGTGTATATGTATAATTACACATAACTGTCACACGTGTATCATATTTAAAAAAAACCTTGATTAGTAATTATAGTTGTTAACATCTTTAGCCGAGAGTCAATGTTGCCTTTTGAAGATATCTGTATTATTTCACAAACATCATTATCAAATTTCTGCCAATCCCCTAAGTTGTTAGAAGGGGGCCATTTAATCATAGTTGTCGTTGATGTCGGTTTTGGGATGACATTTGCGTGGAGAGACTTGGTACTGTGGTTTGCTTCCTGACCCCGCTTCTCCTGCGTCTGACCAGGGTCTACCATAATAATAGACAGACATCACATAAAAATTCAGTACTCTCTTCTTTCTTTCCAATGAAATCTTCATGTCTTGAATACTCTAATAAACGTCTGAAATGCAATTTTGGCCATGCCAATACGCCTTCAGATCTCGGCATCACACTTGTTAAAACACATTCCAAGTATTTAAATTTCTATACGTGCGCATGATGTTAGTATCCCCGACATGTAGTTGGAATTCTGGATTGCTCTTTTTACTGATTACCATGTATTCAGTTTTCTTGTAGTTTCTATGTACCCTTTTCTTTCAGCTTTCTTTAACTACTTCCTAGAGAAGGTATTTGTTAAATGACCAAGTTTGCGAATTATTCCACATCCTTTGTCATTCTAGAGCCCCTCAGTTTCATCCTGTTGAAAGATCTGTATACCGGTCAAAGGTTCTTGTTTCATAGTAATTCGCATTATTTTAAGTTTCCCTTGCACAGACAAAGCCTGTTCCTTTGCTTCTCTAAACTTAAAACCTAAAGATAACTTCAACAGTCCTCTTTAACGATTTTTATGGTCTCTGTGAAGCTCCATTGATATCTCAAATGTGGACAATCCCTTTATCGATAACTTTGTTATTTTCTGTTTTTCAGTATTTGTTAGATCTTTTCCATTACCTATGTTTCAATATAAAGTACAGAAATACGAAAAAAGCGTTTATTAGATTTCAGAGGCCTTAACCTAATATCAATTTAATCTACGTAATCACTTCAGACAGCACTCATTAAAATAAAAAAAATAAATCGAACAATTTAAATAAAAAATATCGAAAATACCTATAGATTTAACAAGCGTTCTTTTGACGTCTAAATTAATCGTTTAAGGTTACCAATACTACAATCTAAAAGGTTATGGAAAAAAAAAAGATATATTCCAAAAATTTTATTTAGAAATTTACATTTTTATAAAATAAGGCGATTTATACATGATCAAAATTAAAAGACCAGAGACAAAAATTCTACGAAATTGTACAAAAAGTGTATGAAAAGTGTATGAAAACATTCAACAACCAAATTTAATAATGAGTTCTACCTCCACTGCTTTTGATGACTTCAAAAATTCTGTCAAGCATGCTAGAAATAAGCGTTTCCATTAAGGTGCGGGGGATGTTGCTCCAGCTTCTGAAGATTGCTTCACGATGTTCATTTTTTGTTGAATATTGTTTGCCATTTCGATAAACATCTCTTGTCATCCATCCTCAAACATTTTCAATTGGGTTCAAGTCTAGTAAGCATGCAGGATGTCCAAAGAGATGGACCCCATTTTCTTGTAGAAAGGTCAAGGTCCGTCTTGCAGCCTGGATTGCAGCATTATTCTGTTGGAATAACCATCCATCCACACACAAACGATGGCCCTCCATCATCAAAGATGCTTTTTGTAGCATGCTAACATAACCAGCTGCTTTTAAACGACCCTGCAACACCTGGAGCTCCATCGTCTCTCTGTAAGAAAAGGCACCCCACACCATTAGGGACCCTCCACCAATATGAAGTGTGGAGAAAATTTCAGGAGGCATGTTTTTGTTATACCAATATCATTGGAAGCCATCAAGACCATCTAGATTGAATTTTTTCTCATCAGAAAACAGGACTTTCTTCCACTTCTCAACGTCCCATGTTTGGTATTCACAACCAAACTTTAAGCAGTCCACCTTGTGACGTGGAAGCAGCCGAGGAATTTGTTTACACTTTTTATTTACCATGCTTTTTTGTCGGAAGTGTCGTCTGATGGTTATGTGGTTGCAATCAACATCTGTGACTGCCTTAATTTGACTAGAAGAAAGTCCTCCGTCTTTCATAACAACTCATCTTATTCTCTTACTCAATGCAGGAAAATTTTTTTGAGGCCTACCAGAGGATTTTGCTTTTGCATAATTCTCACTGTTCTTTAGAAAGTTGCAAATCACAATTTTACTGCGATTTACCTTAGCTGCGATCGCCCGCTGTGAAAAACCTTGTTTATGGAATTCTAGAATTCGAGAACGCTCAACTTTGGTAAGTTTGCTTGCTTTAGGCATGATAACACCTTTATGCAGTGATTGCTAATCTCTAACTGAACTAAAAACATTGAAATTACCATAGATCTAACAATTTATACCCCTGGTCTTATAATTTTGATCATGCATAAATCGCCTCATTTTATAAAAATGTAAATTTCTAAATAAAATGTTTGGAATGTAGCTTTTTGTTTCCATAACCTTTTAGATTGTAGTATTGGTAACCTTAAGTTGGAGGAGTTTAAAATCTATCTGTAAAAAAACATTACTTTTTAAAGATTTTTAAGTGGTCTTAAATTTTTGATCGGGAGTGTATAATAATTTCCTGGCATCATGATAATTCCGCTAAACATTTTTTAACCTAAGTGCAAAAATTCTACATTGATAAAACCCATCTGAAAATGAGCTAGACCTGTGATAACAATATTCTGCATTTCTTTAATGAATGAGCTGCAAGAGTTCCCTTCATTGAGTCTATCAGGTCCTTTTCTAATGAAACTAAGAGCTCTAACCACAATGAGAGTTATTGATGACTTTATGTGTCACATTTTGTTTTAGATTTCAACTCCACCATTGCATTTTGATAGTTTCTTTGAAGATCTTCAAAGATACATTACAGACTGCAGGAACTGCGATTGTCAATAAGAATCCACATCCTGTTTTTGCAGTCTTTGATCACGATGTCTTGAAGATTAGCTTTGATCGTTCTGTCTGTGTATCTCATAAAATTGATACAGGTCCTATGTCTAAAATCAATTCTGTTTATATGAATTTCTTGCAGTTTATTTTCCGTGCAAGTCGCAGATTTTACAATATATATATATATATATATATATATATATATATATATATATATATGTATCTATATTCTAGTAAAAAAGACCCAATGTTTTACGATTTTGACTTCCCTGGCATTTATTTTTTAAAAGACAGTGCTCAATACAATTTTTTGTAAAAATATGAAATAATAAGGCACCGTTAAAGAGCAAACACGGGACATGATCTTTTATAATCTGTAGTATGGTTATTTTATAACCATACTATTTGTATCTGTATCTACAACACAGACATAAGTTCTACTAATTAACCTATTGCTGCAGGAAGAAGCAGTGGATTCAGACCTTTTCCAAAGGCATTTGCGAGTTTGACAATACAAACCCGACTGGAATTGGAACTCAGTTCTTCGATTTCTAGTTCCGAGCCGTCAGCTTTTCCCCCACCCAAACTTATAACACTTTTTATTCCAAAGCGGTCACCCATTCATGTATTGATCAAGTTTGACGTTGCTGAACTTCTTACCGGTGTTCAACGTGATATAGACGTAAGTCTTTTAAATGCTTATTGTCAAGCAAATCAGAAAGAAATTCCTATTGAACTGGATATTTATTACAGCCCGTTTTAGTTCACCCCTACAAAATATTTACACCTTCAATCAATTAAGATCATGAACAATGAACGTAACGCATGGGGCAGAATCAAGGTATTGTCCCGTTGACACTACTCCCCAGATGTTTATCGCTTGATTCATGTTTAGGATCGGGTTTTCGTTTCCTTCGAAATTTAACTTCGATTCTGTACGTCTAACATCTCCGTTTAAACACTCAATTTTTATTTATTATTTATTTTCTTTTTCTTCTCCCTCAGTAAGTGTAGATAGTTTCGTATATTGTCTAGTTCACATTCCTACCATTTCTTTTGCAAAGAAGTAGAGGCTTATCCCTTGTTTTCTTTTTAGGAGTGTGTTTTCTGTTTCTTATAAAGTCTAAATTCGTGGTAGAGGGTTACGTTAAGGGGTAGTTTATACAGATAGGAGGAGAAGAAAGAGGTTAACAGTTTAATTTGTAGTGATCGAGGAAATATCCTCGTAGAAGCTTATTCTATAAAGCAGTGTTTCGCGGGAAGCTGTTCCAGCAAAACTTACTTCTTTCTAATGGAATACTGAAGGAATGTGGCATTTCGCTACAATAAAAGTGACATGGTGGGTCCTATCCATGAAATTTAGACCTGCCAGAACCAAGGAATATAGATGACCCGAGCACTTTCCATAAATTAGCGATAGAGAATTGAGAGGCTCGCCACATCCAGCCTGTGGCAAGATAGGTTGGAGAATGAAAAATAATTCTTATTTAACAAAGACTCGGATATTCTTTTGAGCTCTACAAGACTGGTTAGTGATGACTGGGCAGCTCCTGCCAAAAATATGGCAGCAGTAGTCCATTTTGAGATGTGCGTTGTGGTGCAGTGGTTATCGGCTCGGAATGAGAAATCGGGGAGCCGAGTTCGAATTCCAGTTGAATTCCTTCCATTCGCTTACGCGCAAATACCCTTCGGAAATATATTAATCTACCTCTTCCCTCCAGTTATGGGTTAAATAACAGGGCATATTGTGTTCTATAGCCTTGGCTGGCAACCAGCTTACCGCAGAAAGTAATGGCAACCTATTGCGGGACAATCTTCTGCTGAGTGAGTCATGTCTCGAAAGAGACATGATTGCACAAGCGTGCATCACGTATGGCACCTAAATGACTGATTGCATTTTGGCTCTTATAAAGGTAGGGTACATCTTGAGCGGTCAATTACAGGTTTTTTCTTCTCTTTTACTTTAAGAAGACCCTTGTGTTTTAGTATCGTTATCGCCTTGCTTGGGGTGAATTAATTAAAAATATAATGTCGATATTTATTATTACAGTACATTATTAGTACATTACTACAGTAACGAGTATAAAATTGAGCATTATAAAATTTGGCTCATTAACGTATCGTCTTTAACATTAACCGAATCTTTCACTTAGCTCCATTATGATAATATTCTAGACTGCTACCAATGTTGACCTACAGGATAATCTCTAAGAGCAATACCACGTTTTGCCTGATTGCTGCAAGTAATATTATGTTCCTTACTTTCAATAAGCCTTACCAACAAGAACTAGCTAACCTTCTTTCAATAATCCCTTCACTCGCAACTTTTTTCTCTTCATCATTACCCATTCTGCCTGGCATCTGATCATCATAATCGTTAGCATCGTTCATGTATTTCCTCTCATCACCACACACCGAATCACATTGTCACTCCCTCCACTTCAGCCAATGTCCCTTGCAGCATTATCTTTTTGCATGTCATTAGAAGCAGTCATAGCTCGAAGCAGGGGCGAAGAAAGGCGTCAAGCATATTAACCGCAACATAAGACTTTTGAATTCAGCAGAATAAAAAAAAAATATTCTTCTACTTTTTTTTTCCTAGTCTCGTGTTTCGTTTGTTATTTTACTTTTTCTTTCTCTTGTTTCGTTTTCGAACCTGTGAATTTCTTTTCTTTTTCTTCAGGCGTTCTTTCTTTTTTAAAATCTTTCTTTCGTATCATTTTGAATCTTGCCTCTTTCCTATGATATTTTCTTTCTTTCTCTTTCTTTCTTTGCGTGTAGTTTTGAATCTTTTTTAATTTTCAGTGATTCTTTCTCTTTTTCTTTTTCTTTCTTTCTTTTTTCTGTCTTTTGTCTTTTTTTAATCTTCTCGATTTCCTGTTTCTTTTTTTCTTTCTTTCTTTCTTTCTTTCTTTCTTTCTTTCTTTTGTCTTAGTTTCAATCTTGTGCATTTCCAATGTTTTTTCTTTTTTCTTTTCTCTAGAGTTTTCTTTCTTTCTTTCTTTCTTTCTTTCTTTCTTTTGTCTTGTTTGGAATCTTGTCTATTTCTTTTGGTTATTTTCTATTATTTCTTTCTTTTTCTTTCGTCACTTTTTATTTTTTTCAATTATTTCCTTCTTTCTTTACATCTTTCTTTCTTTCTTTCTTTCTTTCTTTCCTTCCTTCTTTCTTTCTTTCGTCTCAATTTCAATCTTGCGCATTTGTAATGTTTTTTCTTTTCATTCTTTATTCTTTCTTTCTTTCTTCTCAATTTCGATCTCTTGTTCATTTCCAATGATTTTTCTTTCTTTCTTTCTTTCTTTCTTTCTTTCTTTCGTTTTAATTTCACTCTTGCGCTTTTCCAATGTTTTTCTTTCTTTCTTTTTTCTTTCTTTCTTTCTTTCTTTCTTTCTTTCGTTTATTTTATCAGCCCATTATAATCTGACCACTCTTCCTCTGCTTCTTAGTTCTTTTTTAAAAATATACACTTTTCTTTTATTATATCCGTGTCCGCCTAACTTAGTCTTATCAGCTCTCTTCCTTCGCTCCACTCCTTCCTTCACCCGATCCAAGCTGCTCTGACATTAGATCCAAGTAGTGTTTTAAGGTTTTATTTTCTATTTAATACATATTCCAATTTATATGTTTTGTGTTATTCTTATTTGAGCCGAAGCAGAAGGCACAGTAGGGTCGTTGCCGTCAAAATGTCCTCATTCATTTTTTAGCCACATTTCTCGAACCGCCAGCGGCTACATTCCCTACAAAACGGGAATCTCCTTGATAGTGACAGACGGCACCTTTGCAAGGAGACAGTTCTTAGACACAATAGCCGTTTTCTCACCAATGCCTTGAAAATGAGATATTCAGAATTCATTTTTTGGTTTGCTGTTGTTTTATTCATATTATTTATTTACTTACTCACTTGTTTGTTGAGAAATTTCTTCTGAAAATACTTGTCCGACAAAACGCTTTGGCGCTTACGATAATGCATTAGTTTTTGCTTGTATCGACTATGTACGTGGGGAAAACATCTCTTCATAGATTTTGTTTTGTGATTACAGCACCAGAATAAAGACGAGTAATTTTGAGGTAACATTTTATTGTATAGATCAGCCTGTCACTCAAAGAACATTTTCTTCTTTTTAATTTCATTTTATAGACGGTGGTGATCCCCTTTCTCCTTTCATACTTGAAATAATAGATAGAGAACGGAAACTACGTTAACTTAAATGAAAACTACGTAATCTACGTAAAACTACGTTAACTGGAAAACTACGTAAACTTAAGAAATTAGCGCATTTGCTTGGCTACAAACATTTCTTAACTCCTCAAGCATTGAAGTGAATACAATATTGGAACCAGTAATATGGAGTGCCAGAGAAAATCAATAGTGTCAAAAATTGCAATATGATCTCTGGTAAAAATATACTCGGGAAAACCATTAACATAAAAAAATGCAATATGAAATCTAGTAAAAAATACTAGAAAAAATCATTAACCTCAAAAAATACTAGAGAAAACCATTAACATAAAAATTGCAATATGAAATCTGTAAAATATGGTCACTGAACATTAGGTTTATAAGCCCAAGAAATTCGATTGTTCCTATCGACACATGGTCCAGTTGATACAGACGTTGGTTAGTTCCAGAAACTTGACACAAATAGTTGTGATTTTTGTACCAAGCTACAATAGTCCGAATAAGGTAAATAGTGTAAAAAAACACCCAGTCTCAGAAATATAGACAGTATTCAATTCACGGGTGGATGGTGTATGTGTATATGTGCAGGATTGATTCAGAAACCCGAATTTTCTTAGCATTAGATTTAATTCAATGTAATCGTTCTACTTAAGGTCAGTTAAAAGAGGGAGGTCGAGGAGGTACAGTGTATTTCTTTCCATGCTGATTGCGGGTAGGAAAAAATTGTCGATGGTGGTGGAAGCATTAAAATTTACGAAACATTTATTGCTGACTAGAGGTTCTTTTTGAGAGCAGCAGCAGGGATTGATTTATCGGCAGATTTCTTAACGAGGCGGGAGTAAATGGTGGTATCCTCAGCGAAACGTGGGATCTGATTATATTAGAAAGATCGTTGGTGAAAATAAAAAAAAACCTAGAATAGAGCCATCTGACCAGAAAATCTTCCTGGCCAGACAGAGTGACCCAAACTTTCTTAGCTGTAAATGCAAATATAGATTCGATGTAATCATTCCATTTGAAGTCGTCTGACAAAGTGAGACCAAAGAGCCGCAGTGTGTAGCAGCCTAGCGTCATCCATTCTGATTGAAACAAGGGCGTTTCTCTATGGTGGTTAAATGTGAGCAGCTTCGTTTGGGGGCTTTAAAGATTTCGAGCCATTTTCTACATATTCAATCACAAATCATAGGGGCCAGCTTTAATTTGTCAACCTTGACAGATTTCTTATTGAGACGGGAGTAAATGGTGGTGTCATCTGCATAAATGCCTACTTGGGAACTGATTACATCAAGAAGATCTGAATTTCGAGTTGAGGATATCCAGGTCTCGTAACAAGTTCCAGTTTGGTTGCTGTGTTTCATTCATCAAAATACACTTATAAAATGGCATGCATTCAACTGAAAAAGCATATATATCACATTTTTATTGATCCTAATCTTCCAATAAAATTAAACTTCGGCATTAAGTGATCCATAAGGAATTATATGTCGATTAAATAGAATAAACAGACTATCCCTGGACTAAATATTGCTTTCACAACTTGTATAGCAACGAGTCCATGAGAAGTAATACACTGAACTCAATGAATAAGTCAGTGGCAAATAAATTCATTTTCTTTCAAAATATCGTTAATTTATATAGAGAGTGCGATGGGTAAATTGTATTTTAATGTTTATGTTAATTTTTATTTTATATATTATATTTTATATTTTTATATTTTAATTTATATTTCTTATTTTAATTTCGCGCATGCGCATTGTTTGTTTTTCATTTTGTCGACTACACAGTGTGATAGGACCAGATGGAAAGTGTCTGAGAGAAAAAGGGCTCTATGATGCAATTCACTCCTCAAAAACTTGGAAAAAACTTTCTTTACTTCTGAGAATTACCACCGGAAGCCCTAATATGAACATTTCAAACTGTCAAACTGAGGACAGTGCAGAAAATTCAGAAAAAAGTTGGATGTATAATGATAATTATGAAGGTACGATATCTTTAAAAAAACTCGATCTGACAATTCTAATAAGAAAAGACCTACCAAATTTGTTGATGAGCAACTCAGACTCCAAACGAAAGCCAACATGAAGTTCCTTGAGTTTGTATTGTTGTCTTGGGTTAAAAGAATGGCTGCTGGAAGACCTTATGTCTAGCAACAGAACTCTGCACCATGCCACTTAAGCAGGACAAACCAATCATGCTTGTTAGAGAATTCTGGCGACCACATAACCCTTTACATCTTCCTACCTAACTCTCCAGGTAATCCCCTCCCCCTTGATCACAATGTGTAGGGTGCATTCGAGCGAAAAACCAAAAAGAAACTGATTGCAACAGCAAAAGTGAACTGAAGACAAGGATTATGGCAGCATTCACCAAATTAAACAAGGAGACCATTCAAAAGAGTTGCAGGAGATTCCGAAGTTGTCAGAGGGGTGCAAGGCTAAAGCGACTTTATTGAATAAATTTACTTTTTAGTATTTCATAATATTTTTGCATAACTTTGTTAAATATGTATGTTAAAATTAGATGTCAGTGTTATTTTCCTTTTTGCGTAATTTAAACAACAATTTATCCATCACACCATGTTTATATGTTAAAATGAAATATGTGTTACTTTCACATTAACTTTATTTAGACGAAAATTTATGCATCCCGGCCAGAAAATCTGTTAAAATGAGATGTGAATATTATTTTCATCTTTCTATAATTTAGACGACAATTCATCCATCGCACCCAGTAAATCTGTTAAACTGATATGTCAGTGTTATTTTCGTCTTTGCATAATCTAGACGATTCATACATTGTATTGTTTATATTAAAAAAAGCAGTAGAAGGCCATGATTTTTTACTTCCTTAAAGACGATTGCTTTTAAAAAATATAAATAAAAGATAGTAAATGATAAATATGATGTTTTTATTTGTTTTTGCTGTACGTTTACTCAGACCATCCATTTACAGCAGCGAGTAAACGGAAATAACAGAGGATAAATGCTAGATAAGATTTAAGTGTCGGCAACTAAACTGGCTACTCAAGTCCATGTTCTCGTGAATGAGGCGGCCTGTTAGTTAACAAACTAGTAGGATGGAAAAAAGACCTAATAAAAAGCGGAAGCTACTTTCGCTCAGTCAACGTCCAGCTAACTAGAGACGGTGTCTCAATAAATCACCGTGGAGAAGGCAACAGAAAACCACTTCACTATTAATCCCAAGAAATATTATGGCAACAAGTAATCAAAATATGAAGCCTAACAGCTTGAAGGGGGTCAAATCAATGGTAATTATCTCCTTGTCCAGTAAGGAACGACATGCGCACCAGGTACCACCTGATCATCAAGCAGCGAATATTAGCATAATTATAATTATTATGGGAGACTTGAATTCCAAACTAGGGAAAGATAGAGAAGGAGAAATAACTAGAAAATTATGACTAGGAACTCGAAACAAACGCGGAGAAGAATGGGCCTAATGGTGTGCTGTGAATGACAAGGTAATAGCCAGCACCTGCTTTCAAGAACATCCAAGATGATTATGGTCAAGAAACCCAGGAAGAGGAACTAAAAACTAACTGACTATATAACCATCAACAAGAGATTCAGGAATACAGTTGTTTACTGCAAGATCTATGCAAGTGCCGACTGTGTAAGTGGCAACCTCCTTGTTATCTGTCAACTAACAATGGAATTACGGAAACTGAAGAAGCCTTACACAGCACCCAAATTGCAATTCAACATACGCCTGAACGACCGGAACCGGAAGAAAAAATAAATGGACAGTGTGAAAATAAGATACGAAGGACAAAACAAAAACTTGGAATGAGACTGAAAAAAGGGAAAATTTACTGACATCAACAAACAAAAACATCACATAGAATAATGGACGAAGACTAAATATACAAACAAACAAAAAAACAAAACAAAAAAATAAAAATAAAAAAGCAAAATAAAAAACAAATAATGAGATTGTTGACATGATAAAAAGTAAACAGAGAACAAAGCCAAGTCAAGGAACATAAAACAGAAAATTAAGCTAGGAAATAAATAACAAATACAGACAAGCTAAAAGAGAATTGCTCAACGAAAGATAAAGGAGATATGCATACAAAAAGAAACCGAGAAAACTAACATGACAAAAGATATGCTCATCAACAGGAAGCATAAAATCCAAGGACGAAAAGATCATATTAAAGAAAGAAAAAGAAATTACTGCAACAATGTAACGAATATATCGGAGATATCTTCCACAACGTATGCGAACAACCATCAATACACAGAAATATCGACGGGCCGGAAATAATAAAAAACAAAGCGGAAGCTGCACTGGCCAAATTGAGAAGAAACAAAGCGGCATGTCTAGACGAAATTGTAATACAAATATTGAGAGCCTAGACGATTTAGGCATAGACAATATTACAGAAATAATAAATGACATGACAAACAGTTGTGATATAACGAAAGATTTAAGTAGAACTGTTTTCATAGCACTGCTTAAGAAACCAGGCATAAACGAATGTGAAATCCACCGAATTGTCAGCTTAATGAGCAACAGAAAACACATCATACGAATTCTAATGAATAGAGAGCAAATCAAGCCAGAGGAAGATTGGGTCACTGTGTCGGGCCAGGAAGATTTTCCGCCTGAATCCATCTAGCACATATACAAATCAACCATTCGACCATGCATGGAATACTGTTGTCATATCTGGTTAGGTGCCCCTGCTGTTCGTCTCAGTGTTCTCGACAGGCTTCAAAGGAGAATATGTTATGTGATTGGTTCCGACCTGGCAGCTCGCGTTCAACCACTTTCTCACCGGCGGGAGGTGGATTCCCTCTGTCTCTTCTACAAATAATTTAATGGCTTATTCTCTGACGAACTTAGGTCACTGGCACCCCTCTACAAGAATTTACTCGTGTAACCAGACTGGCAACAAGGTCCCACCCTTTTACAGTTAGATCAACCAAATGCAAGCGACAATTCTACTCTATTAGCTTCTTTTCTGGCACTTCCAGCTTGTGGAACTCCCTTCCATATACTTGCTTTCCTGACAGCTACAACCTCCTGGAATTTAAATGCAATGTCAATTCCCATCTCTTATCCACTTGACTCCAGTCCTTTCTACACCACCCCGTGTATCTTGTTCTTTGCTTTCCCTCTTTCTTCGCAATTGTCTTCACTCCTGTGTTCACACCCTTCTCTTTCCCTTTCTATTTCACCCCCTGTAGCTGGTTCCTCTTTGTCTTTACTCTACCCCTGTCTAAAACTTCAGCTCTTGTGCAGCTGCCTGCACATCAGTGGCAATACTGCTTTGCTTGGTGTGAAATGATTAAAGAAAAAACATAAACAACAGTACGGGTTTGTAAAAGACACCAAAAAAAAAGGCGATATCTATGCTCGAAATATTATCAGAAAGAGCAATACAAATGCAGAAGGATGGATACCTGTGTTTTATAGACTACGCGAAAGCGTTCGACATTATAGTAACCAAGAATCTCTACTGACAGCAAACCGCCTACATACGGACAGGAAATGAATTCACCAGATATACAAAAACAAGGTGTCAGACAAAGATGTGTTTTCTCACCGGATTTATTTTACATATACAGTGAGGCAATTGTGAGAGAACTAGAAATTTTGCCAGGATTCATCATTAACCGCCACAATGTTAACCATATAAGACATGCAGATGACAAAGTGATGACAGCAGTAACGGACAGAATACGCCAAAACATCTTACAGAAAGTAGCGAAGGAATGAGAGAAAAAAGACTAAAAACAAACTACAAGATGAATGGCTGCGTGGTCATCCGCAAAAACGAGAGCCGAAAATGACCATTACAGGTTGGGATACTCGAATTAAGCAGGTACAGAAATTTAAATGCCTGGAAAGTGTTCAAACAGGACACAGAAAATGCGATACTGATATCCGAAGGCGTATTGGGATGACCAAAGACGCATTCCAAAAGCTAAAAAGAGGGTTAAGCAACAGTAAATTTTCGTTGGAAACAAAGAAAATAGTACTGAAATGTAACGTGGTACCTACCCTCCTGCATGACATCGAATGCTGAACATCTCAAAGATGAAGAAGAGACTCGAAGCAACCGAAATGTGATTCTACAGAAGGATTCTCAAGGTACCATGGACCGAACATGAGAGCAACAAAATTTTGGAAAGAATGAATACGAAAAGGAAAATTTACTTAACATTAGGCAGTTTAAATTTCATGGCATGTAATGAGGAAGGAGTGCTTAGAGAATCTAATACTCACAGAGCGGAAAGAGGGTAAGATGGATGGGGGAAAACAGCGCGTGGCATACTTGATGGACTTGAACAAATGGATGGCAGAACAAGGGTTTGTGAGAAAAAACATAAAAAACAAATTTATTAAGAACAGGTATGGAGGGCCATGATCGTCTACATCCTGAATGGACACGGCACTTAAAAGAACTCCGTTAGCTCAACTGTAGATCAACGGCCTGAGTAAAGTTGCAATAAGAATCACTTTTGGAATTACGAATGCTTAATGCTTAATAATAGAAAAAGAGTCAGAAGAAAGAAGAAGCGAAATAGAAAGATATATAATTGATTCTTTAATTCGTTTTCTAAGACCTCTCAACGCCTTTCAGGTTATTTAAAGCCAAAAATATAGATATTAATATATGTTTCAGATAATAATTTCTTAGGGATAAAGTATTGCTACTTAACCCATAGCTGGGCAGAAGAAAACGATGCATAACTTTCTCTAAGATATTTGCACAGAAGTGAATATAATTAATCTAACTGGAATTGAAACTCATATCTCTGATCAACAATTCTTTGTTATTATCAACCGCACATCCAGTCTTAAACAACAGGTATTCCAGAAAATGGATACAAAATAACATAAAATTATAAAAATTGTAAAGACGAATGAGAGAAAACGAAATTCACGGATAAGAAATGTTAGTGTATTTTTGCCGAGTTCGAATTCCAATTGTTTTTGTTACACTCACTTTCGATCAAATATCCTTGGGAAAGCTATGAATCAAATATATTTCCCTTGGAGATGTTTAATTTTTTTCTAAAACAGAAGTGACACTCACACCAACTCAGCCACGTATGACACGTGAATGCCCAAACGGTCACTCATCCACAAGAAATTAACACAATAAAACTACTCAAATAAATATATACTGATGAACCGTGTTACTACAAAACAGGACTGTCTGCGGGTGACTATCACAGCTCACCAGTACCGTTAGACAACCGATTGCTTCTAGCCAGGATTTAAAGCCAACCGAACTGACATCAGTCGGCGATTCTAATCTCTAATCTATGGGCACTCGGTAGAGGGAGACAGAGTTTAGCGTGTTATACGCACAATATAAACCCACGCCAGTAACCGAGAGTGTTCAAATTCAATACTGAATGAACAATGTGTAAATCCGTGAGTAGCTATATTTTTTATAGTCTACCATTTCTTCATAGTGCTCAATCGGCGTGCGAGAGTATATATATATATATATATATATATATATATATATATATATATATATATATATATATATATTGCAGTAGCTATTTTGTTTCGACATTTCTTGTGTTTTATCAAATGAAGATGCTGATTACAAAATGAAGAGCTTCAAAAGGTTCAAAACCATTGCTATAGGGGAGACATTGTTACGTAGTCTGAGACTACCAATCGAAATACCAGTAATTTTTAGTTTGAAGAACATGACAACAGACCCTAAAAACAATTTATTGGTGCATTGATGTTAATGTTGGATTAAAATAAAGATCAGTATTAGTAACTGACTATTAATTTTACTTTAAATTAAAAATTAAATTTGTCTTTTAAAAATTGTTACGAATTAATGTCACATACTAAAAATATTCAATTCTAAATTTAACTAAACCCCGGGTTTAGATTATTATAAAGTTAATCAATTATGAAATGGGAAAGAGGGAAAGACACATATATACAAATATATACACATCCACACATTTACAAACATGCATATACATAAAATATGGGTACATATGCATATATACACATACTCATACACACGCATATATATAGACAATTTATTTAACTATTGTTTTTAGCGACGTGTCAATTTACATATTAAATTCAATGCCAATGTAAGAAGCGACCGTGTACGCTACATTTGTTAGATACATCTAAGTCTGAATTTGGATTAAAAAATTAGCAAGGGAGAGATTTAAATACGGTCATGCCAAGCATAGTCATATTCTAATGCATAAACATATAAATCTAATTAAAGATATGAGCACGAAAATTCACGTTCCAAAAACAAAATACGTACGCATATGATAACACCACAAACCAACATATACAAAATAAAACCACATACACGGATTTACGTATGAACAACTATATGCGTAAATACACACAAATTGACCCAAGAACACTCAAACATAAACATACACACATATACACGTATATGCATAAACAAGAACAAATATATATACATGCACATGCACACATATATACATAAACAAATACGCATACACACATACACACACAGACAAACACACGCACAGACACACACATATATATATATATACATACATACGTGCATGTAAAACAATGTATCTATATGCAAACTAGTATATAAACCCACATGCACAACTGCATAGATGCATTTATACATAGACAAATACACGCACCCAAATCTCTCTCTCACTCTCTATATATATATATATATATAAACACAAGTAAAAATATAAGAATATATATATACACGTAATTTAACATAGACAACAATAACAAATTCAGGGATCATGTGTAATTAATACCTAAGGAATCACAATTATTAAATATTAATTTGACGATCTATGTTAGAATAAAAACCTATAAATAACAACTTGATAATTTGTACTAGATTAAAATCAATCAAATTTTAAAATGATAGTCTATGTTAGACTAAATGCCAAGTTACTATATATAATTTGACAGTTTGTGCAAGATTAAATACCTAGCGTATATTAACTTGACAATATATGCCAAATTAAATAACTAGCAAATATCAATTTGGCAATCTATACTAGATGAGATACCCAGAAAATAATGATAAATATCAATTGTCGTCGGTGAAAATAGTTTATATATATTCTAATATTACTACCCATATTATACGGTAAACGGTGAACTATGTTTACAGTTAACAGTAAGTTCATTCCTTTCGTTTATTAGGTTAATCGTGTCTTTAAATCTGTTGATTTCTGACTTCTCATTAAGACAAAGATAACAAGGTGCATAGAGGGAATTTTAAGTTTGAGCCTATCTAAGTAATTTCTATCTAACAGTAGAAGTATTGTTTTTCTTTTAAACACAAAAGTACTTGGATAACAAAGTACTGTATTTATAAGAACTATTATTGATACTTAGTACATGCTGATACAAATGGATTTTGAACGAGTTTCTAGTAGTCCCATTATAAAATGTTTTAATCGGATTTTCAAGTGTAGGAATAGTGAAATAAACTAGAGAACTAGCTAAGCAATATTTTTATGTATTATGACAATCCTTAAAATTCCTATAACTGCATCCGCTGATATTAGTTTATCGATTTATTGCAAGAAGCAAAATAACTACTAACAATAAGCAAGTACACTTTTGGATGTTACCTTAGACCTTAACAATAATTATTTTCAATCTTTTATGACGATTAATTATAACCCAGTATATGTAGATCTTAATTCTATCAATCCACCGGCAATCATTAAGCATATACTCTCTTCAATTGAATTTAGAATCAGCGATAACTTTTCTAGCAAAGTAATTTTCGATAAACATAGTGCACTCTATAATTCTGCTCTTAGAAATAGAGATTATAAAGATACTACTATCACGTTCAGAAATCCTATTAATAATGACAGGAATAAGAAGAAAAAATCTAAGAAGATGATCTTGTTTACTCCCCCCCTTAAACTAAACTGGGAAAAAAATTCTTAATCCTTATTAATAAAAACTTTCCCAAAACTAATCCCCCTTAGTAAAATATTCAATAAAGATACTCTTAAATTAAGCTATTGTTGTGAAGATAAACTCGAAAAAAAAATTAAAAAACATAATTACAAAGTTTTCAACAAATATAAAAATTAAAAAATCTGGAGGCATTGCAATGATGCGGTAAATCTCATACATCGATACTCATATTTAAGTAGATATTCGGTTTATAATCAAACAGTATTATATATTTATTTCTACCGGCCTGGTTATTTACGATAAATTTTTGTTACGACAACGTGTGTCATTCGGCAGGATTCGAACCTGCTACCTTTTTCCATACAGGGGAAGCTACCATTTGGAGGCACAAAGTATGAAATCAATATTTATTTTGTTATGATTAAAAAATGTGACACAAGGCCAAAAGAGTGGACAGGGGAAACTTGGATTTTAATCTGTTTTATCTTAAAATTAGCTGACCAGAATTACTGACTCAAGCATAACAAGTTATTCTTTATATCAAAACAGCACATTCTTACTTACCATTCTGTAGTTCTAACTAGTACCCATAAGTACAAATTGTCTATGAAGAGTGGGAAATACAAAAAAAAAACAATTAAAAGAGGAAAGCTGATCCGAAAAATTGCCATGTAAATATTTTTAGAAAAGGCCGAGGGAAGCCACATTACGGCAATAGAAAGCTGATTGAAGACAAGATACCAGGTCAGTATCGGTAACATTACAAAATCTTCTTTGGATTTACAAGAATCTCGAGATGAATAGTAGGAGCACCCGACCATATATGGTAACATTATTAAATGTACAGTTGAATGGTAGATTGATAAATGTGCAAGATGGAAATTTACGAAAAAATTTGTCTGGTACATCACAGTGAACTAACTTTCCAAGTAGTAAACCTAGCAATTGTTTTATATACTCTTTTCAATACATGACAATGCAAAATCCCAATTTGGCCTCTCGGCCTCAGGGAGTTTCCTACCACCGTAAGATTGCCTCCATTTGCTTTTTCTATACACACTTTCATGGTAATTGCTTGGATAAGCTTTTCCCTATGACACTTAAACATTTTAATTTAAGCGCAGACCTAGAAAAACGAGAAGGTATCATCAATTTACAGCTGAGATAGCTAAATATTAACGCATGTTCTATGCCATCAGTTTCTTTTCGAAAATTTTTCGCTTGTGTAACTCCCTTCCGGCTTCATACTTTCCAGCCAACTGTAATCTTCAAAAATTTAAATGCAATGTTAACTGCTATCTTCTCTCCTGATTACTTCTAATTCTTTCAGACATAATAAACCGATAGTGGCTTTACTGTTTTAAACTCAATTAAAATATATGGCCATGGTTCTTTTTCATCAAGCGTTGGTATTAGTAGGTCTTTCCTCGAATAAAATGAACATGATTTCTATTCTTCCCTTTATTATATACATTAATATTGATTTGTTTTGTTCGTTCAGTAAGTTAAGTGCCATGCTTGATACACGCTTGGGAGACATGACTGACTTGACAAAGATTATCCCGCAGTAGGTTGCAATTACTTTCTGTGGTAGACTGGTTGCCAACCAAGGCTGTAGAATCTAATCTGTCCTGTTATTTAAACCATAGCTGGAGGGAGAAACAACTGATTCATACCTTTACCCAAGTGTATTTGCGTGTATGTGAATGCAATGAGTTCAACTGGAATTCGAACACGGCTCTCCGATTTCCCGTTCCGAGCCGATATCCACCGCATCACAACGCACATTTTGTTCATTAATGGTATTAGGATAATGGTTTGAAGAATGATATAGAAATGCATCTGAAATAATTTAAAGATCTTGGTGTACAGAATATAAGTAATTCTATAAAATCTGTCAGATTTTAAGCGGTATGCGTAGAGAGGCAAAAAGGAATTAAAACTACCATAAAATTGAAATTCTAAAAATAATAAATACATATATTAAGAACAAGGTAAAAAACTAGAAAAAAAACGACCAGTTTTCTTTCCTCTCCCGTCAAAGATCGATCGCTGAATAATATAATAACTGTGAGCCGCACCTAAAAAGTGGGAGATTAAAGCTTCGCCCTGGATTTTTACACTAAAATTCGAATAGGTGAATAAGGCAACGAGAGAACTACTTCACTATATTTCCCAAGAACTTTTGACAATTAATAAAAACACCCATAAAGGGCTATAATAGACGACAAAAACTGAAAGGAAATTTCTATTTTAAGAAAAAGAAGAATTCCTAAATTTAATTAAATATAAATAAACACTCAATTCACATCCTGGAATGTGAATTGTCTTCTGCAAAAGTAAAATAAATGGCATTTTAATAAAGGCTTCTGAAATTCGAGACAGAAAAATTGATTTTTTTTTCCGCATAGCGGTTTTATGATAGGTGATCAAATAGGTGAACAAATTCAAGCCGAGCTATCAGACGTTTACTCATTTTAAAGAGTTTTATTATCTTTATTACATATAATTTCCATTAAATATGTATTCTAGATTTTTTTATTCTTCTTTTGATAAGAAGATATTGGGTAGTGGTTTAGTGTGATGAACAGAAAGGGTGAAAAAAATCCAGAAAAACTCTTGAACGAAAATTCTGAAATATTTCTACGATTACCACAACCACGGCCACTCACGATAACGATAACGGCAATAATAATAATTACAAATAGCGCGAGAGAGATTTAGCAATATGTTTAGCAACTGTAAGAAAATCCTGGAACAAATGTCTGAACGACAAGAAGGACAGTATAGCGTTTATTAAATTCTGTATTATTTAGAAATATATTGGACTCTGGAAGATAATCTACCGTAGTATGACATTAAACTGAATCTTACACTTCCTTTGACACGGGTTTGCTTAAGAGCGATCCAATATTCTTTGATATTAATAATGAGCTCGATCCTCACCGGGTGTCACTGGTTGTACCAACCTAAGCCAAACTTTACACTATTTACTCTGTTGTTTTCAACTTTATTGGCATATTAACAACGTTTTGCTCCAAATTTCTTCAGCTTATATTGGTAAGTAATTCTTAGTGATATTAGAAAAAAAATACTCGAATAATATATAGCTGGCCACACTTATCCAAGGATGCTTGTCTACTTTAGTTCCTATCTAAAACCCTATACAGACGCCTGCTCAAGCACATTTGTGTTTGTTAAACTACCCCAGGGCTCACTTGTGGTTTATACTGCAACTATGCTGAACGGACCTTAGTTACAATTTCTGGGAGAGAGCTTCTTATATAGCGTGAAGAACAATCTGAATAGAGCCTGGACGTTCAAACCATTGGTCACGATCACTTGTGACTTCAAGCTAGCACAACAATCGACAGCTTCGAAAGGGTACCTTCAATCTAATTTCACTCACAATGCTTGGACATGGTATGGTTTTTAGACACTTTCCAAAATTTCGAATAATAGTAATAAGAGTAAATGTATGAAAAAAGCACGAGACATTAACAACGTCTTAGGTGAATTCCGTAAACTTGAAAAACTTGAAATGTCGTTCTACAGAAGGATACTGCGGAAATCATAGACCGAGCAATGATGAGGTTTTGGAAAGAATGAAAACGGAAAGGAAATTAATATTGAGCATCAGGAAGTATTACTGGGAAATGCAAATAGGAAGAAGGACTTGGAGTACCTGATACTAACAGGCCAGATAGAGGGAAAAAGAGACAGAGGAAACCAGCGGATAACGTATTTGAAGGGTCTGATCAGGTGGATGGCAGAACGGGGTTTGCGTTATGTTACAGGAAAAAGCGTGCTAAGAGTCACTAGGGATAGAGTGACGTGGAAGGCAGTGATCGCCTACGTTCTTTTGCTTTGATCACAGCCTTCATTCTGTCAGGCATTGATATTAAAAGCTTCTTCAATGTATCTAATGGTATCTTCTGTATTCGTTCCCAAAGTGTGTCTTGCAAAGTAACATTAGGTTTATCAATTTTTTTATCCAAAATATCCCATAGATGTTTAATAGGATTAGGATCAGGGCTTTGTGGGGGGCAATTCAAATTCCAAAGCCTTCCTTCCTCTTCCTTTTTAGTTAAATAATTCGTACAAAGTTTGGCTTTTCACCCTCTATTTGAATTTCAATGAGGTTTTTAGAAAAATCACCCCTGTCCTAATACTTTTGCACACTACCGGTAGTGGGCAAAAGTATTAGGACAGGGGTGATTTTAAACTTTATTTTGATGCCTCATAAAATATAAAATAGTTCTTGTCCTAATACTTTTGCACAGTATGGTGTATTACAAGAATGTAAACGTCATCATTTGCAATTTTACTCATTTCTTCTCAGAAGGAATCAGTCAACTTTAAAAAATACTTATTGAGGGTTTCAGGTCAAACTTTGTGAATTTGCACGATATAGATAAACAGTCATATGCCATCAATATATGATGCAATTTTCGAAAGTTCAAAGCATTATGACAAATTCAAGAATTTCTTCATTGAGAAAAATATCAAAAACAGGAAAGTGTTTGTTTCCGTTAGTGCAGATTAAAATATTCCGTTATTTAATGCCAAATTCTAGCGGTATTCTGAAGAAAACCAAAGCATTTAAATTTATACTAAATATTAAATTTATTTTCTAACAAGTACTTTTCTTGTTAACCCTCTAGGGCCATTCGTATCATATTTGATACAGTATTTCCCTATAAGGAAACATTTGGTATTTCCCTATAAGGAAACATTTGGTATTCATTGACTGAGCAGTCAGTACTGCTTTCATTTGAAATTTATAAAATATTGCTCTTAAAAAATTTTTCAGGAAAATATTTCTTTCAAGGCTTGTTTTCATACTGTATCAAATATGATACGAATGGCCCTAGAGGGTTAATCTCAGTCTGTTTATCTATCTATCTATTAACCCTCTAGGGCCATTCGTATCTTATTTGATACAGTATTTCCCTATAAGGAAACATTTGGTATTTCCCTATAAGGAAACATTTGGTATTCATTGACTGAGCAGTCAGTACTGCTTTCATTTGAAATTTATAAAATATTTCTCTTAAAAAATTTCTCAGTAAAATATTTCTTTCAAGGCTTGTTTTCATACTGTATCAAATATGATACGAATGGCCCTAGAGGGTTAAAGCATTTGCTGAGTAAATCAAATAAAATTACCTGAATTAAATTGTTTATTTTCTGTCAGTATTCCTCATAAAAGATAAAATAATTATTGTCCTAATACTTTTGCACAGTACCGTATCTACAAAAATTTGTTTTCTTGTCTGTCAGTGAGAAAGATAGTGGAATGTCTTCTTAACGGCATTAAATTCAAAGATGTCTTTCTCTTAGACTGCTTACGGCCACATCACGTTTAGACACCATTTTCACTAGAATCACTGATGTTAAACAACAGTACGTAGATGGGTGAGCGCTTAGGTATACCAGGTGCTGTAAGCTTGGGTGTACCTGTGGTATATTGGATAATGGCTCGGAATTGATAATCGGAGAGCAGAGTTCAATTTCAAGCCGGGTTTCTTTATATTTACTTACACACAAATACCCTTCGGAACGGTATGACTCTAGCACTTCTACTTCGGGTAGATCCTTAATGAAATACAATATCAATTCTCTTCTCAACATTTCGCATTCTTCTTTTGAATCTATCAACTAATCGTAATAAATAAACAAATATTTGACACAAGGGAATCAAGAACTTTCCAGACATCACGTCTTTACTAACTTTATGAGTTAAAGTTCAGTGCCAACACTTGTTCACACCTTCCAGGATACATTACTGAAAATCCCGCCACTTATTGCTAATGTGGCTTTGTCTACAAATCAACAGCTGGTCTTAAAAGCCATTTTCGGCATATGCACAAAAGCTCAATTCAAAACAATTGGCCTCATATATCCGCAATGAAGGTAGATTTCATCACAAATATACACACACATTCAGTACGCATGCACACATACACACATACTCGCTGTCACACGCACAGACTCACGCACAAGCATAAACACTCACAGACATAAACACACACACACACACACACACACACACACACACACACACACACACACACACACAAACAAACAAAAATATTCAAATTAAGTTTCTTATTACCATAAAGATTATTCATAGTAGGTACACGTGTTTCCGATAACATCTTTGATTTTTACTTTTTTAACCGCTAAGAGAGGCGAGTTGAAATTTGACTCATGCTTATTGTTTTCATTTATGTGCAAAAGTCAGTGGAAAACGTATAAATCCATCTTCTCCCCAACATAGGGGTTAAGTAGTGAAAGTTGTATCTCGAAAAATATCATTTTTTTCAAAAACTAAAAATTGTAAATGTAATTATCACTCAAAAAAGAAAAGACAAGCAAAATTATTCTTAAAATTTGAATTTTTTCTAACTGTAAATCACTCACAAACTGTTGATCGGCTGTAAAAAAAAAAAATTCTTACACTGAAATTAATATTTACCATTTTAGAGAAATCGGTAATTGCAAACTTCGGCTATAGGAATGGTTTCACTGATGGAAAAAGGAAACAATTTTGATTTCTGTCAGGAGGTACATTTTCTTTCCTAAGACTTCTTAATGTTGGTCGGTTACCATTAGTCGAAATTTTTAAGAAAGTACTATGTACAAATGACATCTCAAACAGCTGCACCAGGTGAAAATAAAGTAAATAATAATAATAATAATAATAATAATAATAATAATATATGTGGTGTGTAACAATTTAACTCCCTTAATGGACACTGCATATTGGTGTGTTAATTTTGTCGAGCAGTAGAGAGATTTGTATGTGTTCATGTTATACGATTTTCAGAAAATGAGTGGAAAGAACTGGGAGCAACCAATAACAATAAAATTTTGTAGGAACATTGGAAAAAATGATATTGACAAATAAACATTACTAAAATGTTTTACTGTGACCATTCTGTGAATAAATCTATCATTTTTTGAGTGGCACAAACAGTTCTAAAATCAAGGGCCAAATGGTGAGTACTACGATACAAATTTCTTTGTTTCTCATGTTTCTTAATATTTTGCTGAGATTTTTTAAAGCATCTTCTTTCTCTATTTCTATACACCTTCGGACTTCTACGTTTATATTTTCATTGTTCGAAATATTGAACTCATCTTTATTGTAATATTCACGACTTTTCGGCTGTTTTACGCATCGGTTTATTTCAGGTGATATACTTTGGAATTTAAAACCAAACCGATCATTTCGTCCACCGGATAGAATGTTCTAGTTCCACGTGTCATGCCTTTTCTGCATATCTCATTTTCAGTTAATTCTCTATAGTATAGTAACTCAAGTTTTATTCAGATCTACTGTGGCCAGGTATTGAATTCGCATCTCTTTAGATCAAGTCACTAGATTACTTTAACCAACGTTTTTATCCAGTGAGCCATGTCTTTCTCAGAAAATAAGTAAAACTGAGTAAAAGGAATGTCACGTAGAACTAGAATAATATACCGCCATAGATGAATTAAAGTGTTTGGTTCCACATTCCAACGTATATCATCTGAAAAAGGCCGGAACCTACAACAAACGAAACGTCGTTACTATGACTGTCAAGATGAGAACAATAATTCTCACAATATCAGTCAATCAGTTCAGAGATCTACGCTTGGGCGATCATGTCACTTTCGATTCATGGCTGACTACGCAAAAGATTTCCTGCGGTTTGTTGCCATTTCTTAGACTGGTTGCCAACCAAGACCATAGAAACCAAACTGTCCTGCTATTTAGCCCATAGCTAAAGGGAGAATAGATGGTTTCATACTTTTTCTATGTATTTGCGCGTAAGTGAATGCCACGAACTCAACTGGAATTCAAACTCTGTTTTCGATTTCCCATTCTGACCAAATATCTATTACATAGCAACGCGCATCCGGAACAATATAAATAGTTACAATAGCTCATCAATGTCAAATCTTTCATCGCTTTTAGGACACTTCCTAGATAGTTCGGTTTCTGAGCATGTTTGATTTTGACATCGACTTCGCATTTTCAACGGTTCCTCTTTGTTAATGACCAAATATTCAAGTAAGTATTATCATTATAACTGCTACTCATACTAACCTCACGAAGCTGGCTTCGCATTACTTTTAAAATTACTGCAGTAACATCTTTCCTTTTTCTTTCTTTGTTTAAATGACAGTGATGATAATGGTTAGGTAGATATTACCTTCACTAAGATTTCAAATATACAGATGTTCTTACCTATTAAGGGAAAGTCGGTTCTCTCTAACTACAGCCTAAGATGCGTGTTAGCAGAAAGAACTGCCTTAAGTAACATTATCAACACAATAGAAAGAAAGGAAAAGAAAATACATTTCTAAATAGAAAATCAAACACACTCCTTGTTGTAAAGATGACGCCCATTACTCATAAGTCGACTTGAATGCTATATTTCATTTTTGAGAATATAAAATTATTCCTCGGGAATATTCCCATTTATTACAAACTCATTATCTCCAGCCAGCCTGGGCGTAGTAATCCGCGCATTTTTCAGCCGATTAACTTAATGGTCGGCTTAAACAAATCTATCAAAACTCTGAAGCAATGTTGCTAAATAGTTAATGACTCCCGCGTTCAGAAGATGTCATTCGACAATGTGCAAGGATTGGAGAGCAGGAGACAGAAGAACAGAAGATTGGAGAGCAGGAGAGATAAGGAGGAAAGAACGAACAAAAAAAGGTTAAGGAAGATTGCTGAGATCGGTGTATGTATAGTTCACGTATCAATTCTGATATATATATATATATATATATATATATATGTATATATATATATATATATACATATATGTGTGTGTGTGTGTGTGTGTGTGTGTGTGTGTGTGTGTGTGTAGGTGGGTGGGTGTTTTCGTGCGTGTATTCTTTACTGTTTTCGCATTTATGAGAAAGCATACACACTTTCGCAGAGTATTTACAAATTTAGAGATAGAGTGCATAAGAATACAAACACACGCACACACATATGCACACATATATAAATAACTATGCATATATATATATATATATATATATATATAACTCTGCCAGTGAGTTAAGTGCCATACGTCATATATGCTTGGAGAATCATATATATATATATATATATATATATATATATATATATATATATATTGTGTATTTTGGCAGCATTTTTTCATTAATACAGGTTTTATTGAATAATATAGATGTCATAGTTATTATACTTACCCCCTACACCATAGTAGCAGCAGTTCCCAGACCAATCCCTCATTCTACTATACACTCAATTGACCAAAAACCCACTACCACCATTCCTTCTCGGCCTACAGCCATGTGCGACACAAAAATGGACCTGTCTAATTTTCTCTGTATAACTCCACCCTGTTAATAATAATTCAAATGTTCTATGTTCACTGAACATTAAATGTTCATCCTTTGATAATGGCTTATGTAAGCCGAAAGCTCAGACCTGATAAAAAAATCAACAATTATTGCGATTACTTGTCGTCTTTCCATGACAATACTATCAAGCTAATCAGATCATACGAACGGATCTTACACAAAATAAATAGACAGAACTTGTCTGTATTATTCAATGAAACCTGTATTAATATATATATATATATATATATATATATATTACCTCGCTACGGTAAATCCATTCTAATATATATATATATATATATATATATATATACAAGTTTACATTTATATATATATATATATATATATATATATATATATATATATATATATAAATGTAAACTTATCACTATATTCGTTTCGAAAAACCCTCCGCATATATACGCGAAAGGAAAATGCTTGTAAAAAAAGAAAGAGCTAAGCACATGAATATCAGCGAAAGTGATTTAGACCGAGCCAGCACGTAGCCCAAAGAAAAAACCCGAGAGGAGTAATCAATAACAATAATATATTCCCTGAAGAACCGTTTAGGTGAAACCTTGGTAGGTTTGTTGGCTCACTAGGTAAATTTACTTATATATATATATATATATATATATATAAAGAGTGCGTTATTTTCCTCCGGCTATGGGTTTAACAGCATAATAGATCGGTTTCTATAGCACTTGGTTGGCAACTAACCTACAGCAGAAAGTAAGGGCAACCTAATGTGGGAAAATCTTCTGCCCAGTCGAAAAAAGTCATGATCTTTTAAATATATATATTTTATAATTATTTAATATATATATATATATATATATATATATATATATATATATATATTAAATTTACTTTTAAACAAGGTCCACCTTTCCCCTTTTTGTAAGTAAACTTTTGTTTGTTTCCTGTGTCCTGCTCTATTAGTAAGAATAACGCCAACGAAGACCTTTGAAAAGTGCTGGCCGAAAGGTTCCTCAGATTCACACAATGACGTCTGTATTGTTTAAAGCAATGTTTTTTTTTTGTGAGTACAAATCCCTGTTTGTGTGTGTGTGTCTATATATATATATATATATATATATATATAACATTAGACGTTATTATTAGTTGATACTCCTATTTGTGTAAGTGCTTCTCTTGTATGTGAAGAAGTGCATTTATTTATTTCCACCTAACGGCCTGAAGTTTTGAGAAATCTTATTAAAGAAAAAATTGCGGTCTTTGGTAAATGCATAAAAACAATGGAAATAAGGTGCTGAATTATTTTCTTGTTTTAAATGGATGGACGCAAACTCGAATTCCACGCACGTTTCTCTCGTAGGGCTCGCAATAAAGGCCTCTATATGTATCACCCAAGTACATCATAAAAAGCAAACATGAAAAAGATTCAAGCCTCCCACATACTTTAAAATGGTGAACGAAAGCACTTGGCACAATAGACACTACGGGCAGTTTTTCACTCTCTTACCCCAATCAGGTTGAGCGTTGTTGTTTAATGGTATCGGCTCGGAATAAGAATTCGAAGAGCCGAGTTCGTATCCCAGTCGACTTCGTTATATTCACTTACGCACAAATACTCTTGGGGAAGGGTTTGAATTCATCTCTTATTCTACTTACCCCATCCAACACTTCCTCCACGTATGGGTTGAATAGCAGGACAGACATGGTTCTTTTGCCTTGGTTAGTAACAAGTCTACCGCAGAAAAAATAGCAAACGACTGCGAGAAAATCTTCTGATTAGTCGGTTATTTCTCGAAATACACATGGTCGCCCAATAGGTATCACATATGGCGATTCACTCACTGACTAACTTAAAACAAAAGGAAAATCTTAAAAATACTTGAAAAGCTAATGAAAATGTTCTTATCTGTCATATTCAATAAAATATGTTTGAAAAAATGGTTTTTCATCACACACACACACAGACACACACACACAGACACACACACAAACACACATATATATATATATAATATTAGATACATAGAGATAGAAAATCAGAAGTATGCATTGTTCTCACGATCATATTGAAGCATGAAATCAATTTCTATCAATTTTACTATCTATCTATCTATCTATCTATCTATCTATCTATCTATCTCAGTCTGCTCATATCTATCTATCTATCTATCTATCTATCTATCTATCGATCTATCTATCTATCTATCTATCTATCTATCTATCTATCAGTATCGGTGAGTGCGTCTATGTGCCTATTACACCAATATGTCTGTAACTTAGCAATGGAAAAGCAAAAAATGTTGTTTAGGCCAAAAATTTCATTTTCAACATAATCACATTTTCATTCAATGCATGTAACTCAGTGATGGTTATTGATTTCAAAGATCGAATATCATACAGTGAAAATTTCAGATCGAAATTCAGTTGACGTGTCAATATTCGGACATATTGATCCAATCTTCTGCAAGGATCGTACCGGCGTGCATTATGTGTCCATTATGTCACCGGCTCCACGTGCGTCTATGTGTTCGCATATGTTATAAGACCATTATTGGTTATTCTTTCTCCGTATAAATCTTTAATATTAATACGATATAGCTTCTTTTGATTATGTCCTTTTGAATTATTTTTTTAATTGGAATAGCGTTTCTGTAATGTTTCGAGACCTAACCTGATAGGAATTCTCTGTACATTAATACATAATTCACGGTTTGAAGTTCCCATGAAAGAGAGAGAGAGAGAGAAAGAGAGAGAGAGAGGGGGTAATTATCATTGTAGTTTAGGTCGAATGTGCAGATCTTGGGTTAGAGAATATTTTATACAGTCAGTCAGTTAAGTGCCATACGTGATACACGCTTGGACGATCATGTCTCGAAAGAGACATGGCTGACTGGGTAGAAGATTATCCCGCAGTAGGTTGCCATTGCTTTCTGCGGTAGACTGGTTGCTGACCAAGGCTATAGAACCCAATCTGTCCTACTATTTAACCCATAACTGGAAGAAATAGATGGATTAATACCTTTCCCAAAGGTATTTGCGCGTAAGTGAATACAATGGATTCAACTGGAATACTTAACTGAAATTATAGAAAATGTATGGTCCTATCGGATTCTAAGTGAGCGTACTGTATGTGACTATATAAGACTATGCTACAGGTAACTATACTTGCTATACGTGCTATATGTAAATCTATGTTCTATACGTGACTATATGTGACTATATGTGCTACATGTGACTACGTGACAATATGTGCAATAGTGACTATTTGTTAATATATGTGAATATATATGCCGTTAAATATGTGCTATATGAGAGTATATATATAATATGTCACTATATGTGCCACGTAGGGCTGTATATGGTATATGTGCTATATGTGAATATATATGACTATATGTGATGATATGCGTTATATATGACTATATTTGCTATATACATATATATCTGTGCTATAGGTGTTATAGGCAAATATATATGAATTTACCTGCTATAGGTGAATATATACGCATATATGAATATATGTTGCTGCATATACTATATGTGACTATATGCTCTATATATAATTATGTGCTATATGTGGTATATGTGGCTATATATGATGTATGTGACAATATTTGTAATCCTATATAGTATATGTGATTGTATGTACTATATGTGAGTTTATGTATTATGTGCTATACGTAAATATATGTTACTATATGTGATATTATGTGATATGATTATGTGCTTTTTGTGTTATATGAATCTATATGTGCTATCAGTGACTATATATGCTATATATGACTATATCTATTTATATGTTATATAGCTGACTATATGTGTTATACATGCTCTATGTGATTATATGTGACTATATGTGTTATATGTAAGTATATGTGCTATATAGTACTGTATATGTTATATGTAACTATATGCGCTATAAGTGACTATATCTTCTATATGGACTACATGTGATTTATATGCGATATATGAACTTTTGTTGTGGTTTTTAATGTGTAATTACTAATGATGGGAATCGTGCCATCGACGTAGGAAAATATGTATATTTATTAATATATATAAAATAGCTCTGTTTATACTACAGTAAGGACAGTTTTATTAACACCTAAATTATAATATTATACATGTGTGTACAATTTTATGTATATTTATTAATTCACGTAACTCTCTCTCTCTCTCTCTTTGTATATATATATATATATATATATATATATATATATATATATATATAATTGTTTTATATCTTTGTACCAAAAATAAAGAGAACTATTGTTCTTACAAGAAAAAATCTATCTAAATAAAAACGTTTATTACCATCATTATTAACTACTTGATGAGACATTGTTCTTTCAGAGTCGAAACAAAATGTATAATTTTGTGAAAGTTTGTAGTTCTCACAATTTCTAAAGGATTTCGTTAATAATAATAATCTAAGACAAAGATGTTGTCTGTCAATCACCACAGGTAACCTCTCCTGCCTCCCATAAGCATGGAAAAATGTGTGTCTCTGTTAGCAATACATTGCGCCTCCTCTGCCTTACTCTCTCTTCCGATCTCAAGTGGAACCATTTCATGGAGTTAATAGCTAAATCCACTGCTAGGAATGTTGGGTCACTGTGTCGGGCCAGGATGCTTTTTACAACTGAATCCATCCTGCAATCAACCATTCGTCTGTACATGGGGTACTGCTGTCATATATGGTCAGGCGCCCCTGCTGTTCATCTCAGTGTTCTTGACAGGCTCCAAAGAAGAATCAGTAATGTGATAGGAACAGACTTGGCGGCTCGACTCCTGCCACTTCCCCACCGACGGGATGTGGTTTCCCTCTATTTATTCTATACTATACTTTCATGGCTTCTGCTCCAACGAACTTAAGTCACTGGAGCCCCTGCAACTGGTGTTTACTCGTGCAACTTGGTCTCATCCTTTCACAGTTACTCGTGCAACTTGGTCTTATCCATTCACAGTTAGATTAAGTAAATGTAGACGACAATCCTACTCCTGCAGCTTCTTTTCTCGCGCTTCCCGCCTGTGGAACTCGCTTCGACATTCTTGCTTTCCTGACGGCTACAACCTTCAGGAATTTAAATGCAATGTCAATACTCATCTCTTAACCACTTGCATCTAGTTCTTTCTACACTACCCTGTATATCCTTTCCTTTCTCTCCACTTTTGCAACTGTCATCACATCTTTATTCCCACCATTCTCTTGCTCCTTTCTAACTGGTTGACCTTTCTCTTTACTCTCCTCCTATCTAATCTTTTTACTCTTATGTAGCCCACTGCACATCAGTGGAATTACCGCCTTGCTCTGGGTGATACGATATATATATATATATATATATATATATATATATATATATATATATATATATATGTCTTCTAGTATAAAGATTGAAAGCCATTTAAGGTAAGGTGTTATGGCCAAAATGATAATGATGAATGAGGTGCGTTGTAGAGAGTGAAGGTTTTGAGGATACGGTGTATAGATAGAGATTACTCCTTAACTTGAACAGGTTAACATCATAGTGTTAAGGATTGCACCCCAGCTTTCTTTCTATATAAAATTGTATTAAATATTTTATGTGGAAATAGCATAGTTGTCTTTCAGCTGTAAAAAGGTCAGAACTTTTGGAATTAAAGAATGAAGCCCATCTGAACATTTGCTTTTGAAATAAGCATACAAAAGGAACAGGCTTGTAACGTTGAGTCTCTGGCTAAGAATTTGCAGATGAAAATTAGAAATCGCCCACAAACCTGCATACATGATTTTGAAAATCAGTATGCATAATAAAATGTCACAAAACCAGTTATTTTATTTCCAGTTGTGTTAATAAAAAATAACAAAAAAATATCCTGATATTCTAAATTGATATTTACATGATAATTTTTTCGTATAAAAATATTTTTAAACTTTCCCCATTATGGGTTTGTTAATATAAATTTTGTTGGGAAAATAATGGTTTGAATAAAAAAGTGACTGACAATGGGATCATAAACTTAAACCAACAGAAAGCTTTTTGCATTGAATCTGTTAGTACTTATCTTACTACAAATCATTTCCTAATTATACAGGAGATATTCATAAGTATATGCCTTCAGTGATGCATGAACCATCATTTCAGAAGCACAATATAATTAAAAGTCAGAACAGGATTCATTATTAGCAGCCAACATCTTAACCGTACATGGAACAATTTTGATAGCAAATACGGAAAGTAAACTACAGGTTGTCTAACAAAAGGTAGTAAACGGAAGTGAGAAGAAACGACTACACAATAACTGTAAGAAGATATGATGTATGGTTGTTAGCATCTAGAAGAACCAAAAATGTAAACTATGATTTGAAGACGCCAAAATCAAATAAGTACAAAAATTAAATATCCCTGACATATTTTAATGGAAGACTGGGATTGTGGCACCATAGCCCATAGCTAAAGGGAGAATGGATGGTTTCATGCCTTTTCTATGTATTTGCGCGTAAGTGAATGCCACGAACTCAACTGGAATTCAAACTCTGTTTCCGATTTCCCATTCTGACCAAATATCTATTACATAGCAACGCGCATCCGGAACAATTTAAATAGTTACAATAGCTCATCAATGTCAAATCTTTCATCGCTTTTAGGACACTTCCTAGATAGTTCGGTTTCTGAGCATGTTTGATTTTGACATCGACTTCGCATTTTCAACTGTTCCTCTTTGTTAATGACCAAACATTCAAGTAAGTATTATCATTATAACTGCTACTCATACTAACCTCACGAAGCTGGCTTCGCAATACTTTTAAAATTACTGCAGTGACATCTTTCCTTTTTCTTTCTTTGTTTAAATGACAGTGATGATAATGGTTAGGTAGATATTACCTTCACTAAGATTTCAAATATACAGATGTTCTTACCTATTAAGGGAAAGTCGGTTCTCTCTAATATTTTAATGGAAGACTGGGATTGCGGCACCACATTCCGAAGCTTCTATGGAATAGTGAAACATAACTTCCAAATCTTAGCAAAGTATTAGCAAATAAGAAAATTTTCCTACAAAAATGAAATACTGAAACGTAATTTCAGTCATCCTGTATGACAGTGAATGCTGGACAATCTCCTCGGAAAAGAGACTCGAGGCAACAGAAATGATTGACTGAACTCGTGAGCAACGACGAATTTAAGAGAAGATTGAATGAGAAAGGCACTTATAATTAATAGTTGAAATTTCTAGGGCACATAATGGCGACAGAGGGCGTTGAACATTTGAAAATTTGAAAATCGGAGGACATATTGAAGGCAAGTGATAAAATTAGCGTATAACCTACGTAACGAGATTTTTTAAATTATTGACAGTACAGAAATTCGGATAAATAGCAAAGGAAAATAATTTGTTTAGAAGACAGGAAGAAGTGGAGAGCCATGATCCTCAACGTTGAAGCTATCGATGCACTGTGTTTGGAGGATGTGTTCGGTGACTGGGGTGACTATGTTATAATTTTCGGTATACAATGTACTTAATTAAATGCATTGCACGCGACGTTTCTACTAGCATGTGTAAATATGAGCTTTTTACATTTTTTGTTATGTTATTAATGGCAACCGAATATACGAATCATAAAGTTGATATCGCTTCAGAATGAGAAATCGGAGTGCTGCACTTTGGTGCAGTAGAAATCGGTTCGAAACGAGAGATCGGGATGCCGAGTTCGAATTCCAGTTGAATTCCTTGCATTCACTTACGCACAAATACCCTTGAGAAAAGGTATTAATCCGTCTCTTTCCTCCAGTTATGGATTAAATAATAAGAGAGACTGGATTCTATAGTCTTGGCTGGCAACCAGTCTTGTGCAACAACCAATGGTAACCTACTACGGGATAATCCTCTACCTAGTCAGTTCTGTCTTTTTCGAGACATGATCGCTTAAAGCGTGTATCACGTATGGCACTTGACTGATTAACGCAAATAAGTTCTTATATCTCTTAAAACATCAATAAGGCTAATATGTACATCCTGAATTTGACATATTCAGTCTTGTTGACTGAAGCTGAACAATTTTACAGCGAGAATGTCTTCGTTTTCCTAACGTTAGATACCGATCAATTATTATCTTTTATATATAATTATTTTCTGATCTTTGCAATCTTATTGTTGTCCTGGTCATAAAACAGGAATACTAGAGAAATAGTAACATCGCTGGGAATAAAATTCATAAATTTCACAGCAATTTATAGACAATGTCAATAGGTTCTGAAAAGTATTTATTTTCAATTTCTCTGAATTGAGTGTCGTTCTAGCATGAAATTAGATTTTTAACAGCGTACCTTCCCGAGGATTCGAACATCACTTGCTGATACTACAGAGAAATACATTCATAATGCTTTTTGTGATGTGCACTGCAGAGCTTATTCAAACATGGCGTCCACTGGGTGGACAAATTTTGTTTAATAAAAAGCTTAACGATTGAACGAAAGTTGTAAGATAAAAACAAAAACAAATGTCGGAAAAGTACGAAAACGAAAGCTTATTTTAATATTAGAGATTGCGAAAAACAAAATGAAACGGAAATTGAAATGATAATAAACACGACAATAAAGAGACAGGAAAAACTGATGATAATTAAAGAAAATAAATATAGAAAAAAAATGAGGAAGTTGATACAGAGAACATTTCATAATAGATGCTCTATTACAAGTTATATAAAAATGAGTGAATTATATATAAACACCGAGTTATACATAGGCAAGTATAATAATATTAACATGAAAATATAAACATTCATTAGCCGAGCAGTTAGTTTGACTTTCTGCTGAAATTTACAAAATCATTTTTTTCTAACATTTTTTCCGGGAAAATACGGGATGTAGTGAAAGAATGCAAGAAAAATAAAGATTAAACATCAACAGCAAAAACCAAAATCAAAACAAAACAAAAAAAAACAAAAACAAAAAACAAAACAGAAAAGTACGCCTCATGGTTATTAGCATAAATATGACCCCAGAATGAAAATTGCAAATCGGATATACCATTTATTTTTGGGAGATGTTTTAACAGAGGATGGAAACGGTGAGAATAAAATCTATAGATGCATTGGGATAGTCAAAGAAGCATTTCAAACGCTAAGTAGGGTATTAAGAAAGAGGAAAAATCTTTGTTAGAAACAAAGAAAAAAGTTATGAGAGTATATACTCCTATAAAGCAGTAAATGCTAAACATTATCCTTAGAGTTCAAGAAATGAAAAAAATGTGATAAGTCGGTAGTGTGAAGCATCAGCAATGTGATAATTCTTTAGAGTGAAACAATAGAATGTGATAATTCTGTAGTGTGAAACAAGATAAATGTGATTATTAAGTACTGTGAAGCAACAGAAATGTGATAATTATTTAGTGTGATGCAGCAGAAATATGATAATTAACTAGTGTAAAGCAACATAAACGTGATACTTTTCGAGTGAGAAGCAAAAGAAATGTGATAATTCTGTAATGTGAAGCAACAGAAATGTGATAATTCTGTAATGTGAAGCAACAGAAATGTGATAATTCTGTAATGTGAAGCAACAGAAATGTGATAATTCTGTAATGTGAAGCAACAGAAATGTGATAATTCCGTAATGTGAAGCAACAGAAATGTGATAATTCCGTAATGTGAAGCAAAAGAAATGTGATAATTCTGTAATGTGAAGCAACAGAAATGTGATAATTCTGTAATGTGAAGCAACAGAAATGTGATAATTCTGTAATGTGAAGCAACAGAAATGTGATAATTCCGTAATGTGAAGCAACAGAAATGTGATAATTCCGTAATGTGAAGCAACAGAAATGTGATAATTCTGTAATGTGAAGCAACAGAAATGTGATAATTCCGTAATGTGAAGCAACAGAAATGTGATAATTCCGTAATGTGAAGCAACAGAAATGTGATAATTCTGTAATGTGAAGCAACAGAAATGTGATAATTCCGTAATGTGAAGCAACAGAAATGTGATAATTACGGAGTGTGAAGTAATCGAAATTTGATAATTCAGTCGTGTTCTGGGGCAACCAAGGGGGGAATACGTGAGCGTTAGGAAAAATGTAAACAGCAAGGGAACTTACACATTGTTGAAATTTCGAGTGTCGATAATGAGGAAAGAGGACTTGTAAAATCTGATACTCAGAGGCAAGAGGTACAGAGTAAAACAAAGCATAACATACTTAGTGACCCTGAGTAAATAGATGGAGGAACAGAGTATAGCAGAAATAACAAGAAGAGAAAATTTATCAAGAAACATTTTGGAAAGCTGTGATCACCCACATACTGAGAGGAAACGGCCCAAGAAGAAAAAGAATGTTTCTTTAGTCCAGTGACTGTTATTGCTCTATCCTTTATACATGGAGTTTTCCTTCGTAACCTTTATCTGCGGTTTTCAGCGATATCAAGTTGAAACACCGGAACTGAAATTAAGCATTATTTAGTTTGGTCAGTATCTATATACAAATCAACTATTCGTCCATGCATAGAATACTGCTGTCATATATGGTCAGGCGTCCCTGCTGTTCATCTCAGTGTTATCGACAGGCTCCAAATGAGAATTTGTAATGTGATTGGTTCCGACTTGGCGGCTCGACTCTATCCACTTTCTCACGGGCGGTATGTGGCTTCCCTCTGTCTATTCTACAAATATTTTCATGGCTTCTGCTCCGACGAACTTAAGTCACTAGTGTCCTCGCCACAAGAATTTACTCGTGCAACCAGACTGGTAGCAAGGTTCAACCCATTTACAGTTAGTTCTACCAAATGCAGCCGACAATTCTATTCCTGCAGCTTCTTTTCTCAAACTTCCCGCCTGTGGAACTCCCTTCCATATACTTGCTTTCCTGACGGCTACAACTTCCAGGAATTTAAATGCAATGTCAATACCCATCTCTTATCAACTTAACTAGAGTTCTTTCTACATCACCCCGTATATCTTGTTCTTTTTCTTTCTCTCTACTTTCGCAACTGTCTTCACATCTGTGTTCCCATCCTTTTCTTGCCCTTTCTCTGTCATTCACTGTAACTGGTTCGTTTTTCTCTTTACTCTCCTCCTATCTAAACTTTTACTTTTATGTAGCCCCCCTGCACATCAGTGGTGGTACCAGCTTGTTTGGGGTGAAACGATAAAAAAAAATGGTTCACCGGTATAGGATAGCAAGAGCTGCAAGTTTGGTTCTGTAGATGGTGTTATGGAAATCGGTAAACCGAGTTTCAATTTAAGTTGAGTCTATTCTATTCAAAGCTATAGAACCCATTCTGTCTTGTTATTTAATCCATAACTGGAGGGAAGAGACGGATTAATAACTTTTCCAAGGGTATTTTCGCGTAAGTGAATCCAAGGAATTCAAGTGTAATTCGAACTCGCATCCCCGATTTCTCGTTAAACGCACATCCTAATATCCCATTAGGCTTTTCGTGTTACATGTGTTATCAATTTTATTTGCTGCCGTTAAAAGTCCTTAAATAATGCCCTTTTTTTTATTTGGTACAACTCTTCGAGATTCTGTAGAGCAAGTTCAGACGTTTTGAAAAATCTAATTGGAGTAGATAGACTAAACTATTGCCCGGTTCACACTCTACCCACGTCTATTGAACAGGTGAAGAGGCTCATCCCTTGTTTCCTGTTTAGGATGCGGTTTCCGGTTTTCTCTTTTCCAATCTTCTCACTTTTTTCTTTTCTTTTTTTTCAATTGGAGTAGATAGACTAAACTATCGCCCGGTTCACACTCCACCCACGTCTATTGAACAGGTTAAGAGTCTCATCCCATGTTTCCTGTTTAGGATGCGGTTTCCGGTTTTCTCTTTTCCAATCTTTTCACCCCTATGTAGCGCTACCGCTATGCTCGGGGTGATATGATTAAAAAAAAAAGAAGGTTTTCTATAAAACGGAATTAGTCGTGCCAAAAATAAGCATCTATGTTTTGAATTGGTTAAAATACAAACATTTACAAAGGGATCTGAAATATATAATTGTTGTGGTGCAAAGGATATCTGCTTGGAATGAGAAAACGAAAAACCCGAGTTCGAATTTCCATTGGAACGCGTGGCAGTCACTTAAACGCAAATACTCCTGGGAAAGGTATGAAGCCATTTCTTTTCCATCTAGCTATGGGTTAAACAGCAAGACAGATGTGATTATTTAGCCTTGGTTAGTAGCCAGTCTACCGCAGGTAATACTGGCAACCGATTGCGAAAAAACTTGCCTAATTAATCATGGATCGAAAGAAGCATGATTTCTCAAGCATGTATCACGTATGACATTTAACTGACTCATTTGGAGTATTTACATTATCCGGACCATTGTCCTCATCTTTATTGCCCTTTGTACGACATTTCTGCCGTTGTACGCTTCGGCCGTCTTCAGGTGCTATGTATTTTGAACCGAACCCTTTATTCTTTTGTTCCTTGCGTAATAATGCCTCTTTTGGTAGTCATGAGTTATCTCCCTTTAACGTTGTAAATTAGTTTTTACCACTGCTATAGCCTGGTATTGTACTCACAACTTTTTGGGTCAAGTCACAGGAACTAACCAACGTCTATATCCACTAGGCCATGTGACAAAACAAAAAAAAAATCAATAACGCTTTTTTACCAGAGTTCATATTGCAATTTATTTGATGTTAATAGTTTTCACTAGTATTTTATATGTTAATGGTTTTCTCTAGTATTTTAACCAGAGCTCATATTGTAATTTTGACACTAATGATTTTCTCTGGCACTCGGTATTACTGGGTCCTATATTCTGTTCATCTCAGTGCTTGGTCGGCTAAGGTAAATATTGTAAATACCATCCCATCTCAAAAATATAGACAATGACTGATTTAGATATAATTAGTTAGCAGGACAGATTGGGTTCTATAGCCTTGATTGGCAACCAGTTTTCCTCAGAAATAAATAGTAATCTTCTTCTGAACGTTCTCTTTCAAGATGCATTGAACCAGTATGGAAGAGTATACGGATAAAATTAACATGAGAATAAAAATCTCATGTTGATATGCAGTCTGCAACATTGTGAATGCTTATTATTACTTTTTAATAGCGTTTTTATTTTCCTTCTGACCCACCTCAGTTCTCTATTATGAGTAAAAATTAATTAGATATTAGTTTTACAAAAGTTAGCAACCTTGTAACAAAATGCATTTAATGTATGCAACATTTTCCCTATTCAGACTACGAACTTTTCGATCAACGCCATTCGCTTTTACAACAGTAGTCGTTGTCAGCTTCCAATGTAAGCCGAAGCAAGTGTTGTTTCCTGTCGCGGTGTGCGTATACGCTCGACATGACGATCGTGGAGGGTCTCCATTGGTGTGCGCGTGTGCGTGTGATGTAACGGGTTTGTTGATAAGGTGATGTCACATTGGTGGGGGGGATTTGTTTCTTGTCGATGTATGCGTGTGTTGCTGATTCGTGGTGGCAGGGGAAGAAACGTAGTGAAGGTTGGGTGGGCGATAATATTGAGCTCGTAAATGAAACACTCGGGGATTTAATCCCTGAGTGTTTTTGCCGGACAACACTCGAAAAGCTGCTTATGTTCTTTCTCCTCCTGGCTGGTTGTCATTGGCAACAACAGCCTCACTTCAGTCCTCTTTTGTTTTATCATTCCCTCTCTCTTTCTCTTCACCAGAATCACGACGATGGCGATAGGGGCGATGAAATGGCGATGACAGGGAGGAATAAGAGTAGGAGAAAGAAAAAAGTTAAAATATTAACAATAATCAATTAATAAATATTGATATTAATGAATATAGTTCATTCTGCTTCTTCTTCTTCTTCTTCTAATTTTTCTTCTTTTTATTCTTATTATTAGTTGTGGTAGTGTTCATAAAATATATTTAGAATATTATGTTAATATGCTGAAGTAATAGGAAAGAAAAATGGAAAATAAAATCAATAATAATAACTATAACAACAAGGTAAACAATGACGTGTTTGATGGCGGATAATAATAATAATAACAACAGAAGCTACAGCAACAACAACAACAGCAATAATAATAATAATAATAATAATAATAATAATAATAATAATAATAATATATATATCATATACGAATGGTTGGTCGTAATTAATACTTATTAAGAACTCTTTCAGTTGCTTTAAAGAAAACCATCAGTTATTCTATTCCTCTTGTGAGAATCGCAGGAAATAATTGTATCACAGGACAAAGCAATAATAATAATAATAATAATAATAATAATAATAATAATAAGGAGATGAAAAATAAAGAAAGAAAAAAAGAAAATGAAAAGAAAAACAACAGTAACGTTAGCAGCAACAACTGTTTATAATATTAATAACATAATAATGATTCTAATAATTGTAACAATATTCACTCTGTTATTTGCCAGACATGATACAAGCTTGGGCGATCATGTCTCGTTGGAGACTTTATTGACTAGGCAAAAGATTTTTTCCGCAGTAGATTGTCATTATCTTCTGCGATCTGTCTTGCTATTTCATCCATAATTCGAAGGAGAAGGGCTAGAATAATACCTTCCTCAAGGGTATTTGTGCGTGAATAATTTTAATGAACTTGACTGGAATTCAAACTTAGCTTTCTAATTTCTCAAATAACAATAATATTCATAATAACAAAGAACATAATAATAATATGATACTACAATGCAGACGATTCAAATGGATTATATGGATTCTACTACAACTAATACTAATACTACTAATAATAAATTCCCTGCTACTACACAACACATGGATCTAATGGCTGTTATAATAATAATAATAATAATAATAATAATAATAATAATAATCAGAAGAAGAAGAACGCATTGTGCTCAGAGGCCACAAGTAGGTGCTTTCTTATTGATATGGCACCCATCGCAGATTGCAATGTATCTTAGAAGATCGTCAAAACCTATCAAAATACGAAGTTCTGGAAATGAAAATCTCACAAATGTGGCACACAAGGAAATCAATACTTATAGTTAGAGTTGAAGTCCACGAATTAAGAGGAATAGTCTCCAAAAAGATTAATAGAAAGTATTCTTGGTAGCCTATACTTTAAAAAAATACCAAAAAAATGTACCCTCAAGTGCATCTTACACATTATAAAGTCATGTAAAATGTGTGCCATCTTTGTATATTTTTTACAAAATGCAAAAACCATCTGTGGAAAAATTTCATGAAGTCATTTCTAACTGTAGGTCTCTAGCTAGGACCTGGAAGAAAATATGTATACAACAAAAATCAAAGGAATAAAAATAAATAATACACTGATACTACACTAGGCATGGCTATAATGAGTTATATTATTGTTATTATGATAATAATATTAATAATACTAACTAGAAATTACCAACCACACAAACTAAAAAATTATGTTAGCCCAAAAATGCATATTCTGTCATAAATATCCAGGAACAATCATAAATTAGGTTGCAGGATATGGGCATCCACTAAATATAAAACCCCGTATGACAGAATAGACCAAAATCTTCATTGGAAACTCTGCAAGTTTTACAGAAAGGAAATTGCAAGAAAATTGGTGTAAACGTCGTGATCAAAGACTGCAAAAAGTTTCTTATTGACATGGTGACCAATGCAGCCTCTAATGTGTCTTTGAAATTTTCAAATAACTATCAAAATACAAATTACTGAAATGAAAATGTCAGACATGTAGTACATGAGGATATCAACAATTCCAGTTGTGGTTGGAGTCCTTGGATATCTTTTGATGTATGTCCGATCTTCGTTTTGTTTTTGTTTCTCTTTTTTTTTCAAAATAATCTCAATGGAAAATTCCATGATGCCATTTATGAACTTAGGTCTCTGGTTCGGACCCGGAAAGAAATAAGTTTACACCAGGACTCAAATAATAATAATAATAATAATAGTAATAATAATAATAATAATAATGAGAATACTAAGAAGACCTTTGTCTATATAACGCTAGGGATGTTAGGGGAGATAGAAAAAACATGAAATAGAGCCATAAAACCATACCACGACCTGCCTTAGGTCTTCCCGCAGACTTGGCAGGTAGTGCGGCCATAGCAGAAATCGAAATATGATGAAAAATGAGATCATAATAATAATAATAATAATAATAATAATAATTATTATTATTATTATTATTATTATTATTAAGACCCTAACGCTGCATCAGAAATAATAATAATAATAATAATAATAATAATAATAATAATAATAATAATAGAACAGCTACGAAGAATAATCATATTATTGGATTTATTATTTAACATTGGCAAAATTTGTAAGACAGTCATGCACATACTTTATCGATACTTATTCCAGAGTGGATCACTGAAGCTATCGCACATCTCGTATCAAAAACTAATGTCAGGCTCTTCTGTGCTTGCCCCAAATGAATATAAAAATCGCCACGATAGATTTGGGCAATATTTACATTGGGCAATGTGCAAACATTATGGAAAAGCTGTAAACAAACACTGGTATGAACATCACCCAGCACCGGTTACAGAAATAGAAGATGTAACCATTCTATGGGATTACACCATCTACACAGACAGAAAAATTGAAGCAAACAGGCCAGACATTATTGTTAAAAACCAGAAGGAGAAAACTTGTCTATTAATTGATATGGCTCGTCCAGCGGATTGTAACATAGCAATCAAGGAATTTGAAAAACTGTCAAAATATAAAGACCTGGAAATTGAAATAGAAAAAATGTGGAAATTGAAAACAAGAGTTGTGTCAGTGATAGTAGGTTCACTTGGAATGATAAAAAATGGAACAAAACAACACATTTAAAGAATCCCTGGAAACCCCAGCTTAAGAGATATACAAAAAATTGTCTTATTAAGTACAGCCTACACACTAAGGAAAACTTTATCTATGTAATGCTGGGGATGATAGGGAAGATAGAAAAACATGAAATGGAGCCATAACAACACGCCACGACCTGCCTTAGGTCTCCCCGCAGACTTGGTTGGTAGTGAGACCAAAGCAGAAATCGAAATATGATGAAAAATGACATAATAATAATAATAATAGAACTGCTACGAAGAATAATCATATTATTGGATTTATTATTTAACATTGGTAAAATTTGTAAGACAGTCATGCACATACTCTATCGATACTTATTCCAGAGTGGATCACTGAAGCTATTGCACATCTCGTATCAAAGACTTGTGTAACAGATGATCCAAAAATTATAACCCAATAAATTAGTGTGTCCATCACATGTAAATTGATAATGTCTGCCCTGACGAAATGTACTTACTTTTTTCTCGATGAAAACAAAATTGCTTCTTCTGAAAGTGAAGGGATGTCGAAGAAGTTCATATGGCTGCAAAGATTAAGTACTAATAAATAAGATGATCTTGGAAAATTGCAAGGAAAACTGTAGAAATCTTAGCACAGCTTGGATAGATTATCGTAAAGTTTTTGATATTGTGTCACACTCTTGGATCATTAATGATGTGGAAATGTGAAAAGGTTGTTCGGTTCAATACGGTAAAATGTTTCACTGATGACATCAGTATGAATTCCGGATTAGATATATGTGGAAAGATATCATTCAATATAATGAGAATTACCGAAGCACACTCGATGGATTTAGATTTTGACACAAAGATTAGGGAACTGGAACAAGAAGAAGCTTATGAGTTTTTTAAAAATCATTTCATCCCCAGGTAAGGCGATATCGCCACGTGCAGGGGACTACATAAGAGAGTTAGAGTTTTAGGCAGGAGGAGAGTGAAGAGAAAGACGAACCAGCTACAACGGGTAACATAGAAACGGCAAGAGAAGAATGTGGACACAGGAGTAAAGACAGTTGGGAAGGTAGAGAGAAAGGAAAATAACAAGATACACCGGGTGATGTAGAAAGGACTGGAGTCAAGTGGATAAGACATGGAAATTGACATTGCATTTAAATTCCTTGAGGTTGTAGCCGTCAGGAAAGTAAGTATGTGGAAGGGAGTTCCACAGGCAGGAAGTTCAACAATAGAACCTAATGGAGTAGAATTGTCACCTGCATTTGGGTGACTTAATTGTAAAAGGGTGGGATTTTGTTGCCAGTCTGGTTGCACGAGTATATTCTTGTGTAGTGGGTACCAGTGACCTAAGTTCGTCAGAGCAGATGCCATGAAAATATTTGTAGAAGAGACAGAGAGTAGCCACATTTTGCCGGTGAGAAAGCGACTGATCTCGAGCTGCCACGTCGAGACCAAACATATTACAGATTCTCCTTTGAAGCCTGTCGAAAAAACTGAGAAGAACAGAATGGGCACCTGACCAGATATGAGCACAGCATTTCATGCACAGTCGGACGATTGATTTATATTTGTGCAAGATGGATTCAGGTGGGAAGCTTAGCAAAAAGGTGGGATGCAGCATACAGATGGAATACAGCATACTCAATTAAAGAAGAAAATAAAAAAAAGAATATTACAGGTGTGTGCGTCCTGTATTAAATACCGAGTTGAATTCACAAAACAGAATATCAGCAACAAGCACTTTGAGTGTCCCTATGGTGCAATACATATTCAACATCCTTAATTGGACATTAAGCGAATGTCAAATCGAGAAAGCTTCTCACTTTCCACCGTATGTATCATCTTAAGACTGATCTCGATTATTTGTATACATCAAGATCTGAAAGAGGAAGTGGATTAGTTCAATTAGAAATGTTTTGCAAAACAACAACAATCGGTATTGAAAGATATCTGGAACTTACAAAAGATTGATGATGATTCGTGTCAAAGAACATGAAAGAAATAAGAAACTTTATTCAGTAATAAATAATAAAGGAATAATAAATTCAGTGAAAAATAATAAAGAACATAAAAGAATAAGACTCTTTATTCAGTAATAAACGAAGCGAATTAATTTAAAAATGGAATTTAAAAGTTAATGAAGACGTGAAAATAAACCATAATACACCTACCACCAAAAAACTAAAATAATAAACAAAGCAAATACAATGAATCAAGTTCAGTAACGATGATAAAATATGCCTCATCATAATCAATACAATGCCTGTACCAAACAAGATGATGTAGACCAAGTCTATACCAATCTGTTGATACGTAGAGTAAAGTTAAAAGCTAAAAGCAAAAGTTATAATCTTGCTAACTAGACATTAACAAGCACACATACTAAAAAATGTTCACTCGAAAAGCAGATTCTCTGAAAATTATCCAGAAACAATTAACCATCTTGTATTAATATACATGGAGTTAGCACCGGCTGAATATAAAACTCGGCGTGATTGAGTCGGCTAATAACTTCAAAGAAAAATCTTAAACTTTTATGAGAAGGAAGTTGTATGAAACTAGTAATGAACAGAAACCAGATCCAGTTACAAAGTTAGAACCTGTGACAATTTTATGTGACTTTACAAGACACACAGACATAAAAATCAAAACTAATCAACCAGACATTGTGATCAAAGAAAACATAAACAGAATTTGCTTTATTATTGGTGTGGCAGTCTCTGAAGATTGCAGTTGTAGCCATCAGAATGATCGGAGGAGGTTCTGATAGACACGATGTAAAGTTCCCTGCAAGCTTATGCCCTAAAGAAATAATACAAGATAATTGGCACAGCTCACACATTACGAACAACTTTATTTTTTTTAATTTTTTTTTTTTTAATCATATCACCCCGAGCAAGGCGGCAACGCCACTGATGCGCAGGGGGCTACGTAAGGGTAAAAAGAATGGAAAAGAGAAAGCCGGAAACCACATCCTAAACAGGAAACAAGGGATGAGCCTCTTCACCTGTTCAATAGATGTGGGTGGAGTGTGAACCGGGCGATAGTTTAGTCTATCTACTCCAATTGAAAAAAATAAAAATAAAAAATAAGGAAAAGAGTGAAAAGATTGGAAAAGAGAAAACCGGAAACCGCATCCTAAACAGGAAACAAGGGATGAGCCTCTTCACCTGTTCAATAGATGTGGGTGGAGTGTGAACCGGGCGATAATTTAGTCTATCTACTCCAATTGAAAAACAAAAAAAAATAAGGAAAAGAGTGAAAAGATTGGAAAAGAGAAAACCGGAAACCGCATCCTAAACAGGAAACAAGGGATGAGCCTCTTCACCTGTTCAATAGATGTGGGTGGAGTGTGAACCGGGCGATAGTTTAGTCTATCTACTCCAATTGAAAAAAAAATAAAAAATAAGGAAAAGAGTGAAAAGATTGGAAAAGAAAAAACCGGAAACCGCATCCTAAACAGGAAACAAGGGATGAGCCTCTTCACCTGTTCAATAGATGTGGGTGGAGTGTGAACCGGGCGATAGTTTAGTCTATCTACTCCAATTGAAAAAAAAAAAATAATCAAGGAAAAGAGTGAAAAGATTGGAAAAGAGAAAACCGGAAACCGCATCCTAAACAGGAAACAAGGGATGAGCCTCTTCACCTGTTCAATAGATGTTGGTGGAGTGTGAACCGGGCGATAGATTAGTCTATCTACTCCAATTGAAAAAAAAAAATAAAAAATAAGGAAAAGAGTGAAAAGATTGGAAAAGAAAAAACCGGAAACCGCATCCTAAACAGGAAACAAGGGATGAGCCTCTTCACCTGTTCAATAGATGTGGGTGGAGTGTGAACCGGGCGATAATTTAGTCTATCTACTCCAATTGAAAAAAAAAATCCATGTAAAATGTATGTGATCTTTGTTTTTTTTTAACAGAAAATGATCAGTGTGAAATGTTATGAACGCATTTCTAACCTTAAGTCTCTGGTTGGGACATAAAAAGAAAACACAAAATCAAAACCTGAACGGAAAGTATAAGTATTGAATGAAATAAAAATTATAATAAATTTGTTGCATAAGCATAATCTTTATATTGTAGGAGAAAAGTTTCATCCGTAAAATTAGCCACAATATTGATATATATTACATTTGCTAAATTCATGTCATAAATGAAAGAGTATATACATATTCATATAATAGGTACATCCATAGATACCCCAACACTCGCACATATGCACACAATAATATGTTGGCCTGAAAGGATTCCTTTAAAATGCTTTCTTGCCTATTCAAATGGATATTAATGCATTGAGCTATGAAGCCTTTGTTCATTATATATATATATATATATATATATATATATATAGAGAGAGAGAGAGAGAGAGAGATAGATAGATAGATAGATAGATCGATTATAACTATACTTGTGTCAAAAAACCTTCCACGAATCTACGAAGAAGGGAAAAACGGCTTTAAAAAGAAAGAGCTAAGTACATAAACATCAGTCAAAAGGTTCGAAGCGAGTCATCACGTAATCCAAAGAAAAAACACTAATAAGACTAATCAACTAACAAAAACCGTTCACTACTGAGGTAGACCGAAAAAAGTCCGAGAAGCTGTTAACGTTTTGTTTAAAGTGTAAATTTATCATTAATATTATTATCAACATTATTTGCTTTTCCTATGATATATTAAGTTTTCATAATGATATTTGTGTTGCTAAACGTGTTTCTAGTCTAAAGTTGAATTTTGTCAGGCGAATAAACTCGTGACTTTACATATCGAGATACATTTCTTTTTCTGATGCTTAAAATATCGTGTGTATATAGATAAGTGGTGAACAGGTCAGAAAGTTCATATACGTGCGTGTTTGCTGTTTTTTTTTCACATTATATAGTCATATTTTTATGATAAGCGTTTATAATAAAAACGGTTTACTGCAAAAGAAGACCTATCGTGTATCGGTACTATTTGTTAGTACCTTATCATGTAATGAAATATTTTTAGGTTAGGAATTAACAGATATAGAAACTTAACAATTTAGAAACAGTACAGTTGTCACCATATCTAGTAAATTAAGTGGGCTGTAGAATTCAACGAGTTAGACTAGGTTAACAATAGAAAATAAGTCAATGATGAGCAGGGGAATGAATTAAAAAGTGGAGAATTAAGATTTTATTTTGGTGTCAGTTGTGAAACATTTGAATGTACACAATTGTATGATGACATGTCGGGAACTCTATCAAATGTGCTTATGAATTTATTTATTAAAATTGTTATGTCTTTTCCAATTACCCCTTTCAGTGACAAAAACATATATAATATTAAAACATTAAAACATATATAATATTTTTTTTTTTTTTAATCATATCACCCCAAGCAAGGCGGTAACGCCACTGATGCGCAGGGGGCTACGTAAGGGTAAAAAGAATGGAAAAGAGCCGGAAACCACATCCTAAACAGGAAACAAGGGATGAGCCTCTTCACCTGTTCAATAGATGTGGATGGAGTGTGAACCGGGCGATTGTTTAGTCTATCTACTCCAATTGAAAAAAAAAAATAAAGGAAAAGAGTGAAAAGATTGGAAAAGAGAAAACCGGAAACCGCATCCTAAACAGGAAACAAGGGATGAGCCTCTTCACCTGTTCAATAGATGTGGGTGGAGTGTGAACCGGGCGATAGTTTAGTCTATCTACTCCAATTAGTTTAGTCTATCTACTCCAATTAGTTTAGTCTATCTACTCCAATTAGTTTAGTCTATCTACTCCAATTAGTTTAGTCTATCTACTCCAATATTAAAACATATTAAAACATATATAATATTAAAATATATTAAAACATATATAATATTAAAATATCAAAATATTACTATAAATATTGTTCTAAGTATCGAGCACTCTTCAAAAAAGTAAATCACTACTTTGTTGATTCTACTTCTAATATATATATATATATATATATATATATATATATATATACTATTTACATTATTCAGACTATTGTTCCCGTCTTTGTTGCAACTTGTAGAACGTTTCGACCATTGTGCACTTCGGCCTTCTTCAGGTGATAATAATTTCGAACCGAACCCTTTATTAAAACCACTGGGGCATTCTTATTCTTTGCGTGAAACTTCTGTTGGTAGTCATGAGTTATCTCCCTCTTACCGGACTCTCTAAATTACTTGTTCACCACTGAAACGTCGTACAAATGGCAACAAAGATGAGGATAATAATCCGAATAATGTAAATAGTGTAAATACAACCTCATCTCAGAAATATTGACAAATACACACACACACACACACACACACTCACATATATATATATATATATATATATATATATATATATATATATATATATAGTGTTGAGTTATGATAATGCTTAGTGCCAAGATTATTTTGGGATTTTTGGGAGTAGTTTACTGGTAAAAAGGTATTTTACAAGGAGGTTTTTGTTGTGAAGTGCTCGATATCGAACACAGATAAAGTGTTAATGATATTAATATGAAGTGGTTTGTCACTCAACTAACCAGAATCATGCCAGCTTCACGGTTTCTTAAAAGCACCATTATGATGTACTCATTGCTGAGAAACCTTTTTCAAAAAATTGAAAAGAGAAGTTCTGAGGAATGAGGATATCAAAATGCTGTCTTCACGAAACTTCGTCAGGAGACTATTTACACGAAGCAAAAACACAAGTTCACAACTAGGAATTATGAGTATTGGATGCAAAATACCTTAAAGTGGTTATCACAGAGTTAACGATGTGTATATAAACATATCACTATTCACAAACTGCAAAAGTCTCTCATTGTAATATACCCAGAAACGTAATAAGAAAAAATATTTACCCCATATCCCAAGTAGGGCCAGTATTTAGACTTTATGAGGTCCCCGAATTAATAGATTTTGGCCCTCACCCTATGGTGATTTTCTAAGCTAAGCGCAGCTTGGATGTAGCACAAAGGTAAAAATATGGCGTACCCTGTGAGGATCGAACTCAATACTCAGGTGTAAGGATTCTATCGAGAAAAGATTGCTAATCATTGCGCCAATACGGGGTCCCAAATAAGGTTTTTCTAATCGTAGCTTAGATGTGGCACAAAGCCTAAGAGATGAGGCTCCTAGTGAGGATCTAACTCATTATTCTATCGTAATCATGCCCCATAGCACCGAACCCTATGTCTATAAAAAGATATAATTTTAGACTTTGCTTTTTTGGTGTAAATCATGAAACACTTCAACTAAAGCGTTTAGAGATAATGCAATTCATCCAATTTACTTCATTTACAACTTCATGATATTATTTTATCAGAACCTTACAGAAAAGTAACTATTATGAAGGGCCTGTATTGCAGTGAAGTTTTAGTTTTCAAATTTACTAGGAAAGCAGCTATAAATACTGTTAATAGAGAAGAAACTTATTGACTTGCTACCAAATTGTGATCCTAGATGAAAAAAACCTATATTTATTATTATTGTAATGGTCAACTTCAAACAGTCAAACTAGTAATTATAGAAAATGAAAATTAGATCGAAAGAAAAAAAGAGGTCCTTGGATTGTATCACAATGTAATGACAAATAACTTGTATTGTGATACAAGTTATTATCTTTCATTAAAAAGGTATTGTTTTTCATAAAAAATTCAAATCCACTGGTCAAGAATCCCTCTAATGTTTAAGAACATGGGCTGCAGTCTATACTAGCCTTTATAAATGTTCGTTTCACACACACACACACACACACACACACACACACACACACACACACACACACACACACAAACAAAAGAATATTAACAATGCTATCATATTGCCATCTTTATATAGTCAGATACAAACATTTTAACGAAAGGATTTAATAAACTTCCCATGTATAAGAATTTGCAAATATACATTTATGTGGCATTTAAATTTGTCTGTAATTACAGTTGTTTTAAGAACACTATAATTATTACAATATAAGCATAATAAAATCCTCGGAAATCCATTATTATTATCTGAAAATACAAATGATTGTGTTAATGAGTAATGTTCACATACTCAGGGGACACTCTTTCACTAAACTTCATATAAACTCTCTTTTACTTTCAGTCTGATGAAGATTCGAAAGAAGAGAAAGAAAGGTAAAGTACAGAGATGAAAATAGAAAGAAGAAGAAGAAGGAGGAGGAGGAGGAGGAGGAGGAGGAGGAAAAAGGTGAAAATAATAGAGGATAAAGTGGGAAGAAGAAAAATAAGAAAAGGGAGGATGAAGAGAAATAATAGTGGTTGTAGCGGAAAAAAAGAAAGCGGAGGAGGAAGAGGAGTATATAAGGAATGTTATAGTGTAAAGAAGAAGACGAAGAAGAAGAAGAAAAATAGAATAAGGAGTAAGGGAAGCAAATAATAAAAGATAAAGTGAGAAGAAAAAGAAGAAAGGTAAAGTAGAAAGAAGAAGAAAATAGAACAAGAAGATAAAGGAGGAAGAATACTAAATAATAGATGCTAAAACAGAAAGAAAAAGAAGAAAAAGAAGAAGAGAGAGAGAAGAAGTGAATAATAGATGATAAAGTGGTAAGAAGAAGAAGAAAAAGAAGAAAAAGGAAGAGTGAATAATAGAAGATAAATTGGGAAGAAGAAGAAAAAGAAAGAGGAGGAGTGAATAATTGAGGATAAAGTGGGAAGAACAAAAAGAAAACGAATAAAACGAAGAAAAAGAAGAAAAAGAAGTGTAAAATATATAAGTTAAAGCTGAAAGAAGATGAAGAAAAAGGTGAAAAAGTAAATATTAGAGAAAAAAGCGGAAGAAGCGGAAGATGAAGAAGAAAAGTTCAGTATAGAGATTAAAGGGGAAAGAAAAGAAGAAGAAGAAGAAGGAGGACGAGGACGAGGAGGTGGAGTAAATAATAGAGGATAAAGTAAATAATATTGTGGTCAAAGGAGGAAGAAGTATAAGGAGAAGAAAAAGAAGAATAAGAAAAAGACGGAAGAAGAAGAAAGAGGAGGAGGGGAGGAACAAATAATAGAAGATAAAGTAGGAATCGGAGAAAGAAGTTAAGAACAGTGATTAAAGCAGAAAGAAAAAAGAAGAAGAAGAGAAGGAACGAGAAGGAATGAATAATAAATTATAAAGCGGGAAAAGGCGGAAGAAGAAAAAGAAGGAGAAAGGTAAAAAAGACACATTAAATTAGAATGAATGCGAAGAAAACAAAGAGGTGGAGAAGGAGAAGTAAAAACAAATGTTAAAGCCGAAAGAAGAAGGAAGATGAGGAAGAGAGTTAAGTATAGTAGTTACTGCAGAAAGGAGGAAAAGAAGAGGGAGTAAATAATATAGGATAAAGTAGGAAAAAGAAGAATAAAGGGGGTTAAAATATAATAGTTAAAGCGGAAAGAAAGAGAAGGAGGAGGACGAGGACGAGGACGAGAATAAGGAGAAGCAAATAATTAAGTATAAAGCGAAAAGATGAGAAAGAGGAAACGTGAAATATACAGATTAAAGGCAAAAGAAAAAGAAAAAGATTAAGGAGAAGGAAGATGAGGAAAGACAATAAAGCAAGAATAAGAAGTTGGGGGAGGTGGAGTAAATAAAAGAGGCTAAACCGGAAGGAAGAAGAAGAAGAAGAAGAAGAGGCAAAAGGAGGAGAAAAAGGAGGATAAGGAGTAAAAAATAGATGATAAACCTAGAAGAAGACGAAGAAGAAGAAGAAGAAAGTGGTGGAGTTGGAGTAAATAAAAGAGGTTAAAGCGGAAAGAATAAGAAGAAAAAGAAGGAGGGAGAGGAGGAGAAGGAAGAGTAAGAGAAAAAGAATGAAAAGTAAATAACAGGATAAAGCAAGAAGAAAATGAAAGGACAAATGAAAATTAAATCTTGTGAAAGGGTAAAGAAAAAGCAATACGTCAAGGAGATAATGGCTGAGAAATGTTGATGCTGATGCTGACGCTGATATAGTGAATGTTATGGCATCAAAATCGACTTTAATAATAAATGATAATAGTAAGAATGAAGGAATTACGAAAGACAGAATCAAGAAGGAATAAAAGAAAGCCACAAAACTTTAGAATCAATAATGACATGAATAACAACAGTAAAGTGTAAGGTGCTAAAAGAGAAGACATAAGAAAACCCGAGGAAGAAGAAATAGAATGACGACAAAAACACACATTAATAATTCAAAAATAAAGGCAGTGCGAATATAATATTGAACATATTTGTAAGGAAAAGAATAATTAAAAATTTATATTTACAAAAATCATGATTAAGTTGATATTGAAGTTAGTATTAATATGACATCATTAATAATACACTGAAATTTAAGTAATAATAATATTTGCGCAAAAACAACAACGAAGACTGCTACAAAATTAATTTCCCGAATGTAATCTTGAAGTAAAATCATTATATTATTTTCTGTATTTGTTCTCTTTACTACTTAAGCTAGGATGAGATGAACATTGCTACAATATTTTATTATGCTTTATTAAGTTTTGTTAACTTTATGATGTGCGGCCATTTTGTGTTTGCTGGGGAGAGAAAGTGGCGGCCGCGTTAAAGGATTTTTGTTAATTTCTTTTGACGATTTCTCCATTTTGATTTTATTCAATTTTCTATAATTCCAAATTTATTAAAAAAAAGGACAATTCATAAGCTTCAAACTATCAACATTAGACAAAAAGGTAGAAATATTGTTCTTCGCATAAACGTAAAACGTGAAACATGTATTTGTATTCATTAGCGGAACGGTGTAGTCTGTGTCATTTCTCATTCTTTTAATTCTAGATAACAATACTCATTTTATTATTATAAATAACTATATGGAATCAAATATATGATTATGATTATGATTATTTCATAGAATAAAAATAATAGTATTATATAACGCTGTTCATAATTATTGATTATTGATAACATAATTTAATGTTTTGGGTCATTTTATAGAAACACACAGCCGTAATAAATCGAATATATATGCCAGTATATTAAAACTTTAAAAGTAGAAGCACAAAACTAAATTTAAATAAATTGGAGAATTCAGAATTAAGGCAAACAGATTATATTTTTTCTTTTAAAATTAACCAATTTCAAGAAGGGAAAGTGTTTTGAGCATTGATTTACAATGAAAAATTCTACAATCCACTTCCTATCTGAGTACAAGTTTTTGGCATATTGATATCTACTGGGTCATGCTCATTTGGAAACACTGTTAAATATATATAAATAATAATATTTTAATTCTTTTATTTCATATTCAATTCAGGGTACAAAATTTGTTTTTGCCTATTAAAACGCCTTTTTAAGCAATATATATAGAGAGAGAATTAAAAAAAATAGAAAAAGATAAAAGATAAAAACAAAAGCCGACCAGTTTTCGTTCCACACTCTTCCGAGGAAGACCATTGACATAAAATATGTCTTAACGTCCACTAAAATAGAAGTGCACAAGAAAGACAAAACATACCTAAATAATCCTTCTGAAAAGTAACGGGACTAGTGTCACAAACTATTTATTTCAATACCAAATAACAAGCAACATAGTTTCTTCTTCAATGTAACTTCTAACGACTCTTGTCCTGTGTATGACGATAAACTGCACCCAGCAGCAAGGCCTCTGATTGGGAGGGTCTGAAGAACATGGAACCACCTCTTAATTGCTGTTGTTCCCAGGTCCACCCTGACCTGGGGTGGTAGCACCTGTTAGGGTCCCATCTATTGGCAAATAGTTACCCTCCCAAACTGGGGTCAAGACACTATGAAAGTATAAAAATAGGCCGTTATAGAAAACAAAATACTTAAAAATAGACTTTTATAGAAGAAATATACATTTTTGAGGAAAAATAATATCGGCAATACATTTTTTGGAAAAATATTGCCATAACACATTTTTAAAGGAAAAAATATTGTCATAAGAGATTTTTGAAGGGGAAAAGCTATTGCCACAAAAACATTTTTGAATACAAATCTAGAAGTCATCTTCAGTTTTCTAAAATATAAAAACAAAAAGGTTTCATCAAAATCTAACTAAATTCCTTTCTTTCTATAACCGAACATTAAAAAATACCTTGAAACCCTACCTTTTTGGCATTAGATAATCTATACAGGTTGATATACCATTAAAAAAAACTTAAACTCACTCTATCGAGTCTAATGCATTTTTTCATTCTTCTTTGCCACGCTTGTTGTTCTAATGAAAGAATTCGTCTTGGACGCCTCTCAACTCCGTCGGTACGGCGCTCTTGATGGTCTCCACGCCTTCTAATGGAAAAGTAACACGGAGTAAGATTGTGTGAATAAAGAGGTTGTTCCAGTACGCCGATGTTGTTCTCAGCCAGTAACTGCTGGATGCTCAGGGCATTGTTTGCGGGGGCATTCTTGTAGTAATATCGGCACATTGGACCTACCACAATACTTTAATGTGAAAAAAAAAAGCAATGGTTGCAAAAAGCTACGATTACAGTTATGAGATCCTGTTTGATGAGAAAACAATACCCTTTCTCTTTAAACGGTAAATTTTGTACAGGTGTGAATATAATTTGCCTGTGACCTTTTCTCTTTAAACGGTAAATTTTGTACAGGTGTGAATATAATTTGCCTGTGATGTGTTTTCCTCAAACAATCGTATATCAATATACGAAGTCTGTCTGAAAAGTAACGGAATGAAGTATGTTGTGGGAGTTATGAACGGAAGCGGATCAGACTCTTCGATTCCTTAACTTCATTTATCGTTTCAACGTTATATGATCGTAAACCTAAACTAGAATAGGTTTAAAGACATACTGAGTATTTTCTGAAATACCTTAAAATGACTGTACCCAACTGACGACTAAGAACTAACCTTTCGTGGTCGGGCATTGCACATTGACGCTTATATAATAGATGTTCAGAGACAAACAAGAAAATTTCAGAAGATTCATTACATCTAGCGTGCGATTAGCGTCTAATAAGACGTACTTGCCAATTAATTATTTATCTTATTTTGATGAATATGTATTCATTTCACCCCAAGCAAAGCAGGAATGAATTTAGTGCGCAGAGGGGTTACAGCAAAGAATGGGTAGAAGAGTATTGAGAAAAGGAAAAAACATCAAGGAAGCAAAGAAACAGAAGGAAGTTCTGTGAGCAGGTAGTGCGAGAAAAGAAACTGTTGAAGTAGAAGTGGATGTTACGTTAAATTATTTCAAAGGTTATTGTTTCGATTTTTAATGTTTAAATGTCAAACGATTTTAGTATAACATTTTGGGAAACATTAATATAACTAAAATAAAATCATAAGTTAAATCAATAATCCGTTTCTAGCAGTTTTGTGGCCGTATAATTGAACTATGAATGTTTTTTAATTTTATTTGCTTTCCTGATAGCTACAACCTTTTAAATTTAAATGAAATGTCAATACCCATCTTTTATTCGCTTGACTCTAGTTCTTTCTACATCAACCCGTATACCTTGTTCTTTTTCTTTCTCTCTACGTTCGCAATTGTATTCACAACTGTGTTTCCATCCTTCTCTTGACCTCTCTCTGACACTCGCTGTAACTCGTTTCTCTTTACTTTCATCCTATCTAAACTTTAACTCTTATGTAGCCCCCTGCGCAACAGTGGCATTACCGCCTTGCTTTGGGTGAAACGATTAAAAATTCTACCATTCGTCTATGTTTTGAATATTGCTGCTACAATATCCGGTGCCCTTAACAATTTTAAGATTTTTGATTAAATCTAAAAACATGAGGAATGTTATTAGCCCTGACCTTACATCTCGGCTTTAGTCACATTCCAACTGCCGTAAAATTGTATTCCCTGTGTATTTTCATGGTAATTATTCGGATAAGTTATTCACTAAGCTACCTAGATTTTATGAACATAAGCGAAGTGCAAGATTGGCAACAATGTTATATCAATTTAAAGTTGAATTCTTTAGGTATAGCCGTGAGTTTTACACTAACATTTCTGTCTTCGCACGTCTCGATTGCTTTCTATGCTTTCCAACTTTTATCTTCAAAAATTTAAATGAATATCAATCGCTTCCTCCTGTCTTCCTATTTATTCTTCTATTGTTCTCGGTCTTAATAATGTTACTCTTTTCTAATTCCTTAACATCGAATAATCTCGTGTGCCTTTGTATGTTTACTGTCTTGCATTCAATTTAAAACATATGCACAATCCAAAATACATAAGTAGCATAATCATATATTTAACATAATCTCGGGGTTTCTAAGGATCCATCCTTGGACTCACATTGTTTTTTATTTTCATCAACGACTTTCCCGATGTCATCAGTTCCAAACTAGATATTTAAGAACCAGTTAAGTCTATCTTAATGGCACTTTCGATAGGTCTGACAAAATAAAATCTGTAGCTTCTCTCAAAAATGATTTTTTATCAGTTGAAATGTCATTTAAATTTTAGTTCATCCAAAAGAAAATCTTGCTAATTTTTAAGTATCACAGAGAAAACATTTTTTCCTTTTCTAACCTCCAGGACATAAAATCATCGCGATTTCTTGGTCATACGTTTTAATTACATAAAATTAAACGATTACATTGAATCAATTGATGTGTTTGATGCTACGAAAATAGGTTCACTGTCTCTTGCCAACCAACTTTACTTGTCAGAATCAATCTTGTCCATAAATAAATCAACCATTAGTCCGTGTATTGAATATTACTTCTACTTCTGATTTGGTACTCCGGTTAACTATCACGAAATTCTTGATAATATCAAAGAAAAAGACTGCATTGTTATAGAACTGGAGCTGGAATCTCGGCTTCAGTCACTTTCTCATGACATGGTTTCCCACTATAAATATTTTCACTGCAATTGCTCTACTCAGCTCTCCTCCTCCTTACTCGATCGTATTAATTTAAGAGGAGGGTAGTCAAAGAGAATCACGCACATACAAGGGACTTGTCGTAAGTCCTAGACCAACGGGTGTAGACTTCTCTTCTTCTCTGTGCTCTCCCTGCATTGACTCGGTGTTCTGATCTCGGACAGAAAAAAAACTGAACTGATATAACCTGAAATTTTTACGCATTTTTGCCTTCTCGTGTTTTCGCTTAATTCTGTTATCTGTAGCCAGTCAATCATCTTCGCTGGCAATTGGCTTTCAATCATGCTTCCTTTCATTTCAATCACACTTTTGTTGCTCACTGTTTATTTTATTTTATTTTTTTTTGCCTTTTATGTTGATCATACATTAGTTCTGTTGAGTTACAGAAATATATTACATTACCTGTTTTCTTATTGATCTTTCTCATCAGTAAAGTCTTCTTATTGTCTTTCTCTCCTGGTAATCCCTTGCGTGTTATGGCATTATTGCCCTGTTTTTGCCGAGTTACATGAATAAAAATATTGATTTCTGATTAAAGTACTAAATTATCTTATATGTTAATATTGGTTCATTTGGTTCTGTAACATTTATTGGTTATTTATTGACTTTAATGTCCATTGAATTGACTGCTATTTCGCCTTTATATTACTAGCAGCATTTTGATTGCTTTCCAGAGATAGTCTTTCATTAAATATTCATTTCTCCATTCATAATAAATTCTTCCTTCATGAAAAATCATATTTTTCGATTAGAGTATATCTGGAGACGCTGGTGTCATTCTATTAAGTTGATGTCTTTGAAAAACTTTTTAACCAAGTAAGCTTTGCAGTAGGGAGGAGCATTTTCTTGCATGAATATATATAAGTTGAGACTTATACCAGTCGAAAAAATACAGTCCATGTACGGGGTTACAGCCTCATCACGTTAAAACACTAGTAACCGTACAACTACTGAAGTTAAACAACGTCGGGCTTGGTTAGTATTTTGAGAGGTAGCAGTGTGGGAATACGAAGCGCTGTAAATACCATGTTATATTTATAAATAGGTTAAATAGCAGAATATATTTTTAGATTGTAAGAATTTTAAAAGTTTATAATGATGTAGTGATACACTCTTTACTAATTAAACAATAGCTGATGAAGAAGAGGTAGACTCATGCCTTTTAAAAGGTTATTTGAACATAATTGAATATAACGTGTCCAATTGTAAATGAAACTCGGCTCTCCGACCAACAAATCCGAGACATTAAGCAATACATCACCTGCATGTCGAAGCTTACAACACATATTTTTAAAGCGGTCGCCCATTTACGTAATAATCAATCTCGCTGTCGTCTAACATCGATGATCATACGGATACCTATGTTTCAACATGTTACGGCCGTTAGTCTGTCAGTGTGCTGTTGTTTGTACAGTCTGTTTCACAGATTGTGTCAGTGATATTTGCACACTTTGTACATGATACTCCCACGCGGTCACCCATCTAGTTACTAACTAGTCTAGACGTTTCTTAACTTTGGAAATCGTACGAGTGCTGGTTTTTCAACATGATATGGTCGTAAGTCTGCCGGTGTGCTGTTGTTTGTGCAGTCTGTTTCACAGATTGTGTCAGTGATATTTGCACACTTTGTACATGATACTCCCACGCGGTCACCCATCAAGGTACTAACTAGTCTAGACGTTTCTTAACTTTGGTATTCGTACGATTGCTTGTTTTTCAACATGATATGATCGTAAGTCTGTCTGTGTGTTGGTGTTTTTGTATCTGCATGTATGTTTCACAGCCTTCTTTGTCAGTGATATGATTGCGCACTTAACCTATTTATACAAATCATAACTAGGTTTTATATTGATAAAATTAAGTGTTTATGAATTGTATAGAAATGTTTTTGTCCTTATGAAAGGAGATTCGCACAGTTCGGTTCACAGACGACAACTTAAGGTCACGAATTAATGAAATACTGACTGTGAATTCGACAGAAGCGCGAGATTAAAAGTACAAAATTTAAGTCAACACGTAGGTCCGTTGCAAGAAGTGAAAAGAACTCTTCGGCGCCAATATTAGTGTCAAGCTGTTTTACAAAGTCTTCTTTCAATATCACTATTTCCAGGAAATTAATAGACCAACAGCAACGATCACCAGTACCTAGATTCCCACTCATTGGTCCAAAGCGAAAACTGTTGTGCTTGATCTAAATATAGTGAGAATGAATATTTGACACAAAGTTATGCTTTGCTTTTTTTTTAAAGAATATTAATTAAAATATGACGATAAATCTTGTAATATATTGAAATTTGTCAATATTTAGCAAATATTAAAAAATTACCAATTTGTAAATAAACCACTTTTGTATTTTTGTAAATATGTATGTTTCCTTGTTTAACAACATTTTTAAGGGTCATTTAATTTGGAAATTGAATTTTCATGGACGCTTAATATGTTTTTCTACTTTCACACTTGAAAATATGGTAGTTGCTACTCCGCTGTTATGCATATTGATGTTTGGGTGAACACTAACGGCATATAAAATTTTTATGGGTCATTTAATGCGAAATTTAATTTTCTTCGGAGGATTAGTAATTTCTTTTGCAAAAATATATTGTTTCGTTACATTTCTGAGATGAGGTAGTATTTACACTAGCTACATTGTTTGGACTATTGTCTTCATCTTAATTGCCATTATTATGACGTTTAAATGGAAATAAATACATGGTTACTAGAAGTGGCATCACACATGGAAGGAGAATTATATACACAAGTGATCGTAACAAATGTTTCGGTTCGAAATTCCTAGCACCTGAAGAATGCCGGAGCGTACAACTGCCGAAATGTCGTAATAATTGCAATAAAGATGAGGACAATATTGCGAACAATTTAAATAGTGCATAAATCTATTGTTGTTAATATTTGTATAAAAAGTATTGCTATAGTTTATTTTATTTATAACAAATATATTAATAGTAATTCTTTTACTCTGAAATTCTACTGCTGATATATTTAATATAAAACTTTTTAAACTATCATAGAATTCTGTTCCCAGTTTATGGGTTAACTATTTGCTAATAGCTTAAACCCTAACTGGTGTTATTATCCCAGGTGAGGGTGGACCTGAGAATATCAGCAGTGAAGAGAAGGTTCTTCTTCTTCTTCTTCTTCTTCTTCTTCTTCTTCTTCTTCTTCTTCTTCTATGTGTCTTGTTCTTCCACGTTTCCCTCTTCCTGGTGGCTCTTATCACGCTTTCGGCTGTTACACCACACAACTCCAATTCTGCCATCTACCTGCTTAGGCTCGTCAAGTATGTCACACGATGTTTTCCCCATTCTCTTCTTCCCTCTGTCTGGTCTGTTAGTATCAGATTCTCCAAGCCTTCCTTCCTCATTGCATGTCCCAGGAACTTCAGCTGTCTCTTCCCGATGCTCAGTATTAATTTTCGTTTCGTTTGGGTCCTTTCCAAAACCTCATCATTGTTCACATACTCGGTTCATGTTATTCACAGAATCCTTCTCTAAAACCACAATTCAATTGCTTCAAGTTTTTCTTTCATCTTCGATGATACTTTCACAGCCATATTGAAGAACTGACATCACATAGCAATCCAGTACTCTCTTCTTTATTTCTAGTGAATTCTTTCTGCCTCGTAATACTCTACTCAGCTTCTGGAATGCGTCATTGGCCCTGCAAATTCGCCTTCGGATATCTATGTCGCACTTTATGGTTCCAGGATTCAAAACAAACGCCCAATCAAAAACCTTAATAACCGGATGTTGTTTATCTTAATACGCAGCACGGGTATTGCGTTAACATAATTACGAGAGACAAAGACATGCGTTTTATGTTGTAGTTTTGCGGAAGTTATATTTTGTAATACAGATTGATTTCTTTAAGAAATTGTAAGATATTTTATGGGTTAAAGCGTTCTTTCATGTTAGTTGTTTACGCTAACAATTTGAATATAAATATTTATTGTTGGCATTTTTCATTATATAAGATGGATTGTTGGTATTTATATTATAAAAATGTATGTTTATACTTTTGCTAAATATGTAAGCAAACAATTCTTGGCTATTTTAAAAAGAAACTATTGCCTGACAGGTTGTTATGCGCTCTATCTGTTATTGTGTCCCCACAACTTCTTTTTTGTATCTGTAGACAAATTTTTAAGTTACTTTTTCCTCCAGTCTCTGTTATGCTTTTTATTACAAAAATTTATTAGGTAGATTTTATACAGTGTGGATCACACTGTACAAGACCAGGGTGCCACTTGAGGTAAAGGTAGTTTATATGGATACGGGGGGAATATAACCGATTGTACTTATCGGATAAACAACCTCTTGAGATGGGGCCATAGTTTATGGGAAGCAGCTATTTGAAAGGAATTACTTCTCGCTAAGACGGATGAATTGTCTATGTAACTTTGTAAGTGGCATATCGGGTTTTAGCCAGGAAGGTCAGACTTGGACCAGGTAATGCAGGCCGTTGGCGCAATTTTCATGATAGTAGTGATAAAGCAGTGAGAGGCTCGCTTCACCCCACCCAAGAGAAAGAGATTATAGAAAATAATTTCTTCCAACAAGGCCCAGGAATCTCTTTTAAAGTCTATAAAGATTGAAAATTGAGTGGCTCTTGCCAATATCTGGCAACAGTACTCCATTTCAAGTCTGTTGTAGCTCTTATAAAGAAGGAGTATATCATAAGAAATCAGTTCGGGAGGTATAGGGAGCTCATCGTTTTAGTAGTTGAGGTCGGGTGTGTGTCTGAGGCCCAATATCCTCTCATGGCACGGAGTCTTCTTCAGAGGAGAGTCGTTCATCGTGACTGGGTCCGATCGGCGGTGATGGATTCTAATTAGTTTGGTTTTGGAGGTATTTAATGTAACCAGCTAGTTTTTCACTACTGCTGCCAGATCTAGACGGGTACCCCTGCTAATCTCCTCGGGGTTCTTGTCAAAATACAACGGAGAATCTGCAATATGATCGATACCGATTTGGCAGACAGACCGGTGTGATGTGGCTTCCCTGTGCCTCTTCTATAAATGTTTTCACGGCTTCTGCTCCGATGAACTTAGATCACTGGTGCCCCCAAGTATGAATTTGCACGAGATACTAGATTAGCAACTAGGTCCCACCTTTTTACGGATAAAATGTAACATCAATTTCTACTCTAAAAGCTTCTTTTCTTGCACTTTCCGCCCGTGGGATTCCCTTCCATATACTTACTTGCCCGACAGCTACAATCTCCAGGAATTTAAATGTAAGGTTAATAGACACCTTTTAAAACACTAAGTTGCATCCATTCTCTCAAAACATCTACCCAGCCCCTATTCTCGGTATCCTCATCCGTCTATTACCCTCCTTCTGGCATTTTCTATAACTAACCACTCTTTCTCATCACTTTCCCCTCTGTAAATATGCGCAATAGTGGCAGTGGAATGTCTTGCTTGGGGTGAAATAATAAAAAAAAAAAAGAAAGTTAATGTTTAATCGGAAGAGAAGTCAGCTGATAATTTCTGATCGTCAAAACTTATGAAGGTGCGCCGGTATTCATCAGTGTTTACGTCTGCTCCTTTTTTTAATTGTTTTACGATGCTGTGACCCGAGTACAAGCCAGAGGACCAGTCGTGGTAGGGGGTTACATGTTAAGAGACACAGCTGATGCAGATATGTGTAGAAGATGACGGTTAAACTCAGACATTTCGATTCTTATATCTCTGATCATGGTATTAGAATTTTCCAGTAAAACCTCAACTTTTTACCATCTTCGAGAATACTGTCCACGATTTACTACCATATGAGAAATTAGATATCAGCATTCATTTGTTGCTTTCTAAGATCATTTTCACATGCCTTAATAATTTACTTAACTTCTCAAAAACATCTATTGGTATTTCAATGCGTCTTAGGTTTTCCGTGTCTCACTTTCTATCATTTTTCAGGTCACTACCTAGAGAGTTAATTTTTGGCAATTATAGCACTTAAAAGTAAATGCTTTCAAAATTGTTTGCAATGTCAGAAGGTTTACACAATTGATTTGCATTGTACCATGGCTTTTTGTAATTACTGCAGTGTTTAATTAATAGCTGTAAAGATTAAAGATAAAATAGTGGCAAATAAATGTCTGCCTAATTAATCGATACTCCATTTAGAATTGTGACGGATGTATAGTTTCCTTTTCTGAAATACTGATGATCTAATGGATTTCATGCATTTCCCCGTTATTCACTACTTATATTAACCAATGAATTCAACCCAGCAGTAATATTAATAATCACTTCCTGCATTCAGAATGCAGAGAAATCTTTTATAAATTCGTGAAAAAGTAAATTGGGTTTGTGTGTCTTCATCTTACATCAAGAAAAGAAATGTTTTCATTGGCCATCATTTTGATATCAGTCTTTTTATACAGGGTTTTTCAGCAAAATCCGACACTTGACAAAAAGAAAACGAAATAGACAATAAAAACAAAAGTTGTATATGCAGAGACTCGGCAGTTTATTTAGCAACAATTAGAGTTGCATACGACATTATTTTTTAATGAAACCGCCAGCGGCGATGACGACCATATCAAGTCGGGTGCGAAAGAAGTCAAACGCTTTGCCGACCATTTCCTTGTCCATAGCGGCAAACGCCTCCAAGATAGTAGCTTTCAGAGAGTCGACCGTGTGGTGGGCGTGTTTGTTGGTCTTTGCCTCAATCACGCCCCCAGAAGAAATAGTCTAGTGGAATGCATTTGAATGCATTGATTTCTAAAAATATTTTTTAAGAAATATTTAATGAACAAATAATTAGAAATATATGATAAAATTCATAGAATTGTATCATGTTAGGCCCGGTAATATTGCTAACACTTTTGATCCCGGCTATGTTCGAGATACCCATTGTTCCAATACATTAGTCGACCAATAGCAAAAATCAAACAAATAAAATAAAAACTAATAAATATATCATAAACGGGATAATGTAAATAAATCAAAATATTTTATATCGACTTTTCAAACCATACTAAATTGTTTAAAAAGTGGAAAATAATGCATTTTTCGAATTAACGAATTATTATTATTATCTGGTCGGGTGTTTCTGCTACCCACCCTCGAGGTCATTGACAAAATCCAACAGAGAATCTGTAATGTGATTGATCCGGACTTGGCGGCTCAGATACAGTCACTTTCTCAACGGCGTAATGTGGCTTCCTTGTGTCTCTTCTAAAAATACTTCCACGGCTTCTGCTCCGATGAACTGATATCGTTTAGAGTTCAGTTTAAGATGTTGAAACTATATTGAATAACTATGATTGCAAGACTATTAATGGCCATAATTCTGTTCTGAGAATTCAATTCAGTTTTTAATATCATTCGTAGTCTTCTATAGTACTCTTTACGAACTAGTTCTTTCATTTTTATGGTGATGTCTTCACTCTCATTTACACCTAGGTATTTATAAGCTTCTTCTGGCTTCAATCCTTTTATTGTTACAGCAGGGTCTAAGCTAATTGAAGATGTTTCTTGTAGTGATCCAGGTAAAACTGTAGCTTTAGCACATTTATTCAAATTGAATTTCATTCCAATGTCTTCGTTGAAGCATTTTGCAGCTTGCAGAAGACCTTCCAGCTCGTTATCATTCTTAGCATACAACTTTAGATCATCCATGTAAAAGGGATGGTTTATTTTCTTTTGGTCTATTTTATAACCACATTCTGTCTTGTTAAGTTGGCTGATTTGTGCTATTAGTGATATGCAGAATAGTAAGAGAGACAAAGAGTCACCTTGAAATATACCTCTTTTGATGTTTATTTTACCAGACTTATAGGTTCCATCTATATGATTGAGGTAAAGGGTCGTTTTCCATATCGACATACATCGTTTGATGAAATTGATGATGACGGGTGATATCTTGTATATATTTAAAGTCTTCAAGATCCAGGAATGTGGTACACTATTGAATGCCTTACGATAATCTATCCAGGCAGAACTAAGATTTTTCTTTGCATTGTAGCAGTTTTCCAGGATCATTCTGTTAAGAAGCAATTGGTCTTTACATCCGGAACAGCCACGTTTACACCCTTTTTTGTTCAAACGGTAACATGTCATTTCTTTCCAAGTAAAAATAGATGTTAATAGTTTGTATGTTGTCGAAAGGCATGTAATTGGTCTGTAGTTGTTCGGGTTGTTTGCGTCACTATTGTTGGGCAGAAGAAAGCTAATTCCTTTGGTAATCCATGCAGAAATTTTAGTGGAATCGTTAATAATTTCTTGAAGTTCTTTGGCTAGTTTTTTGTATGTGCTCTATTTAAATAATATAGCCAAATGTTAGGAATTTTATCTATACGTGGAAATTTCCAATTGTGTTTTTTTTCAGCGCACATTTAACATCCTCTTCTCTGATTCCAGCCAATGTCTGTTCTAATTTATTTTTGATTCGTTCTCTCTCTTGTGCAATCCAATCTACTTCTTTGATATGTTCTTTAGGGCAAGCCTTATTTTTCCCAGAACTGTATAACTTCTTCCATTTTGGGTGGGGGACTGTCACTTCAATTCTTTTCTAACCTATTTTCCCGTAAAACCTCTTTGCATCGGTTTGAAAAATCTTGTTTGGTTTGTAGAGTCTTGATCTTTTCTCATAGCGTCTTATTCTTTGAGCCTTCAGTTGTATTGTTTGCTTTATTTTTTCTTTAGTTGATAGGACTTCATTTTAATTTCTAATGTTGTATTTTCTTTCGCCTCTTCTGCCTTTTCTAGTTCTTACATTTATTCCTCTTGTCAGTTCATCGAATACTGATAGTTCACTTCTAAGTTGTTCGATTTCTTTTTCTATTTTTCTTTTCCAAGGTGAATCTTCATGTCTGCGAGACTGCATTGTTTGATGTTCAATTTTTTGTTGCTGCTATTGCTGATGCATATATTGTATTGCTTCATTGAGATTTATATGAATGTCTTCTCCATCCAAACTTAATTTGAGTGCTGCAGTGTAGAGCTTAATAATTTCGAGGTTATACTTCGTTGGTTTCAATTTTGGGAGCTGTTCTCGTTCCTCCATTGCAATATTTTGTATTTAACTTATATGGTTCTTCCTTTCTTCCTTAGCTTCTTGTATACTGTTCATGTTTTCAGTAAAATAATTCTGTTCAATGTGTTCTGAAGTCGTTTTATTGTCGTGTTGTAACTGACTCAGATCACATCTTTGCAACACTTCTAAACTTACAGCATTATCTTCACAGTGATATCACGGTTTCTACATTAAGACCTGTGGTTTGTTTGATGTTAGTACTTTTTATTTCTGATTACGGTTCATTTTCATATTTTGTTGATTCGTATATTCTGGTTGCAATTCTTTTTATCTCATTAATTTCAGCCTCTGTCAATCGGTTATTTCGCATGTTGTATCTTCGTACATTGGCTAATTTATTTTCGTCAATGTACTTTCTATTTGTTTGTCCAACTTTTTCACGCCAAATGTCATATGTTTGGCGAGTGATGTTATTTTTTTGAGGTTTGAGTAACGCTTCATGAAATGCAGTCATAACGACTTTGTACTCCTTAAGAGACCATTTTATTTTTCCTTTCTTTAAATATACAGTTATAGTTCTAGCTGGAGAATTTTCAGGGCCATCATTAGGATTATTCTGGTTGTGGGGACCTGAAGATTCACTCTTTGTGTAGGAGTTTGTTCCTATGACAGATTTTTCGACCTCAGGTAGGTTCCCTCCTTAAGGACGGGCTCCCTGCTTATCCACTGGAAGTGCCATACTGGACTTTTTATTTCTATTTGTATTTCTCGTATTTTTTCTACGAGTGACGCACGGGTCCAAAAGTCCACACTAAGTTTCCCGGCACGTTGGGTAACGGTCTATTACAAACAGGGTCCCGAAGCCTGTAGGAGATCGTTTGTGACCTCATAACGCAGTAGCCATTCACTCCTCGGCACGATTAACACCTTGAGTTGCGGGTTGTTTTTCGGAGTTTTCCTTCTCCGAAATGGGTTGCCAAGCGACATCTGACAGAGACTCAATTGAAATTGAATGAGAAAGACGCTGGTTTAAAAATAAAATAAAATAAAATTGTTACTACCATCACTAGTCACTGCAACAAAAATAATTGTTACGATAAAAAAAAAATCAAAATTTACTGGACAAGAAAATGTTGACATACGTTTGAGTTTATCGCTGCCGTGAAATTTAAAAATGATAATTTGTTCGCCCACTGTATATTCTGTTATTCTTTCGTTAAAGTCGTATATTCTGTTATTCTTTCATTAAAGTCGTATATTCTGTTATTCTTTCACTAAAGTCGTCGAAAATAAGGTTATCGAAAAATAAATAAATGAGTAAAATGAATGAATAAATAAAAATAAATAAATACGTATTCTTTCTAAGAAAAAACATCGTAGAAATTGTATCAAACTGTTTTTAGTGTTTTTCATCGTCTTTTTTCTGTTGTCTTTTTTCTTTTTTCTTTTTAAGATTATCATGTTTTATGTTTTGTTTTTAAGAAAGATTATTTATTATTCTTTTTTTTTTTGTTTATAAGAAAGATTATCATAGTTTAAATAAATAAATTCGAAATATCGACAGCTAAGGGAAACTAGTTGATGAATCTATTAGGATCATTTAAAGAACAAACAGATAAATTAAATAATATATGAAGAAAAATTCATGTTTATGTGAAAATAGTAAAACTGAATTTCATATAAACAAAAATTCAAAGAGAAAGACGCTGGTTAAAAAAAAACCAACTTGGACGTAAACAGCCGCTTAACGGAACAAAACATCACTACACTTAGAGAGTATTTTGTTAAAAGAAAAAAAAATTGTTGCTACCATCACTAGTCCTTGTAACAAAAATAATTGTTAAGATAAAATAAAAGAAATAAAAAAATTTAATGGAAAAGAAGAAGTTGACATACGTTTGAGCTTATTATTTAAAAATAATAATTTGTTCGTCCACTGTATATTCTGTTTATCTTTCATTAAGGTCGTCGTAAATAAGGTTATCGAAAAATAAATAAATAAATAAATAAAATGAATGAATATATAAATAAAAATAATTAAATGCGTATTCTTTCTAATTGTTTTAGTGTTTTTCATCGTATTTTTTCTGTTGTCTTCTTTTGTTTTGTTTTTAAGAAAGATTATCATAGTTTAAAAAATATTTCGAAATATCGAAAACTAAGAGAAATATGAATAATAAGAAAACTAGTTGTTGAATCTATTAGGATCACTTAAAGAAGAAATAGATTATTTCAATAATATAGGAAGAAAAATTCATATTTACGTTTAAAATAGTAGAACAATATTTCATTAGCTAAAAAAAAACGTTACGTTTTTCAGGAGCCTCAGAAAACACGTAATTCTCGTTGTAATCCCAATCGCGTAATTATTATTATTATTATTATAATTATTATTATGTCATTTTTCATCATATTTCGATTTCTGCTTTGGTCTCACTACCAACCAAGTCTGCGGGGAGACCTAAGGCAGGTAGTGGCGTGTTGTTATGGCTCCATTTCATGTTTTTCTATCTTCCCTATCATCTCCAGCATTACATAGATAAAGTTTTCCAATTTTTTGTATATCTCTTAAGCTGGGGTTTCCAGGGATTCTTTCAATGTGTTGTTTTGTTCCATTTTTTATTATTCCAAGTGCACCTACTATCACTGGCACAACTCTTGTTTTCAATTTCCACATTTTTTCTATTTCAATTTCCAGGTCTTTATATTTTGAAAGTTTTTCAAATTCCTTGATTGCTATGTTACAATCCGCTGGACAAGCCATATCAATTAATAGACAAGTTTTCTCCTTCTGGGTTTTTAACAATAATGTCTGGCCTGTTTGCTTCAATTTTTCTGTCTGTGTAGATGGTGTAATCCCATAGAATGGTTACATCTTCTATTTCTGTAACCGGTGCTGGATGATGTTCATACAAGTGTTTGTTTACAGCTTTTCCATAATGTTTGCACATTGCCCAATGTAAATATTGCCCAAATCTATCGTGGCGATTTTTATATTCGTTTGGGGCAAGCACAGGACAGCCTGAGATTAGGTGGTCTATTGTTTCTTGGTGTTTATCACAAAACCTGCATTTTGGATCCATATTATGCATAATATTTGCTTGAAAGTTTCTCGTGAAAAGACTTTGGTCTTGTGCTGCAAGTATAAATCCTTCAGTTTCAGACTTTAATCCAGATGCACGTAACCATCGATGAGTATTAACTTTGTCAACATTGGATTTATTGTCACGTACTGGATATTGGCCATGCAGAGGTTTGTCTTGCCAGCGCTGTTTCATCTGTTCAAGAGCTTTATCTTTGGCTTTCATTTTCATATTCTTTGCCGCAATAGCCGGCTCTTGGCTTCCGTTCTGCTTTTCTACAGAATCTACTAACTGTAATCTTGTTTGAATTTACTGCCTTCATTTATTGTTGAATATTTTTTCTTTCTTTCTTCATGTTGCCTTACTAATTGTATCATCCAATCCTTTGTTGTTTCTATGTATGTTAGTAAGCCAATAGTTGTTGTCTTGTATGACAATTCCAGCTGAATAAGACCTCTTCCACCTTCTTTACGGGGTATGTATAGACGGTCTACATCAGCCTTTGGATGATGCATCTTATGCTTAGAAAGAAGCTTTCTTGTTTTAGCATCCATTCGCCTGATGTCGTTTAGAGTCCAGTTTAAGATGTTAAAGCTATATTGGACAACTGGGATTGCAAGGCTATTAATGGCAATAACTCTGTTCTGTGAATTTAATTCAGTTTTTAATATCATTCGTAGCCTTCTATAGTACTCTTTACGCACTATTTCTTTCATTTTTTTTTTGGTGAATGTTTTCACTCTCATTTACACCTAGGTATTTATAAGCTTCTTCTGGTTTCAATTCTTTTATTGTTACAGCAGGGTCTAAGCTAATTGAGGATGTTTCTTGTATTGATCCACGTAAAACTGTAGCTTTAGCGCATTTATTCAAATTAAATTTCATTCCAATGTCTTTGCTGAAGCATTTTACAGTTTGCAGAAGACCTTCCAGCTCATTATCATTCTTAGCATATAACTTTAAGTCATCCATGTAAAATAGATGGCTTATTTTCTTTTGGCCTATTTTATAACCACATTCTGTCTTATTAAGTTGACTGGTTAGTGCTATTAATGACATGCAGAATAGTAAGGGAGATAAAGAATCACCTTGAATTATACCTCTTTTGATGTTTATTTCATCAGACTTATAGGTTCCATTTATATGATTGAGGTAAAGGTTTGTTTTCCATATAGACATGCACTGTTTGATGAAATTGATGATGACGGGCGTTATCTTGTATATTATTATTATTATTATTATTATTATAATTATTATTATTATTATTACTATTATTATGTCATTTTTCATCATATTTCGATTTCTGCTATGGTCATACTACCTATCAAGACTGTAGGAAGACCTAAGGCAGGTTGTGTTGTTTTGTTATGGCACCATTTTATGTTTTTCTATCTCCCCCTAACATCCATAGAATTACATAGACACATTTCTTCTTAGTGTGTGAGCTGTACTTAATATGAAAATTTTTTGTATATCTTTTAAGCTGGGGTTTTCCGGAATTCTTTCTATGTGTTGCTTTGTTCCATTTTTTTTATCATTCCAAGTGCACCTACTATCACTGGCACAAGTCTTGTTTTCAATTTTCACATTTTTTCTATTTCAATTTCCAGGTCTTTATATTTTGACAGTTTTTCAAGTTCCTTGTTTGCTATGTCACAATCCGCTGGACAAACCCTATCAATTAATAGAAAAGTTTTCTCTTTCTGGTTTTTAACAATAATATCTGGCCAGTTTGCTTCAATTTTTATTATTATTATTATGTCATTTTTCATCATATTTCGATTTCTGCATTGGTCTCACTACCAACCAAGTCTGCGGGGAGACCTAAGGCAGGTAGTGGCGTGTTGTTATGACTCCATTTCATGTTTTTCTATCCTCCCTATCATCCCCAGCATTACATAGATAACGTTTTCCTTAGTGTGTGGGCTGTACTTAATAATACAATTTTTTGTATATCTCTTAAGCTGGGGTTTCCAGGGATTCTTTCAATGTGTTGTTTTGTTCCATTTTTTTATCATTCCAAGTGCACCTACTATCACTGGCACAACTCTTGTTTTCAATTTCCACATTTTTTCTATTTCAATTTCCAGGTCTTTATATTTTGACAGTTTTTCAAATTCCTTGATTGCTATGTTACAATCCGCTGGACAAGCCATATCAATTAATAGACAAGTTTTCTCCTTCTGGTTTTAACAATAATGTCTGGCCTGTTTGCTTCAATTTTTCTGTCTGTGTAGATGGTGTAATCCCATAGAATGGTTACATCTTCTATTTCTGTAACCGGTGCTGGATGATGTTCATACCAGTGTTTGTTTACAGCTTTTCCATAATGTTTGCACATTGCCCAATGTAAATATTGCCCAACTCTATCGTGATATTATTATTATTATTATTATTATTATAAAATTACGAAATCTAAGTGAACATAGCTTTAAATGAGAAAAAGAACTTTAAAACTAGATTAATTATCTAGTCTTTAGAACTAAAGACTAGATGATTAATCTAAGATTTTCTTTATACAGAATTCAGTTCCATTAACCTTTCTTTCAGTAGCGTCAATAATCATTGAAAAAGAAGTAATGTATTCTAGACTTATAATAAAAGTTATTAACACAAACCATCTTCAAAAGGATAAAAAACATTTACTCTCTTTTAAAACTAAAGGTTTTTATTTTCTCAATAAAAATAGTAACTAGCGTTACCAAACAGGTACTATGAATAGCATTTCATAACTTGTAACATTAGTTTAATACTTGATCATTAATTGCGACTGCAGTTAAAGATGGATGGCAATTGACGTCGTCATATGAAAGCATTCTTGAGTGATGGTCTTGCTGAAATAAGAAGGTAGTTGTTATATTGGAAGTGCTATCCAAATTTCGAATAATTTGGACATTATCCGCTAACGAAATGTAGTGTAAATTGTGCCGCTGCTCTTATGCTAAGATATAATTATGAACGGAGATAGTAGAACATAATTATTTTATGGTCTAATCCATTCTCCTGATTCATTAACAAAAATAGCATGTGGTTGCTAGCTTCACCCATCAGGCACTAGAAATTGTATTTAGCAGTTTCTGCCTGCTTTTCTAGCACTGATTATTCCTGAAACTAAAGATGGATGTCGATTGGTGACGTTTCGTAGACCACATTCTACCGCCTCCACCAAGTTTCAATTCTTGTTTAAAAAAGTTATCCAATCACTGTCATTCAGGGACAAAAGAAACGCCAGTAATAAGAAAGGCATCATTCAGTAATGACCTTGCTGAAATAAGAGGGCAATACGAAAGAGGTTGTTCACGCATGCGCCCACACGCTTCCACTTGAAGAGAATTGACATTTCAATATGGTGGCTGACAAAATGAAATTGCATTGAAATTGTTCTTGAGTGTCCGATGTTGACCAATGAGCAAGGTCTTTAGGCAGCGGTCAGGATATTGGCTTTTGCAAGGGCGGTGACCAGGGCATTGTCTTGGAGAAATTGGACAGTAATTCTGTACGTAAGCCAATGAGTGTATGTGCATGGCAACTAGGATTTGGAAAGTGTCTCAATATTTGAGTGCGAAATTATAGTTTTATGTACGTTTAAAACGATTTAAGTGTGTGCTTCTGTAAAATGCTGCCATTTATTGTGCAACTATTTATTCTATGTCAGTATTACTGATTATACATTCGCAGTTAAGTAAAGGAAATTTCGTATCGCCAATCTTTCAGTCAAGGTTAATTTCAACTGTTCACATCATGCAGCGCTATTTACTTTTGTCAAGACACACTTTTCTAAGCTGCACTGGAAACCTTTAGATGTTTGTACAATTTTTTAAATACTTAAAAATTTATATAGGTTTTTTCATTGTGTATTCGGGTTTAAATAACCAGTAGAAATTGTAAACAAGAATCAAGTTCAGAACATAAGCGATCATATCTCTCCAAAACCTCTTATCTTGCGTAGTTTTAGAAGGTTTTCTTCCTTGGTTAAGACTTCAGCTCTCTTCTGCTATTTATTTGCACACGTTCATCAGTTAAGGGGCTCGCTGCCTTCCCTTATCTTGCTTTAAATTTTCCCCGTGAGTAATAAGTTTTACACTACCACCTTCCGCATTATGCACCCTGTCAATTCCTGATTCTAAACAGAAGTGTTCTTTCTGTTGCAATTTTCTTTACGTCTTCCTTGTTACTCGCTGCGTCCATGAAGTCATCAGTATCCTTCTGTAGAACCGCGTTTTTTCTGCTTGAATCTTTGTCATCATCTGTGCAAAGATTGTCTTTCTTTCACTTCTATATACGGGAATGATTAACACATACCAAACTAGAAAACTTTTCATTCTTTCTAACGAATTTTTACTTGCTTAGATTTTTGAAAGCATCTTTCACTTGTCCAATGCGTTTTTGAATTTTTAATTTAAGGTTCTTCTTCTACGCTGGTTGTCTCTGAAAGATAATAAGACAAGTCGACCCATTACAGGAGGGAAATCAAATAGCGCCAACGCCTTTATCAAAGTCCTTAAGACAAAATGAACCGAAACTCATTCAACCAGAATTTGAAATCAAGGAGCCGATTTCCACTTTTTGTACTTTTAGCAGTTAGGCAACAAAGATTAGGACAATAGTCCGAATAATGTAAATACTGTAAATACTACCTCATCTCAGAAATATAGACAAATACTACAAAAATAGTAAGTCAGAACAAACGTCTCTCGTGTTCCTAAAGTTTTTCAATAAGTTGTATTCGATAATGCGGTTTTCATTCAGTCAGGTAAGTGGCATACACCATACACGCTAGGGTGATCATGACCCGAAATAGACATGACTGACTTGGGCAGGAGATTTTCCCGTAGTGATTTGCCATTACTTTCTGCGGTAGACTGGTTGCTAACAAAGGCTGTAGAACCCGCAGCGGTGTTTAAGAATTCTTAGGGTAGATACAAATTCTTAAACTCCGCAAAATTGTACCATTAAATTATAATTAATTTCTTTCTTGTTTATTTATGTGCCGTGTCTCTTCAGGACGTGGGTATTAATGACGTCTACTATTTCCTATCTTTGGAATTCACAGTAATACTTGCCTTATTTTTACCCCCTTCCTGTTCTACCATCAATTTACACAATATTATTAGATAGTTTACTAGCTGTTTCCCTCTTGCTTTTAACATGTTCAGTGAGTTTCAAATTTTCTAAGTCTTCTTTCCTCGTTAGGTACCATAGATTGCTTTTATGTGCGGAAATTTGGATTCAAATTAAATACCATGTACTGTAGTGAACATATTTCATATGTCTTTTTTCAAGAATGTGAAATTATTCCTTTCAATTAGTGCTCTACAGTAGTTTAGTATTAATGGTATCTTGATCTTTCAATAGTCTGCGGTAGAGCCACTGGTTGCTACAATGAAGTTTTTATGACTGATAATAGATTTTAATAAATGGTAGTACAGAGAATGGACTAAGCCGAAAATGCCTCGCTATTATCTCTCTAAGGAACTGAGCCGACGCTGCTTATCTATTGTTATTCTTTCCCCGAGCCTGACAGGACCGTGTATATACGAGGATCTTTCAAAAAATAAGGTGACGTTTTCAGTATAAGGACTTCTAATACAGATAGAAGATTACTTTTTTAAATTTGTTTTTTGATTACTTCTTTTTCAAAGGGATTTAAATTTTTGTAGATTGAAAAAAAAAACTTTGAGAGTTTAGAAGATTAGAAAACATGGCCGACCAAGAAGCATGCTTCAGAATTAAACAAAGGTCAGTTATCAGGTTTTTGGTTGCTGAAGGGTTCAAACCAGTTTAAGTTCATAGGAGAATGTCAACTGTGTATGGTGCCACATGTTTCAGCCAAAACAGGCCTACAGAAGTGGAGTCTCCTGAGGTGATTGAATCAGTCAATGATCTTATTCAGTCTGACAGAAGGGTGACAGTTGATGACATTGCATGGACTTTGACCCTATCTGTTGAACAAACGCAGTGGTCATCAGTCACATGTATCAAGACAACGCAAAGTTTCATACACCAGCCCAAACGGTGCACACCATCAACAAGCTGGGCTAGGAACTGCTCCCTCATCTGCCTTACAGCCCAGACCTTGTCCCTTCAGACTTTTACCTGTTTGGTCCCTTGAAAGCGTTGACTCTCTTATATAAATATATACACAACGATCTCTGTTATAATAGAAAAGATTGTACGACTGTTTCATATATACATACGCTATAAGCAAGACGAATTTTCACATTGAAACATTATAAATAAATACTCAACTGTAGATGACAAGAACTTTAATAAACACATTAAAACCTCATTCTAAAAATATGAATTCACCCGCAACATCCAACTTACAGAGAATCAATATCATTTTTTTTTAATCATTTCACCTCGAGCAAGGCGGAAACGCCACAGATGTGCAGGGGGCTACATAAATGTAAAAAGATTAATTAGAAAAGAGTGAGGAGTACAAACTAGTTAGAAAGGAACAATAGAAAGCTGAGAAAGCAGGTGCAATGACAGATACATAGGTGGAGAGAAAGGGAGGGTTATACAGGGGTGGGGAGAGAGCTAGAGTCCAGTGGTTAGTAGATGAGTATTGACTTTGCATTTGAATTTCTGGAGGTTGTAGCCGTCAGGAAAGCAAGAATACGGAAGCGAGTTCCACAGGCGGGAAGTGCGAGAGAAGAAGGAGTAGAATTGTCGTCTGCATTTGGCTAACCTGACTGTGAATGGGTGGGACCCAGATGCCAGTCTGGTTGCACGAGAAAACACCTGTTGAGGAGGCATCAGTGACTTAAGTTCGCCTGAGCAGAAGCCATGAAAATATTTAGAGAACAGACAAATGGAGGCCACCTTTCGACGATGGGGAAGTAGCTGCAGTCGAGCCGCCAGATCAGTACCTATCACATTACAGACTCTCCTTTGGAGCCTGTCAAGAACACTGAGGAGAACGGCAGGGGCACCTGACTATAAATGGCAGCAGTACTCCATGCACGGACGGATGATCATTTACGAATTTACATCTCCCTGAAGGAACTGTGTTCCTGACCTATCTAAATTCGAAAATAATTGTATTAAATACGCTACAAAATGCTCAGGTAGAAGATGTCCGTTACATCTCTCTGATCATAGCTAAATTAGGTGTCATTTAAATAAACATGGAGGCTTAATAACGCTATCCCTAACATACTCATTTTAACATTAGATTATAATTAATTTAATACAAATATAATAAATATTACAAATATAATAGCATTATACGCATGATAAAGTTTAACATAATTGAAGCATTATTAATAATATAACTAAAAGGTAACAGTCAATAATATCAATTAAAAATATGGCCACAATATGATAACAGTGTTTCGAAAATAAAACATTCCTATAAGTTTCGATGCATACATGAAACATAAAGCTTAACAAAGTACACAAGCGCTCTCACTGGACTTAACATTAAGCAAACCCACGGGAAATTGCTGGTTCATGCATGCCTAATAAGTACTCAGCACTCGTAGATATGAAGATAGGGTCTGGTATAAAGAAAAGACAGAAATATCGTTTCAGATTAAAAGCAAATTAAAAAGAAGATAAATTTAAAATATGATATTTGTTTTACGCCATTGTTCTCAGATAACAACTTTATAGAACGTTATCAATTAACGCATCGAGCATTTCAAGGTTGCGAAACAAACTATTATCTTTGAAGAAATATTTGAAACTTGAAAATTAGACGGGGTTTTAGATATGCAACGGATAGGACAGATTTAGTAATTTTTATGCTAATATTTCATCACCCAATACCTTTTCGAAGAAACAACTCAAGATCCTCGTCGGAATATAGTCGGTTGGATAAAATATAACATTTTCGCGGATATAATTTTTTTCAATATATATATTGCATAGAAATTCATATTAGCACGTAGAATGCAAACTATTTGGTTGACGCGTTGGTTCCATTTCTTTACGTAGGTGTTTGGAGATTTGAACTGAGATGTCAGAAAAGGAAGTTGTTTTTAATAATTAATTCATATGGATGAGATTTGTTTCAAAACGAGGCTTTCAGAATTGTTACATAAAATATGGTATTTGACGAAATACATGTCGTTAAAAAATATGTGCACATAAGTCTTTCTGTCCATGGTATATAAACAGCATTTTTTAGTTATATTGTGAATGTTTTCCTTTATTGTTTATTTCTCATATATTTATTTTTAGCAACAACAATAATAAAATTATATTCTTATATATTTAATGATTATCTTGTACTGTTATTAGATATATTCTTTTCTTACTTTTCGTTTCTATTATTGTCATTAAATTAATAAGTTAAAGTGATATATTTGATAACGAACTGTTCATTATGACATTCAGTTTAAAATATATATATCGTCGTTTCTTCTCTTAGTAGAGGACTTATTTGTCCCAGTAATCACAAAAGTGAAACCGTCTGGTAAAATCAAACAGAAAGCACCAGACTAAACGTGAGGATTCCCCGAAGAAATACACTGGTGGAATAACAAAGGTCTACACGATCTCAACGACCAAACCAATAGAAGATAGCAGCGACGGTCGGGCAGGCATGAATAAAGTGGACCTTGACAGACCAAGCACCCGACAGCCTGATGCAACCAGGTTGCTAGATCTTGTCTGTCTCAATCCTCTTGTGGCCGAGAGTGTGGCCTTCTATGTCACGAAGAAGTGTCCACAAAAAAAAAAAAAGAAAAAAAACATTAAGCAAATCGCCTCTTCAAACTCTGATTCACAGCCTTCTCCAACACAGCTATTTGGGGAGAGAAAGGAAATAAGAAGAGAGAATAGCGACCCCGATGTCCACGACAATCTATCTATCTATCTATCTATCTATCTATCTATCTATCTATCTATCTATCTATCTATCTATTCCAGTCTGTTCAATATCTATCTTTGTGGTATCATTACATCACCAAATAACCTGGTTTCTGACGTTGTCCTCATTCAACGTAACACCCTTCCGCTTTTGATAGATCTTTTTTCTGAACGGCACTTGTCTGAATTCGATATCAGTTTTTATAAAAGGAACTCGTAATTAACAAAACTCTACCAATCCTACCAGATACGCAAAATGGCCTTCTTATCCAGAGAAAATTTTCAGGACATTTTACATGTAGCATTGTTGTATAAAAAACATTTTTCAACAGTTCTTTTATTTTCGCTTTTGAGCATCGAATCCTAGATAAAATTTCGTCCCATTAATTTTGTTCTGTTAAAATCTGAGGTACACATACATCGTATCTAAATGCTTTCAAATGACTTACAATACGCATTTAAGAATGAGAAATCGGAGAGCCGTGTTTGAATTCCAGTTAAATTACCCTTGGAAAAAGTATTAATCTGTCTCTTTTTACTCTACCTATGTGCTAAATAGCAGGAAAGATTGGGTTCTATAGCCTTGGTCGGCAACCAGTATACCACAGAAAGTAATGGCAACCTACTGCTGGAAAATTTCCTGCCCAAGTTAGTCATGTCTCTTTCGGGTCATAATCACCCTAGCATGAATCGTGTATACCACTTACCTGACTGAATGGAAACTGCATTTTTGAAACAACTCATTGAAAAACTTTAGGAACGCGAGAAACGTCTGTTCTGACTCACTATTTTTATAGTATGTGTCTGTTTGTCTGAGATGATGTAGTATGTATTGCATTTACATTATTCGGACTATTGTCCTCATCTTTGTTGCCATTTGTACGAAGTTTCGGTCGTAGTACGCTCCAGCCTTCTTCAGGTGCGAGGAATTTTGAACCGAACCCTTTATTGCAATCAGTGGGGTATATAATTCTCATTCCTTGCGTAGTAATGACACGATTGCATGGTTAGAGGGAGATAACTCCTAACTTAAAAAAAAGGCATTACAGCGTAAGAAATGAGGATTGTATACCCCAGTGATTGTAATAAAAGGTTCCGTTCAAAATTCCTTGCACCTGAAGAAAACCGGAGCGTACTACTACCAAAACGTTGTACAAATGGCAACAAAGATAAGGACAATTGTCCGAATAATGTAAATATTATTTTTGGAGTAGTTATAATTTTAGACTGTACAGGATAAATTCTTTTACCTGCTTTAGAATTATATTTCTCGATGAATGAGCGCTGTTTTCAGAAAAGTGAAGCGTTACTGCATATTTTACGAGCATTGCATTTTAAAACTTAGACCAAATATTTTCAAATGTCAGTTTTCTTACTTTGCACCCGCACATCTTGACCTGAATGTGTGGGTTTGTGTTAAGCACTGCTTGCATACTGAATATTTATAAAGCTAACAAATGGGCAATATTCATTAAAATATATTTACCGTAAAATAACGACAGCGAGAATAAAATTGGTTTGAATATGATTGGATTTATCAGCATAAAGATGTCTATATTTCTGAGATTATGTAGTGTAAGTACTTAGAATTATTACATAGTTCAATATGTTGTCCTCAGCTTTCTTGCCATATTCACGACGTTTCTGCCGTTGTACACTTCGGCTTTCTTCAGAATCTGTCTGTATTTCTAATATGATGTACTGTAATTATTTAGACTTTTTTAGATTGTTCGGATTGTTGTCGTTATATTTATTGGCTTATTCATGGCGTTTAGGTTGATGTACTATCAGGCCTTCTTCAGTATCTGTTTATATTTATGTGATAAAGCATTGTAATTATCTAAATTTTTGACATTGTTCGGACTGTTGTCTGCGTCTTTATTTTCGTATTCACGACATTTTGGTCGTTTACGATCAGACCTTCATCAGTATCTGCCTATATTTTTGAGATGATGTATTGTAACCATTTAGACTTGTTATATCTTTTAAAATTATCTTTTGTACTCTCAGGCCTTCTTCAGGTGATATATATTGAAATTTTGAACCAAACCATATATTGGGTAGATTGTTCTTATTCCACGTGCCATGCCTTTTCTGGATATCTAAGTTTCAGTTAACTCCCTCTAGTAACACAACTCTCCAAGATTTTGTTCACCTCTGCTGTGCTAGGTTATAAAAATCTCCAAAATCGACCAAGGATAGAATAATAGCATAAATACAATATGGGAGACAATAATACAAAGTTCTAGGGAAAAACTATAATAACAACAAATTGCAATAAGAGCTGTGGTAAAATAACTGAAACAGTGAAAAGTACTTTATAATCTTGTCGCCCCAAGCAAGGCATTTTACTGCCACTGTTGTGCAGGGGGTTACATAGAAGGAATGTTATGAGAACGAGTGAGAGGTTGCAGGAGGTGTCAGGAAGAGAGTAGGAGAAGGAAGTGAATACTGATAAGAGTGGAATGGAGGAAGAAAAAGCATGAGAGAAAGAGGATGTAAGTTAGTAAGACAGGAGATGACTATTGACCTTACATTTAAATTCTTGGAGATTATAGCTGTCGGGAAAGCAAGTATGCGGAAGGGAATTCTACAGGTGGGAAGTGCGAGAAAAGAAGCTGATGGCGTTGAATTTGAGTTTACATTTTATTGGTTTCACAGTAAAAGGGTGGGACCTAGTTGCTAATCTTGTGGATCGAGGAAATTTATATATAATGGAATACCAGTAAGCTAAGTTCATCGGAGCAGAAGTCGTGAAAGTACTTGTAGTAGAGACACAGGGAAGCCACACTGCGTCGGTGAGAAAGCGACTGTATCCTAGCTGCCAAGGATTTGACCGAGGACTCCTAAGTGGATAGCAGGAGCACCTGACCAGATATGGCAGCAATATTCAATGCACGGGCGGATGGTAGATTTGTATATGTGCAGGATTGTTTCGAACAAGAAAAAACTTACTGGCCTTACACAGAGAACCGACTTTCTTATCAGCGGATTTAGCTATGGATTCTATATAGTTATTCCACTTGAGGTCTGATGTGAGAGTTAATCCAAGGCGATGCGGTGTTTTACTTTTAGGGAGAGAAGCCTGATCCATGTTAAACAGGGGGAGGAACGATTGTCTGTGGTGGTTGTTAGATAGCAGCTTCGTTTTAGAAGCAGTAAAATTTACGAGCCATTTCTTACCCCAGTTCACCTTGGATCGCAGGTCCTTTTCAAGCTCGGTAGCGAGGTTTGCTTTGTCAGCCTCGGTAGATTTTTGATCGAGACGAAAGTAAACCGTAGTGTTCTCAGCATATATGCCCACTTGAGATCATGATGGGTATTAAAGTCGCCAAGAACAAATATATGAGCAAACGGGTGGGAAGAAATGGCCTTGTCGATATTGTTGGAGATGCTGTCAAGAACGGAGGAGTTGGCAGATGATGGGGAGCGGTAGAGAAAAAGAGATAGCAAACTGAGCTTAGAAGAGAGAGACGGAAACACATATAAGAATGATGTACAGGATTCAAGAAAAATCATCCTAACTAGGGGAAGGCGTTTACTGACGTAAACCCCAAGTCCATGCATGTGGACATTGGAGTCCTTTCTGAAGAGGGGAAGGTAGCCAGGGATAGAGAAGCCAGAAGAGGGAATTGAGGGTTTGAGATTAGTCTCACAGAGAGCTAGGATGTCAGGGGACTTTTGATGGAGAAAAGATTCAACGCTACTGAAGTTGGTTCGGATACTGCAGATGTTAGTAAAGGAACTGTTAAGTGGTTTAGGTGATTTTAATTTGCCTGGTTTAGCTTTTTTTGCGGAGATATGAATGTTCATGATTAATATTGTTGTTGAAGAGAGACCTTGAGTAGAGGGAGCAAACGGTCATTAGCTGCAACATGCACTGGAAGGGAACTGGCGTGGGCCGCAGCAAAGTGTGGCTTCGAGGTTGCCCACCGAAAGCGCCTGCTGGGACACCTATCTACGCGCGACTTGACACTGCAAGAACCCCGAGATTATGCAACTGTTGACCAGAGCGGCCGCTCTTGACGCTACACAAGAGGTAGGGCTCTTAACTTCCAGTCGGAAGCAGCAACCAGAAAACTGCCAACCCGGTAACCTCACAATGAAGAAACGTTGCCACCGACCACGCACATCGCAGGAAAATCGCAGAAGCAACATTACTGAGGTCTGAGGGGGAAAATGAGACCTGGAGATCACTTCCTGAACAGGGAACAAGGGATGAGCCTCTACACCTGTTCAATAGATGTGTGTGAAGTGTGAACCGGGCGATAGAAGGGTCTATTTACTCTAATTTAAACAAATTTAAACAAAAAGTAAAAAATAAAAAATAAAGTAAAGGTTTTAACTTAGTTAAAGTCTAATCTACTTGCAACAAAAATTTCTGACAAGTTAAAGATAAACTAAATTTCAGAACGTTCAATTGAGCAAAGAAAAATATTTATCGAGAAATAAAGCAAATGACTTATATTGAAGAAATTCAACCTTGAATAGAATCTACCGACTGGTCATGAGAAAAAGTAACGAATTTTTTAGGGGTGGGAATGAATAAATATTTTATTTCAAGCAAAGACCAATAATCGGATAGGACTGAGAAATCAGATATATTACACTAACTAATGGAGTGACAAACAAGCAGAGAAAGGTTTTCATCCGGGTGATAAAGAAAAAAAAATGGAATTAAAGTCAAACTACCTGCAACAAGTTTCTGACAAGTTAAAGATAAACTAAATAGCAGAACGTTCAATTGAGCAAAGAAAAATAGTCATAGAAAAATACAACAAATAACTTAAATTGAAGAAATTCAACTCTGAATAGATTCTACCAACTGGACATAAGAAAAAGTGACGAATGTTTTAGGGGTGGGGAGGAGAAGTAAAATAATATTCAACACACAGCTCACAAAATTGGGACGCTTAGTTAGATAAAAGTGCTTTGTGAAAAGACAATTTTAACTTTTTAGCTGATGCCAATAATCGGACAGGACCTAGGAATCAGATATCTTACTACACCATTACCCTAACTAAAGGAGTGACAAACTAGCAGATAGGGGTTTTCATCTGAGTGATAAAGGAAAAAAATGGAATTAAAATTCAAACTACCTGCAACAAGTTAAAGATAAACTAAATAGCATATCCAGAAAAGTAATGGCACGTGAACTTGCACATCTTTTCCCCAGGTGTCAAAATTATCAGTAAAATAAAGATGAGAACAACAGTCATGTAATTTTAGTTCAGAATTGGTTTGTTTAACAGTTTCTCATGAAATGTTTTTGATAAATATTTTTCGTCATTGTTCTTATGGCATTTAAAAAAAATACTTATTGCTTTAATATAAAAGTGAACACTAAGGTCAATACCAAGCGAAAACAATCTGTTTCATACTTCAAACGAATCTTCGGGCAATGCGTGTTGTGTTTTTTGGCTATACATATATTGCTCAGTGGCGCATTATGCGAAGAAATCTATTGTATTATATTCACGGTAAATAAGTGGGGGTACCTTTTCTATTTCAAATTATTCCCGATGCCATCGAGTATAAATCATTTTTGACCCGAATGCGATTAAAACACAACATACATGGTCTGAAGATTGCGTTGAACCATGAAGACTGTCACTGCTTGGTTTTGAGATCAGTGCTCTCATTTTTATTCTTATATGTTTATCTCTCATACTGTACCGTTTTAATCATAAATATAGAATGTCTTAAAATAACAATCTATCTATCTATCTATCTATCTATCTATCTATCTATCTATCTATCTATCTATCTATCTATCTGTTCTATGTATTTCGACAGCAAATGTTCTGTAACAAATATCTTTATCGAATAGATTTAATATTACAGAGTAAGATATTGTTAAAAGGTCATTTAAAAATGTATGAGAACTATGGTCTAAGTTTTCGATTTCTAAAGTTATCATCAGGGTAAAGGTGGCAATTGGTGAGTTTTCAAGAAGTAGTGATTGTTGAGATGTGGTCAAAGGGTGTTGTGACGTAAGTGAGGCATGATATATATATACATATATATATATATATAGCATAATGATGATCCATGTATACTGTCTTAATATGTATAGAAAAAACTACTAAAAAGTTGTAAGTTTAAAAATGTATTTTTTTGACAGTATTTTAAAATCATTTGTTTCTGATGAAAGGCCGAGGCCCGTCTGAAATATCAAATATATATATATAATAATAGAAATAAATAAATACTGTCAAAAAATATATTTTTAAACTTACAACTATTTAGTAGTTTTTCCTATATATATATATATTGTCATCCGCAGACAGATCTGTCTCGCTGCATCACAGCTCATCAGTACGGTTAGATTCCGATTGCTTTTTTTACCCAGGATTGAAATCCGACCGAAATATATTAATTAATGTTTAATTAATTAGTTTTTGGTCATAATAAAATTAGACCAGTGCACATTTGTATTAAAAAGTGTTCAATACAATTATATTGTATAACGCTTGAATATTTTCCATTTGTAAACGAGTTATTACGGAACCTAGGTTTCTACTGTGAGTGGTGTCTTCAGTTGATTTGCAATAACTGATACTGACGTTTACCGTTTTTTTTAAGAACACTCAGGTAACGGTTGTTTTTTGAACACTGGCATGGCCGGGAATTTTCGTATGTACAATTTTTAAAATTACAAGAAATTATAACGTTTTCTTCCATGGTTGTATGAACCTAACAGATAATTATAGTATAGTTACATTTAGTCATAATTTATTCATAATTCTTTCATTCAATAGTTTATTTTTGTTTGGGAATAGCAGATTTTGCCACCATTGTAAGGCTTGACTGTTTTCATTATACTCCACGTTATATCTGCTTGTATGTTTGGTTAAGAATTATATTGTAAAATGTTGTTATGGCCAGATGTTTTAGTGCATCTTATAATCTGGCCATACAAACATTTTACAATATATTTTTCACCCAAACAGACAAACAAAACAACGATAAAAGAAAACGAAACATTATCTGGTTCAAACCATCATTTAATTTAGAGATAAAAAAACAAAATAGGACAAATAAACTGATAGATAGACACTTTCCAAAAGGCTCAGAACTAAACAAAATTTTCAATAGAAACACAATCAAGGTAAATTGTAGTTGTACTAGCAATTTAGATAGTTTCATAAAAAAAGAAAACTTCAGAAATTTAGATAGCATTGTACATAACAAGACCACTAATAAAGAATGCAACTGCAGGGACAAAAAATAAATGTCCACTTCAAGGACTTTGTAATACAAAAGAAGTCATTTACAAGGCAAAAGTACATGACTTAAATGGCCAAAATAAAATATATTTGGAATCAACCAAGGACACCTTTAAGACCAGGTGGTTCAATCACAAGTCTACATTTCAAAATAGAAAACTTAAAAAACTATACAAAATCGGCTAGACATGTATGGAAATTGAAATCAAAATGTGGAAAAGATCCAGACATAACATAAAGTATAGTGAAAACAGCCAAACCTCGCAACGGTGGAAAAATATGTAGACTGTGCCAGGAAGAAAAGTTAGAGATTATGTTAATCCCAAACAAAAATGAACTATTGAATGAAAAAACAGAAATTATGACTAAGTGTAACTATACTAAAAATATTTATTAGATTCATACAACCATGGATGAAAACGTTATAATTTCTTGTAATTTTAAAAATTGCACGTTCAAAAATGTTCTGCCACGTGAGCGTTAAGAAAAAAAACACCGTTACGTAAGCGTTCTTAAAAAAACCCGGGAGTATCAGTTATTGAAAATCGCCTAAAGACGCCACTCATGGTAGAAACCTAGGTCGCGTAATAATTCATTTACAAAAGTAGCACACACACACACACACACACACACACACACACACACACACACACACACATACATATATATATATATTAAACATTTCGCTAAAAACGACCGACAAGGAAGATTTAGTTAATTTTGAAGGATGGCAAGCGAAGTGTCAGAAAGCGTTTAGAAAATTATCAATTATGGAATATAATTAGATTGCTTGCTTCCAGAAAAAATGAAACTTGTAAGAATACTGGAAAAATTAAATCAAAATGAATAAAAGCTTCCTAGGCTATTGTTTTTAACGAAACATAGTAAAAAGAAAATTTGCCGCCTAAATATACATTAATATCTGTATAGATATAAAAAGCTATACACACACAAACCAAACACAGACAGACAGACAGACAGACAAGCAGACAGACAGACAGACAGACAGACACACACACACACACACACACACACATATATATATATAGATTATATGCAGTTATATATATATATATATATATATAACTGCATATATATCTCGACAAAATCCAAAGTACAAAACTACAATGTAATCGATCCCGTGCTGGTAGCTCGACTCCATTTAATTCTCACCAACCAGATATGGCTTCCCTTTGTTTCGTCTACAAAACAAAACAAAAAAGCAATTTCTTACAATTTTCTAGCAAATTCAGCTGTTCTTTCTCTATTGTCAATGTGATACTTTTTTACTATTATTTTTGTTACTTTTGTCTTTTTAATTTTATTCTTTATTAATGATTTTTATTTTTATTTATATTTGAAAGTTTTTTTTTGTGATAGTTTTGGCTGTATTTAATTTTGTTTTTTCTATACTGATCTTTTTGTTTGGTCTGTATTCCTTTTTTAATTTTCTCTTTTTCTCTTGCATTTAGAAGAATTTTCTCTATAATGATTTTTGTGTTTATGATAATTTTGTGATTCTTCTTCTTTATGAATCTCTTCATATTTGGGATAAAATGTTTATTTTTTTATAATTTTTCATTAATTAAAAAACGTTTTTGGGATCGATTATTAGTTGTGACTGTAAGTATATTCATATTCCCTTCTTCTTGATAAATTTTTATAATTTTTTTATTCCTCTTCTTATTTTGGTTATTTTTATTTTTGTTTTGTGTTATTATTGTTATTGTGTGCATATATGGCCTCGTATAATTATATGTCTTTGTGAATTTATTTTGTGTATGTTTATATTTTGCCTACTGTATTGTGTTTCTATATATATTTTTTCTGTTATTATTTTCATGTGTATTTGTGATTTGGTTCTTAATTTTATGACACTTCCTGTGTTATTCTTGCAATGTTTAATTGTATAAATCTCTAACCTTCCTCTTATTTCATCTCCGAGAAAAAAGTTTTTTTTGATATTATGAGTTAGACGTATCATTTAATTTTTGAGTTTGATAAAGCAATATGTGATTGTTAAAATTGTCTAAATCAATTCTGGATTCATAACCGTTTAATTATGTGTTGAGATTTTTTGTCAGTATTTTTATATTACTCTGGGTTATATTCATTGAGCTTTCTATTTTTATTGATTTAATATTTTATATTAATTAGACAGAGATTTCTTATTATTCTCCCCATTTTTCTGAGTTTATCATTTTTTATTATACATATATAAATATCTCTCTCTCTCTCTCTCTCTATATATATATATATATATATATATATATGTATATCTATCTATCTATCTATCTATCTATCTATCTATCTATCTATCTATCTATATATATATATATATATATATATATATAGTCATCCGCAGTAAAAGTAAGTAAAATCTTGAAGTCAAAAATAAAAATAATTGCAAGTGCAACTGTAGTTTCACAGTAAAAACAGACCTCTGGTATGAGTCAAACAGATGAACAAAATACAAAATCGACAGTAAAAATGAAAACAGACTCGATGTTATGTAACATCGAATAATAAGAGCTAAAGGTCAGCTGGATACAACACATGCCCAGTGAACATAGGAACCTACAAGAATTTACGAACACATTCCGTGAAAGGTGAAGTAAATACGTTGTGTATTAGCATATACTATGGGGCCAAATTATTAGAAAAGTTCAAAAGGTAGACATAGAAGAAACTTTATCGATCAACTCGTCGACGGTACCGGAGTCATACAGAAAGAACTCGGTAAAGATATGCACGAGAGAAATAGGTGGATAGATTTAGTTAGTAGCGTTCGTTTGAGGACTATAAAATAGCTTTATATATATATATATATATATATATATATATATAGATACATACATACATAGATACATACATACATAGATTAATAAATAGACAGACAGACATATATAGATGCTCATATAGCGATTGATAGACAGAGCAATTAATGGATATAGCTAGATAGTTTAGATAGATATAGTTGTATATAAAAAGAAAGCGATAGAAGTAGATGAATATATATATAAGATAGATAGATATAGCTGAATATATGATAGATAGATAGATAGATAGATAGATAGATAGATAGATAGATAGATAGATATATGAACATAGAGATAGATAGATAGATAGATAGATAGATAGATAGATGGGATATATGAACATAGATAGATAGATAGATAGATAGATAGATAGATAGATAGATAGATAGATAGATAGATAGGGACAGAAGAAATAGACACACTCCCCCAGCATAATCTGTTGCCCCTTTGGAGTTTCTGCATTGTCATGTCCGTCATCTCTTCGTTGCAATCTGATATGCTGTATCACATGGTCAAACACTGACATCTTCCAAGGCTTAGTAATGGAACTGAGATATTCCTCTCGGCCCACGAGACTTTTAATCTTGCTCCATACATAATAACTAGATAAATAGATAGGTAGATAGATAGATGGATGAATAGGTAGATAATTGAAGTATATATTATAAAAATCAGTCTCTATACTATAACAAACAAAACTAATCTTTTTTTATAAATCTCATTATTGTCAAATATATTGTCAAATATAATAAGTAAAGATCAGAAGATACTCAGAAGATTAAACTGATCCAACTTCGTTTAAAAGCGTCTGAATCTATTCAGAAATGAACCAGACTGTAGAATAAATAAATAGATTTGCATAAGATAAGAGGGAAAATAATGTCTTAGCCAGTCTTTCAGTCTTTAACGTTATATAAGTTTCACAATAGATTCCACAGCAGAACCACACTATGTATCCTTCGTTGGTCATATTAGTCAGCAGTGGGTCCTGTCCTTTAATGGCGAGTCGTTACTGCATACACATGTCATTTCATTCCGTCATCCATATTTCTGAATAGATTTTGGTAAATATATTTCATTTTTCTGATAACACATGTCGTGAACTTTTGTTTAACAGAATACTAGCCGTTTGTAAAAATATAGATGTAAATAGTTAAGGAAATGATACCGTTTCTGTTTGAATGATTGGTTTCTTTTGACTCTTTATAGACTTTTATATCACGAGCAAATATCTATTAATAACATCTGAATTCTTTTGCAACAATATCTTCTGTTTGTAACATAATACTGTTGGCACATTTTATCCTATCTGCATTAGAATTTACATTGTTGTAAAAACAAATTTTATCTGTTTAGTGCCTGTTGACTGTCTCCTCATCTCATTAATATGAAATAAGTGACTCGTTCGAGGACTCTTCATTGAAAGACTCATTAACTCATTAATAAAAATAACACAATAAATGCTTGTGAAAAGGTTGGAATAAAAGTGTTAATTAATTCTCTGTTCATCTTTTGCAGTTAATATTTTTCTCGTATGTGTTGCCACTGGATACATTTAAACATTTTTTCTTTATATTCTGTAGTTATATTCTTCTGTGACGTGCATTGTGGTGCAATGGATATGGGATCGACATGAACAATCAGAGAGTCGAACTCGAATTCCAGTTGAATTCGTTGAATTCACTTACGTGCAAATACACGTATAAATCCATCCCTTCTCCCTCTAGCTATGGATCCTGTTCAAGTTTATTACTGTCTTCGTTTATTCAAATGGGAATAGACACTTCCATAATTTCATCCATGTCCTTCTTATTTCTTATGTTATTTTTATCTTTTTCATTTAGTAAAATTGTTCTTGAATAGTTCTTGTTTAAATGTAAGAATCTTTTAGAATTTGATTCCTTCGCAATGTTTAATTCTCTTTTGACCACAAAATTACTTCACCTACCCACCCCCAATTCTGTGAGTGATGACTAATTTGGAGCAGTCATATGTGTGTGGGGGGGGGGGGGGGGTGGGGGAAGGCATTCTTCCGTACTTTACTTATTTGCCGTTATGACTTGACAAGCAGAGGAAGTATGGTAAATATTTTATATTACTAATGTTATTGGAAAGCCACTTGAAAGAACGATAAGACTAAAATATCTATATCTTCATCTGACAAGGTAGAAAACTAATTCTAGTCGAGGTTTTTGCTCCGTCTTCCTCTATTCAAATATGACTAGTAGAGGCCTCTCCTTATCAAAAATAGCTATGAATACTCACAGATACAAATACAATGCGAAACCAACCTCACAAAAATCACCAGAACCCCTCGACATTTCCTTTAATAATATTCGTGTTATTCGTACCAAGTTTTGCAGTGTGGAATCTTTCCTCCACTAAAAGTCCTCCCCAGACATCCCAGTTCTTTGTGAAACTAACCTGAACCCCTCAATCTCCTCCACTGATTTCTTGTTCCCAGATTACTCTTCAGGAAGGTCATTTTAGCCTCCATATGCATGACCTGAGAACTATGCCATTAAACATCTCCCTCTGGCTAGGGAGGTTTCTCTTGAATCTCATAACCAACTATACATGTGACTCTGTCTCACTTTACTAAACTCATTTAGCTATCTTTTATTTCGCTATCGCTCCTCTTCTTATCTCGGCTGTTGGACAGTGTATCTGATAATATCGACAAGGTTATTGCTTTAAACCCGTTCGCCAACAGATCTGTGTTCGGTGACTTCAACGCCCAATGTGCCAATTGGCTGGAAAACTCTGTTACTGATCTTACTGGCATCCACACTGTGAACTTTGCGATCACCCAGTCTCTCACGCAACTGATGGACTTCCACACACGTCTCCTCAGTATGTCTGCTAGATCTCTTCTTCACTTCTATTCCTGATTCCTACTACGCCATGCAGCTTTGCCCTGTTGGCAAATCTAATCACGCTGTGTTTTCTGTTAGTATCTCTCTTCACTCCCTTGCCCCCATGAACCTTCAACCAGCAGAATCTCTTACTCCTATCAAAGGGCGGACTGGGAGGCACTACGAGATTTTCTGGTGCGTCCTCCATTGGAAGAAAGTGTTAATCTCTCCATTGAAGACTGTACTTCTGTGGTCTCCTCCTGGGCAACAAAGAGCATGGATATTTTCATCCCAGCCAGGAAGGTCTATATTAAACACCATTTGCCCCATCCTGGTTCTTCCTTGCCTGTTCGGCCGACATAGCCCACAGAAATCACTACTTTGGCATTTATCGGAGCCACGCGTCTGATCATAATAGGCACCTGCTCGCAATGAGTGGAAGATGATCTTCAATGTTACTAAGGTATTGTTTGCCGACAGAATAAAGCGACGTATAACAGAGCAAAAAGTTTGTCTTTTAAAGACTACTAGCGGATCTGTAAAAGTATGCTGGACTTATGCAAACCTTCTATTCCTTCTAATAAATAAATATGAGGTCTTCACAGCTACAGCGGACAAGTCTGGGTGCTTTGCTCGCAGATTCTTTTCCAACTCCTCACTTAATTCATCTGGAATATCCGCACCCTATTTCCCACCTTGAACTGAGGCTCACCTGAGCAACGTTTACATTACTATCCCGCTGATCTCTAAAATAATTTCAATACTTCACTCCCATAAAGCGAGCGGAGATGACGGAATCTCTGTCCTCGTCTGAAAGAAATGTGCCCCTGAATTCTCCAATCTCTACTAGTACTGCCTCTCTTCTTGCTTTCCGGTCTGCTGTAAGTCCTCATCTGCGGTTTCTGTTTTTAGGAACACGGGAGAAAGCTCAGAGCTTCCCAATTGTTGTCCTATCAACCGATTTTTGGTAAAATGTTCAAGGCCATCATCTGTGCTGAAGTGGTTTAATATATCGTAGTCTACTGCCTGTTCTCCGACAAACAGTATGGATTCCGCTTTGCCAGGTCTGCTCCTGACATGCTAACAACCATCACTAAGTACATATACCAGGCTCTTGAGAAGAACAGCGAGGCTAGAGCTGTTTTCCTGAATATCTCTAAAGTATTTGACGGGGTCTGGCACGACGGCCTCATGCGCATGCCACAGGGCTATGGTGTATCTGGACGCTTTTTTGACTTCATAAAATAGATTCTACCGAATCGCGTAATGAAGGTTCTATTGAACGGCATGCTTCCAGATTCTATCATACTAACGCGGGTGTTCCTCAAGGCTCTATCCTAGGTTCTACGCTGTTTTTCTGATTTTCATCAAAGAATCTCCTTGATGTAACCAAATCCCCAAGTAGGTGTCTACGCTGATGACGTCACCATTTCCTCTCACTTCGCTAGATGTAGACAAAACAGACCTTGCTGCTGCTCGTTGAAAGACCCTCCAGTCAGTGGTAGACTGTGATAAGAAATGACTCGTAAACTTTAATGCTTCTAAAACGAAGCTGCTATAACTTAACCACCATAGATAATCTTTCCTACCCGCCATCAGCATGGATCACGCTTGTCTCCCTGAGAGCAATACACTACGCTTCCTCGGCCTCACTCTCACAGCTGACCTTAAGTAGAACGACTTCTTCTTCTTCTACTTCTTCTTCTATTTCTTCTTCTATGTGCCCTGTCCTTTCAGGACGTAGGCGACCATGGTTCTCTACGTCTCCCTATCCCTTGAGGCTCTTAGTAAGTTTGCTCCTGTTACACCTCGCAACCCCTGATCAGGCCCTGCAAAGATGTTATCCGTCAGTCTCAGGTTTCCCAGGTTCTCCTTCCTTAGTGCATGTCCCAGGAACTTCAGTTGTCTCTTCCTGATGCTCAGTATTAATTTCCTTTTTGTTGCCATTCTTACCAACATCTCATCGTTGCTTGCATGCTCAGTCCACGATATTCGCAGCATCCTTCTGTAAAACCACATTTCCGCTGCTTCAAGTTTTATCATCATTTTCGATGATATTGTCCGGCATTCATTGCCGTAGTAAAGAACTGACATCACATAGCAATCCAGCACTCTTTTCCTGTGTGCTAGTACTTTACTCAGCTTCTGGAACGCGTCCTTTGCAATGCCAATTCGCTTTCGGTTCTCTGTGTCGCACTTTCCATCTCCTGTTAGAACACTTCCTACGTATTTAAATTTTTGTACTTGCTTGATCCTGTTATCCTACACCTGTATTTGGCATTTTGGGTTGCACCTTTTGCTGATGACCATGCATTCAGTTTTCTTAATATATATTTGTTGTCCTTTTTTGTCACTCTCCACCGATACCTTCTGTAAGAATTCTTGTAGTTTCCTTTCTGTGTCGGCAATCAGCACTGTATCATCTGCATATCTTATGTTGTTCAAGTTGTGGCCTCCAATAACAAATCCTGGCGTGTCATCTAGGGTCCTCAAAATATTCTCACTGTACAAGTTGAACAGATCCGGTGAAAAGACACATCCTTGTCTTACACCTCTTTCTATCTTTGTAAATCTGCTGAAATCGTTACTGTGATAGTTGTAAAAAAGACTACTGTTTTATCTATCGTTGATACCATCCCTGATTCTCTTGAAAACTCAACTGGAGATCATTGTCGTTGTAATAGAAGTAAAACCAAACTCATCCATCTATGAAGAGACATGAAACAACAAACAAGAATCATGTTATTAAAAACCTCTGTATAGACCATCAAACAGGTCAAACTGTGACAACAAATCGCAAAATAAAACAGGCAATACCAATGTGAGAGTGTATGAAAGAGCCAAATTTTGCTGATAGAATTACTTTGCCTAGTCAAATTGACAGCAGTAAAACATTACAGAAGTCTGATTGTCATGTGAGTCTGAAAAAGGTAGTTTATTTTAATTAAAATCCATATACTGAATTTTAGATGCATATCTTCTTCACCCGTAGAACATTACGGAATATATATCTATCATATCTGTGTTTCGGCTATGTATCAAGAGCTTCTTGACAAATTTAGAAAGTAATCTAAAATGGTACAGGTTAGAGTCTTCATTTTTCAACAGCTGTAATGTAGCTATCCTGTAACTTTAACTATAAAGAAGCGGGTAAGTAAGCGATTATCCGCTTTTTCGCCATAATATATCATTAGGTTTCACATATTGATATCTGCTCATGCTTTATTATAATAGCTGCTATTTTGGCAACGCGATTGACTTTTGAACTTGATATTGGCAGTTTTCTTGCTGCTGTTACAGTGTGAACATGGCCTCCGCTGGCAGTGTTCACTAATGAGAAACAAAGAGCAAAGATCCGATTTCGTTGGTTGAAAGGTGTTTCAGGGGCTGAAGTTCATCGGGATCCTTTAGCACAGTACGGCACTAGTGCAGTAACGCGCAGAAGTTGATCGAGAAGATTCAGTAAGATCGAGAGATAGTAATGGCGAAACGGTGAGTTATCATCGGCGAGGTCTATTCTTAGATAATTTTCGACTCACGCTTTCATAGTAACTCTTCCAATAAATATTCCTCTTTGATAAATAGACTTTCCGAATTTAAAAGATGTTCTAGATTGGCTGATTGTTCTTTTTATTTTGTAGTAGAATTTGATAGATGTATTAATAAGCTTCTTAATTTCTAGTTCAGTTTAATCGATAACAAATTTAAAGGAAATGTCAATTGTTTTCATTTTCTTAATTTTTGTTCTTTTATTGTCGTCTTTCCTTAAAAATTATACCTTTTTTCAAATCTATTCACTTTCAGTAATTCTTTCCACTGCCTTTCTGGGTTGTAAATGATTAAACAATTAATACAATTTCATGATGAAGTTGTATATTTGAAGAGCCTTTGCTTCAAATAATGAACAGAGATGTAATCATGCAGAAGCTGCAAGAGAAGTGATCTACTATATATTATCTATTTTAATAATTAACTCTCTTTAATTACTTTCTTAATGGAGTATATATGGGAATAGACTTAATGCTGGATATATTCCTCATAGATGAAAAAAGGCTTGACGCAACGGAAATGTGGTCTAGATTAGAATATGTGAGTTTAATACAGAGAACAGGTAAGAAAAAGGGTAGTTAATAAGGAAAAAAAGAACAATGAACTCAGAATATGAAAGATACATTTTAAATTACTAGGATGCATAATTAAGAAACAGGGCATTGGAGAATCCAATCACCACAGGGTATATTGAAGATAAGATAGAAAACTACAGCGAGTAAACATACATAAAGAGCTTGTACGAATGGGCTGTAGAAAATTTAACAGAAGAGATAACAAAAAAATAAAAAAATAAAAAGGACTCATTTCAGTGAGCTTCAAAGGATAAGTTTTTAACAGCTATGGCCACTGAAAAGCATTTTAAATATCTGTTAAGGAATACAGCTCTTAATTTGTGCAAGTAATATCAGTTGTTTGTGAAAAAATAATCAGGTTAGTACTTTTTAACCATATCCTTGAAAGAACTGACATTTTTTCTGAAGTTGTTTTTCAAGGACTTATCAGCTCATTAATGTCAAAAAGTAAGTCTTAACACGAGTTCTTATTGAAATATTTATTAGCACATTAATAAAAAAAGTGAGTTTTATGAGAAGTGGATTTAAACAACACATCACTATATTAATTTCAAAATGTGAGTTTTAAGAAAATTGCTTTCTGTGGGATTTTTGCCTCATTAATATAAAAACGGGTATGCATTGTGGTGCAGTGGATATCGGCTAGGAACGAAAAATCGGAAAGTCGAGTTCGAATTCCAGTTGAATTCGATGCATTTGCTCACGCACAAATACCCTTGGAAAAGGTATTAATCTGTCTCTTCTCCCTTCCAGCTATGGGTTAAATAGCAGAGCAGTTTGGGTTCTACAGACTTGGTCGGCAACTGGCCTACTGCAGCAAGTAATTGCAACCTACTGCGGGAAAATCATGCCCAGTCAGCCATGTCACTTCCGAGATATGATCGCCCAAATGTGTATCACGTATGGCACCTAACTCACTGTATACACAAAGGGAGCCTTATGAAGGACTCATTGAAGGTATTATTAACCTCAGTAATAGAGAAAGTGAGACCTATGACTTATTGAAGGACTCATAAACTCGTTAATGTCAGAAAGTGAGTCTTACGATTAGCACTAACACTACACCATTAACATAAAAAGTGAGTTCATCAAAAGTGCATACTGAATGATTCATCAACCTATTAATCTCAAAAATCGATCTGATATACAACGTTTATTGAATACCTTATTGCGTCATTTATATGAAAATAAAACTACTTTTGTGAAACATCAAAGTCAAAATAAGAAATGCATTAATTCACCTCTTCGCTCCAGTTATGGGTTTAAATAATAGGGCAGATTGTGTTTTATAGCCTTGGCTGGCAACCAGTCTACCGCAGAAAGCAATGGCAACCTACTGCGGGATAATCTTCTGCCCAGTTAGTCATGTATCTTTCGTGACTTGATCGCCCAAGGCTTGCATCACGTAACAGATTGACAGACTTAAAAGTTGGTAACGTTAGATATTTATGTCTAATTTTTTTTTCTATTTAAATTATAAAATCCATATATGGTATGTAAATTAAGAGAGCTAACTAGTGACATTTTCTAATGCTGGTGCATGTGCATTTATATTTGATCAAAACCCACCAACTATGCTAGGCGGACTTTGTTACAATTTCTCTGAGAGAGTGATTAACCTGGCGGAATGACGTTTGATAGAAAGCCAGTAGGATAATTTGTAATTTCTGAACAGTTCTGTCTATCCAATTCTACTCACAGTTGAGTCTACTCCAGTCATGGTTTTCAGACACTTCTCAAAGATGCCGCACGTAGTGCTTATTACTCCCAGTCGAATATTATCATGACGTAACCTCCCAGGCAGGTCACTACTGGTGAGATTAAAATCCGTGTTTCACGGTTGTAATCTTAACGTTCTAATCCCTTGGCTACGTGACCATGGTTAAGAGTTGATAAAGCGAACATATATCCTATATAATTACCCGTATCCTATAATGAATTGTTTTTTATTTTAAAATAATAATATTCCATGTAATTTTAAGATAGTTCGTTTTTCTCTATTTTAATACCTTTCCAAAAGAACTATAGATGTTGATGGTTATATTTCTCATAAACATCTCTAACAATCTATTCAAAATGGACTTCACATTTTATACGTTTTAAATGACAATTTGATGTCATATTTCTTCGACATCAGCAAAGATGTCAGCTTGTAGAAATCCACTTGCGATGTTTCAATCAATCTATGCTTAAGGGCTTCTTTTTCATTCACTGTCAGGTCGTATCTTACCGAAATGATAATGGTGTTCGGATGTTTAACAGTGCCTTTTGGCAAACAATCCGTTAAGTTACTTGTCATGACTTTATGTGGCTGTCATCAGCTTTCATTCCCTGATCTGACGTATTGATCTTTGTTTTAATCCAGACAGTTGTATTATGGAGAGCAAACCTGTTGTTACTCGCCATTCTTCGTGATTCATTGAAACTTCTAAGCTCAGTTATGCTTAATGTTATACTTTTTACGGAATATATCCATTTATGTTAGCGTGTTTATATTTTCATCGTTTGCACTGAGCAAAATGTCGACTGTTTAGATCGATCAAAGGGTTTTGTTAAAAGAATGCTACATTAAGTTTAAATAAACGTTTTAATGCCTTGTTTCTTTTTTAGGATTGAGTTTCCCGTTTCGTTTAATGCATAATTCCATTCTACAATTCTAACGAGGCTTACGGCCATATCACATTGACATCCGGTTCGCGCTCGATCACCGAAGTTAAGCAACGTTGGGCCTGGTCATTTCTTAGATGGGTGACCAGGTGCTGTAAGCGTTTAGTGACGGATGTGCGTTGTGGTGCAGTGGATATCAGCTCGGAAAGAGAAATCGGTGAGCCGAGTTCGAATTTCAGTTGAATACCCTGCATTCACTTAAGCACTGGTATCCTTGGGAAAGGTATTAATCCGTCCTTTGTCTCCAGTTATGGGTTAAATAACAGGGTAGGACTTGGGGACCCTGCCCTTAAAAACAAATCCCAATGAATCTTGATACTCTAAAAAGAAAAAAGTATTGCTAAACGCAAAAACTTATATAAAAAGAACAAAAAATTATTGAAAGAAAAAGGTATTACCAGCAATAAATAAATAAAATTTAGTTGGTAATAAATGACCCACCGAGGTTGATATACCATAAAACAAAACAACCAACCAACAATTCTAACGTATCTGCCTAACCTCTGAAATTGTATGTAATATTAATTTTATCTTAATATAAGGAGATAGATTTGTCTATCATTCCGTATAAGTTGTTCTTCGGTTTTTAGAACGAGGTAGACGTTTAACACTTTTTCCTGTTTAGGATTATTTTCCCGTTCCTATTGAAGTCTAATTCATAAACTCTTGTAAAATTAGTAACAGACTGTACTCAACTGTAGTTAATTGAATTTGACAGAATAACCCAGGTAAGTAGTTTATATAAGAGCATGGGAGATTCCACTCTGCTATCAAGGCAAGTCTATTCTGTAGGTTCTGAATGGCTGATGATCCCTGTGTGAATATTGTGCTCAATAAATATCAGCACAATATCCATCCTATGATTACAAGAGAGGGACATGTATTGAGTTACAACCCTGTTTATTTTTGTCTGCTAATTTGACGCTAGTTGGAAACAACCTTGCGAAGGTGAGTCTCCCACCCTTAATTGTTCATCTCTCCACTCCATCGAGTGAGGGTAATGGTCTTTGAGAGGATGTGAATTCTTTGTGGTCCGGCTGATTGTATAGGAATAGTCTTGACAATGCACAGGCGATTTTTTATGGCTTGGTGATGTTGTCTGGTTTTCTTTGACATGTGGGACATGCGTACTGGCTCTTGTGCGTCCCTGATACTTGGTGCAGGGAGCTCAGATAGAGCACTAGGGATAGGAGTAGGGATTACAGGTGTTTGAAGCATTCTGAAAAATCGGCGGTTCCGCAACGTGATCCTGCCCGATTCATTCATCCAGATTCGGTACTGGCGGTTAGGTAGTGTCGTGACAAATCTACCTGTTGTGTCCCACCTGTGATTGGTTGGGCATTGTAATGATAACATCTCCTCTTTTTGAAGAAAAAGCAGGGTATGGACCGTACGGTTGTATCTTTTTATCAGGCGGGCATTACATTGGTACAGGGTTTTCTCGATTTTGAGCTGCAACTGTCCACTTCCGGTTGAGGCTTGTATAGCCTGGTTTGGGATGGTATGAAATCCCGTAGACGACGGTTTAGTAGAAGTTGTACTGAAGATAGGCAATTGGTCAAGATGGGCATGTTTCTGTACTGTAGGATGGCCCGTGCTGCTTTGTTATTATCTAGGGATGCTTGGGTTTCTGTGTTAATATTTATTTACTATGTATGTCATTTTATTTACTATGTATTTATTTTTTCCTTAATAGGAGTAGATAGGTTTGTTTATCGTCCAGTTCAAAATGTACTCCTTATTTTTGACAGGGTTGGAGGTTTTTCATTTATTGTATAAATTTTAAAATTTTATTTACTATTTATTTTTTCCTCAATATGAGTAGGTAGATTTACCTGATCGTCCGCTTCGCACCCTTCTCCGTTATTTTGTTTAAGATGATTAGAGGTTTATCCTTTGTTTCAGTTTTAGTATTGGGTTTCCGGTTTTTACCAACGTTTTTTTTTTCATTTTCTTTCAGTACAATTACTTCTTTGCATTAATTGACATGAATTGATGTTAAAATAAAAAAACAAAAAAATAAAAAAATTCCAAGCTTGCTGACATTCATTGGATGTTATCTAAACCATAAAATATTCTTCAAATACTTGTCTACCTCAAACAGTTTTAAGATTTATTTGCAGATATTGTGTCTATAGAATTCTGACAAATTCCAAAGCAGAATCTGTATCCAGGCTTCAATTTCTTCCCCACCATCTTAAAGTCACTTTCCTATGCCATTTCTGTCAATATTTTTATGGCAATTGCTCTGAAAAGATCATTTCTTTGAAAACTTGACTTCAGTATTTTAAGCATAGAACTAGATTGGTAGCTTCATCTCATCATTTCACTACCAAAATTTCTAATTGTAAGCGAAAAGTTCTATTTTAATGTTTTCTTCTCTCAAATGTCTTTTCACGCGTGAAACTTTTTTTTCTAAAATATGGTATTTCTATCAACTACTACAGACCCACGTATGTCAATAAAATATTACATCCGGAAGCAAGGCAATCAGGAAATTGGTGGTTTTAAGGAAGGTGGAACCAGCATAAAAATCGCAAATGTTCCCAGAAGTGGCAGTATCTGTTAGGGTTTCAGGTTATGAGAAAATAGTGAACCTCCTACAAAAACAAATATCTATGAAAATATAAAAATATAACATAGTAAAATTATCAGCAATACATTTTAAATAAAAATTTCCGACAATACACATTTATAGTAAAATTCTAAACAATACCTATTTATATTAAAATTACCTATAGTACAACTTTAAAGCAAAATAAACAGCAATAGAGTTTTATAGTAGTATTACCAACAATACATTTTATAGCAAAACGATCAACAATAGCTTTTATCTCTAGTTGAAGGCATGCAGTTACGTTCAAATATATTTACTGGAAGCCATATAATTGTGTTCAAAATGTTTAGATTTTTGCATTAAATAACCCATAGAGATGTTGATATGTCGATAAACAATATCATCCAATCAACCATCAACAACTATAATTCAAAGAATTTAAATGGGACGCCAGTCGTTTTTCCTGCCACTTTAAATCATGTTTTTTAAATGTTCTTTTAAGTTATAAACGTTTTCTTCAGTTTCCCGCGCTCACTGTAAGCCCTTGCGTTTTAGTAGCTTTATGACCTTTCTTGAGATGAAATGATTGAAATAAAATAAAAATAATGAAGCAGGCAAGTTCAAAATCGTATATGTGGTCGTAGAAGATTTATTTTTCAATCCTATTGCTATGGGTCCTGGGTATGCCGGTAAACTGCACCCGGCAGCAAGGCCCCTGATTGGGATGTTGTGAGTAGCATAGAACGTATTCTTAATTGCTGCTGTTCCCATGTTCACCCTGATTCAGACTGCTAGCACCTGTTAGGGTACCAGATATAGGCAAATATTTAACCCCCAAACTGGGGTGAAAACACTATGAAATTATAAAAATAGACGTTTTATATATATATATATATATATATATATATATATCGGAGTGAATACAGAACGAACAAAGAATTCTTACAACGTCCCAAACATTAATTTAAAACAGTGCTCGGTATATAATTTATAGCGCTGTGAATATTTATTATAAATTTAGAACAATTTTTCTATATATATCCACATATATCTCCAAAATTACAACGCTCAGAAACCCCCACCAACACCCCAAAAATAACTGACCAAATATAAGAAAAGAAGCTCTTTCCATTTCTTTACATACCGCCTGATGAGACATTGAAGTCGAAATGTCGAAACAAATGTACTTTTGTCGTGTATAGGAAAATTATGTACATGTTCTAAAATATAATTTATAATGAATATATATATATATATATATATATATATATATATATATATATTTAAAGAGACTTTTATAGAAAATATAATAATTTTAAAGGGAAAATATTACTAACAATACATTTTAGAAAACAATTTGCCATTATACATTTTTTGAAAAAATATCAGCAATACATTTTTGAATACAAAACTAGAAGACAGGTTCATTTTTCTAAAATAAAAAAAAAACATTTCGTAAAAATGTTTAGTATTAAATATCCCACAGAGGTTGATATGCCGTTAAAGAAATCCTACCGCTATGTTATCACTATTTCTATAGCAAATGTTTAAATGAATTCCAGTCTTTAGTTCTATTATTTCAGGGCTTCACTTCAAGGACACTCCATTAAGAATCCACATAGACGAATCAACATAATTTCGCCAATAACTGCCATTTCTGGAGCAGACTGAAACATAGATAATATTCTGATTACAAACTTAAAAATTTAATATCAAATGTCAGTTATTATCTACAATGTCGTTCAAAATTTCTAACGCTCACTCAGAAAAAAAGAGCCATAACTGAATATTTCTGTTGTGGCAATGCACCACCGCTTCTTATAAAACTAGAATAAAGTAATTTAGATTTCTGTTTTAATTTCCGAGCAGGTAACAGTTATACAAAGAAGGGGAAAAAGTTTAGGATTGAATACGTGAGAACATAACAATATACATGAGGGTCATTGAAAAAATTCTAAGCCTAACCCAGAAAGAAGAGTCATAACTGAATATTTTTGTTAGAGCAAGACACTACCACTCCATATAAACTATAATAAAATAATTTAGATTTCACTCTTTATTTATGTACAAGTGAATACAAATATGAAAGGTATGCAACAAATGTAAAATGGACAAAGCAGATTCTTGAGTGTCATAACGTATCTGCAAAAAGGATGGATTGAAACGCAAGTGTATCCATGAGGAAATGGTACAGACACTTTCTGTGGACACTTAATTCTATGCAACTGAAAAAAGTGGACTGCAAAGTTCAAGCGAGATAGAAAAAGCACAGAAGATGAACTTCATCTAAAAACCTCAGCCAACAATGAACAAGTTTATGACAGACATCTTAGTTCTTAAGCATTAGTTCTGGTTCTGGTTTTAACTAAGACCTTTGAAGATGAGCCAGCTGTTTGCAAGATGAATACTAAGAATGCTGATACCAGAGAAGAATCTTAAAAGGGTTCACATTATCAGAACACATCGACACGCTTCCAGGCTGACCCTGAGAATTCCCATCGCAGAATTCCAACCAAAATGAAAGATTCCAAGCAAACAGTAGAAACATTCTGATTCTTCACCCTAAATAATTCAAGCAGACAGCATAATGATTTTTGTTTTTATATTTTGAAGGCGTAATTTTTATAGAATACCTGAAGAATGGGAAAACAATTAATAGACAGTACTATGCATCAGAATTAAAACAATTAAAGGACGCAGTCAGAGGGATGGTGTGCTCTTGTTCTAGGAATAACGCGCCTGTTTACACTGCACAGGTTGCAGTAGGTGAAGTCAGCTGTGGCTTTGAATTGCTGCTCCATCCCTTTTAGCTCCATCTGACACACACACACATATACATATATATGTATATGCTTCCATCCTTCGATTGAGCACTCTGAAGAGGGGTGGATTTTAAAAACATTAGCTACTAACTGTTATTTACGTAAGGTTCTTCGGTAATGAATTACTCACTTTTGGCTATTGGCGTTTGTTTACCTAATGGATATAATACGCTAAAATTCTCCTTTCTTTGCCGTGTGACGATAGCTTAGTATTAGAATCCCTAACTAATGAAAAATTGCTCGAGTTTAATTCCCAGCTAGAAGCAACCTGATGTCTAGCAGCACTGACGAGCTGTAATACAGTGAAACATTCCAGTATATATATATATATATATATATATATATATAGTTTAATGAAAGGAATTTGTCATATCAACTGAAGTTTCATGAGGATACCGTTATGACTTCACTCATCTGGGTTGGTTTTCTCGAGCAAGAAACCCAGCATGAAACTTTAAAGTCGACATGAACCTTTAAAGTCGACATGAACCTGCTCAGTTAAAGTTACAAATTCCTTTTCTTTTGCACTAAAACTATCAATGCGACATCTCCATCCAAATATTGAGCACTTTACGATAAAAAAACCTGCTCGCCAAAATACCTACAAGTCAACTATATCTCTACAAATGCTCTACATCTGTATTGAGCACTTAATAAAAAATGAATATTAAACTGTGGAATATATATCCATTAGTTCATTTGTTTAAACAACTATTAAAACTCAGTGCAGATCAAATATGGATCGGTCGGTATCATACAAGATGATAAAATAAAAACAAATGGGAAACGAAGATCAATCTAACATGTTTCAATTTTATGGAATCTTCGTCAGAGACTTACAAACACATTACAAAGAGACAAAAATTCTGGTACTGAAAATTTTCTGTGGTTAGTTCTCATGAGTCACATTTTTTAAAACCGTAGATAATATAATGTATGCAAGTTTCTGAAGATTCTTGTATGTGTAAGTGAGCATCGTATAATAATGTGTGTTCGAACACAAGAGAAACTTGAGTTTTAACAAACGATCTAAGTCTCACTTTTCATCAAAGTGATACTGAACATAACTCTGATTTCACGAATGTCACCTCAATTAAAAAATCTATAAAGAGAAAGTAGATTGAAATCTCAACAATGACATTATTATCTCATATAAACAGACGCCTCATATAAAATTACATCGACATCTTTTTGTGAAGCCTTTCTTTAAAAATTTAACTTATATCTCATCTAATACAAAGAATACATGCTTAAAAAGATGAGCCATAAATTCGAATGATTTGACACACTTCTGGGATGGCCTGACCGCAAAAAGGTGAATACATTAGAACTTCCACTGGAAAAAGACACATACACAATTACGTACACACATTACCATCTGATGCCTATTTATACATATAAGAATCCACATAAACTTGCATACATATATAATTATCTACGGTTTTCATGCACATGACACGGGTTCAACCAATGAGAATTGACCCAAAGAAAATCGAAAATACCAGACATTTTTCTCTGTTTTCTCTGAGTGTCTGACAAAGATTTACGTAATGTAAAACATGTTATATTGACATACGTTTATTATGTGATTTGTTCCTTATTTTTCACACATTAATCACGCACACACACACACACACACACACACACACACACAAACACACACACATATATATCTGTGTGTATATATGTATGCGTGTGTATTTATGTATGTTATATATATGTATATATTATGCATCTCTATATATGCATATATATACATATATATATATACATTCATACACGCATATATATATATATGTACATATAGATATATTTGTCTGTACATGTATGTGTATTTTTATATATGTACGTGTATGTATATATATATGTTTGTATATATATATATGTACAGCAGGCGATAGGTAAATTGTCGCCATTATATATATCTTTCTCTCTATCGAAATGCGCAGATATCTATTTATTAGTTGGCAAATATACTGACATGTGTATTATCAATGTACATTAATATATATCAATGATCAATGATCATACGAAGCACAAATTGTATATATATATATATATATATGTATATATATACATATGTGTGTGTGTATGTGTATCTATATATATATATATATATATATATATATATATATTGGCATTCACTTGTTTTGCCTTATTCCTTGTATTATACATTTCTACATACCTTTATTTTTACACACACACATGCACAAATGCAATCATACACAAATACGCGCGCAAATCTATGTGTGTGCATGTGTGCTTCATATGAATATGAAGGTATATAGAAATGCATAATACAACAAGAAATAAGGCAAAACAAGTAAATGCCAATAGGACGAGTAAAGAAACAGAATTGCAAACCATCACTGGATATGAATAACATATATTATTGAAAATCTAAGCTGAGAACTCGCGACTGGTGCAGAAATACTTCCGGCAAGTAGAGTTATGAATAGATTTCACAGATCGGTGTAAAAGAAAGCGTCAAACAATATGAACAAAATCAAAGCCCGAAAAATCGACTCAAACATATTCTATTATTGACTAGGAAGACTATTCGGAACTTTCCGGGACAAAACAACTTAAATGCTAATTCTTCTATTTAAATAAGCATTGTTATATTTTGTTTGTATTAATGTGTCGGCTGCATCTTGCAACAGAAATTAAAAAAAATATATTAAAAAATAAATTAGATCAGAAAATTGTTTAAAATCACATGATTTATTGTAGATTTTGAGAGTAGAAATTGAACAATAAAACGACGCGCTTCGAATCCTTTTAACGTATTATTTTATCTATTTTTTCACAAATATCTTCCCACAATCTCAGAAACTGCTGATTGCCCCTGTCATTATTTTATTTTCACAATACATTTTTATTGCATGGATAGCAATTTCCTTTATGAAATGATCATGCAGGAAAAGAAAGTCCCCCCCCCCAAAAAAAAAATCACCGAAGTTTTTGGCGGATTTGCTTTCTATAAATTCAAATTTACCGTACGGTCAAATTTTGTAAAATACATGTTTAATGCTTTGGCCCACATTGTCAGTGTTATTTATAGCTGAGGTTTATTAGTTGTTGTTTTTTAATCGTATCACCCTGAGCAAGGCGGTAACACCACTGATGTGCAGTGGGCTACGTAATAGTGAAAAGATTGGAAAAGAGAAAGCCAGAAACCACATCCTAAACAGGGAACAAGGGATGAGCCTCTTTACCTGTTCAATAGAAGTGGGTGGAGTGTGAACCGGGCGATAGATAGATCTATCTACTCCAATTGAAAAAAACAACAACAAAAAACAAAGTGAGAAGATTGGAAAAGAGAAAGCCGGAAACCACATCCTAAACAGGGAACAAGGGATGAGCCTCTTTACCTGTTCAATAGAAGTGGGTGGAGTGTGAACCGGGCGATAGATAGATCTATCCACTCCAATTGAAAAAAAACAACAACAAAAAACAAAGTGAGAAGATTGGAAAAGAGAAAGCCGGAAACCACATCCTAAACAGGGAACAAGAGATGAGCCTCTTAAGCTGTTCAATAGACATGGGTGGAGTGTGAACCGGGCGATAGATCTATCTATTACAAATGAAAAAAAAAGCAAAGTGAGAAGATTGGAAAAGAGAAAGCCAGAAACCACATCCTAAACAGGGATCAAGGGATGAGCTTCTTTACCTGTTCAATCCCTTGTTTCCTGTCTATCTATCTACTCCAATGTATTTCTAGGCTTTTAAAATCATACCCCTTTTCCACGCAGACCCAGCCAATACTGACTTTTGAGTCATCCGTCAGTTAAAATTTTCCTAATTTTTAATTACACACTTCGACTCCTCTTGACAACTTATAATCCGCTCACGAAATAACTTCCGTTTCATAGAATAACTTACTAACTAGGTCGTCCCTTAGGACGCCGATATATGTCATTGTATGGGTTTTTGTTCCAGGGAGCCAAGGGACTTTTCGATATGACAGACACCATATTGGGAATACTACCATAACCCATTCGTATATCCTAAAAAAGGGTTTCTTCCACTATCTGAGAAATGGTAAGATCAATTCACCATAAAACACATTTTGATAATCTACTGTGATTTTATTTCAACCCGCTTAAATTACTAGCAAAAACTTAATATAACCTTTTTGAAAGACTGATTTACATTGCATGTTTCAGTTTGAAAGAGAACTTATTTTCAAAATTATAATTAAAAAAATATAGTCATTCTCTCAAATCACATAATTAAGGTAGTATTGAACGGACATTCCTCCCAATACTATCACACGAACGCGGGTGTCCCTTAAGGCTCTATTCTAGGTCCTACACTTTTCCTTATCTACATTATCTCCCCGATGTAATAATTTCCTAAGTGGTCATAAAAGCTGACAACACTACGGTTTACTCTCGCCTCGATCCCAAATCTGCCGAGGCTGACAAAACAAAGCTTGCTGCCGAGCTTAAAAAGGACCTCCAGTCCGTGATGAACTGGGGTAAGAAATTTTAATGCTTCTAAAACGAAGCTGCTCTCTATTAACCATCACAGACAATCGCTCCTACCCTCTCCCCATTAGCATGGATCAGGCTAGTCTTCCTGAAATTAAAACACTGCGCCTCCTCGAGTTAACTCCCACAACAGACATCAAGTAGAATGTCTATATAGAATTCCATAGCTAAATCCGCTGCTAAGAAGGTCAGTTCTCTGTGCAGGGCTAGGAAATTTTTCCCGTCTGAAACAATCCTGCGCATATACAAATCTACCGTCCGCCCATGCATTGAATATTGCTGACATATCTGGTCGTGTGACCATGCAATCCACCTAGTGTTCCTTGACAAAATCCAATGGAGTAGCTGTAATGTGATCGATCCCGACTTGGCAGCTCAGATATTGTCACTTTCTCCCCGGCGCAGTGCGGCTTCCCTGTGACTCTTCAACAAATACTTTCATGGCTTCTGCTCTGATGAACTTAGCTCACCGGTGCCCCCTATATAATAATTTACTCGAGCTACAAGATTAGCAACTATGTCCCACACTTTTACTCTGAATCCAATAAGACGTAAACGCAAACTCTAATCCAGCACCTTTATTTCTCGCACTTGCCGCTTGTGGAATCCCCTTCCGTTTACTTGCTACAATCTCCAACAATTTAAATGTAAAGTCAATAGTCCTCTCCTATTTCTTTCACTAACTTGCATCTTCTCTCATGCTCTCATCTCATTTCTTCAATATTATCATCCCTCTCTTACCCGCTTCCTGACACCCTATGTATTCTGTCCCTCCTTCTCATAACTTTCCTTATATGTAAATCCCTGCACAACAGTGGCAGTACAATGCCTTGCTTGGGGTGATACGATTATAAAATCACTAACAAAAGTCTTATCTAATTTAAAACAAATAAAAAAATATCCGTTTGAATACCAGTTTTTATTTAGAAACAAATTCGCCGCTATCCAATAGGTTGATATACTGTAAAAGAGACAAACATCGACGGCGCAATGTTTAAGAAGCTTGTATTGCTTGAACAATTACAACTGTGTAGTGAGTTCGATTCCCTACTGTAGGATCCATATTTTCTGCATTGCTACATCTAAGCTACGCTTAGTACATCGCTATTTCAGGACACAATCTTATGTGTTCTCTCAGTTTCTGTCAGTGTCGGAATTATTGGACCTCATTAAGTGTTCAGTATGAAGTATTTTCTGCATGACACCATTGAAGTTTAATGCTACAAAACTGGTCTGTAAGTTTCTCCCATTTACCAAAGCTATTATCTCGTCGCTGATATTTTCATTGCAACAGTGGCAGCAAGTCTTCCGCTTACCATACGTTGCCAATAGGCTTCCCGTATTTTGTTCCCAGGACTACAATTTTTTATTAATTTAGAGGTGTCCTTTGCTTAGAGTGATTGCCAACAGCTAGACTTCAGTTTTCCCTGTTGATTCAACCATGATCGGTGGTGAAGAACTGGATTTATACATTTTCAATTGTTTTTTTTCTGTGCGTAATTGACTGTAACATACTTGAATGGAGTTTGTACTCGGCTCTTCAAATTCTCATTCCGAGCTACTAATATATCCTTTACATCATACACACATAAAAAATTACCATGAAAATATACATTATTTCAAACGGTAAATGTTTTAAACTTAATGTGTTTTAATGCATGTGTTAAAAGTAACAAGTCACAGCTAATATGGAAAAAAGTAATTTCGAAGCAGTATTTTTAAAAGTATTATGGATATCTCCACACGATCTCATAGGTTCAGAAATAGACTCTATAGTAGATTATCATAAATAAGTTCGGTTTTGCTGAACCACTTGTAATGACAATTGTATCATCTTGAACACTAATGATACGTGGCACTTAAGAACGAATTCGGAGTAGATTATTGGCCACAGCTATTTTGGTACTCGCTCGCAACTTTCAGGTAGAAAATCCTAATTTTGAGAAATGGTAAATGTTTTAAACTCATGTGTTTTAGTGTACGTGTTGAGAGTAAGAATATAAAGCTAATATGCAAAACATGGATTTCGAAGAAGTATTTGTGAGGTATTTTGGATATCTCTACATGATTTCCTTAGCTGTTAACCTCATTATCTACTTATATATTTATCCCCAATATTGAGCACTTTTAATCGTACAGCATACCTTAAAAGTATTTTATTGTATATATATATATATATATATATATATATATAAATTAAAAAAGGATTAATTCAATGATGTTGAATGACCATTTCGATATGAAAATCCCCACGGGGGATAACACATCACGTCAGCAACTGAAAAATCCTTTCAGAAACTGGAGAAAAATCAGTCTAATTTTCCCTTTTTAAATAGATTTGCAAAGAAATTAAAAAAGAAAATAAAAAAGAAAAAGAACAAAAGAAAAAGATAAAACAAAATAAAAACAAATAACCAAGAAAGGAAAAAATTGACATCGTCTGTGTTCGCAAAAAAAAAAAAAGAGAATTGTAACTTAAAAATTAACAGACGGCCGTGTTGAACTGATGTAAGGTTAAGCAACACAGAAAAAAGGTGGGAGATAAGAGAGATAATGGATATATATATATATATATATATATACAATAATTTAATTATTTCATTCCAAGCAAGACAATAATGCCGCTAAGAATCAAGGGATTATTTGAAGTGAAAGAGAATGAGAAAAACGTAGATGAAGAAACAGGAAACCCAGTTTTAAACCGGAAACAACGAATAAACATCTTCTGCTGTTAAAAAAACCAGGGAAGAATTGATAAACTAAGCTATGCTTAAATCAAAATCCATTTCAGTTTTTGGCAACCAGTTGTAATGACAAATGTCTAATTGTAACTAATCTTACTAATCATTTATTGAAATTAGGAATAAATTTGGCTTGCACTAATATAATTTATTTTTTGCAAGTGACAAGCAGATTAAATGAAAAGTATTGTTTGAGACTGTCCCATCATATTTACCTGATCTTGTGCTATTGGTTAGTACAATGTTTATATTTTTGTAAATGTGGAGCAATGGATATCGGCTCGGAATGAGAAATCAGAGAGACGAGTTCGAATTCCAGTCGAACTCGTTTCATTCCCTTACGCACAAATACCCTTGAGAAAGGAATTAATCCAACTCTTCTCCCTCCTGGATTCCAATAGCAGAACAAATTGGGTTTTACAGCCTTGGTTGGTAAATGGTCTACCACAGAAAGTAATGCCAACCTAGTGAGAAAATTCTTCTGCCTAGATATGTCTTCAAAGAGACATGATCGCTCAAGCGTGTATCACGTATGGTAATTAACTGACTGAAAAGAGTTCTATGGGAATCCATTATCTAATGAAAACAAAACGCGAGCTGTTCGACGAAAATTTATTTCTATCAAAACTGCTGAATTGTACTCAACATCGCAGAGCTTCTATATGCAAGTCATGGGGAATAAAATTAAATAAAATGTAAACGTAGATTTTTTAAGCATAAAGTTGATAAACAATAACAACTAAATATATTCTGCTTTTTCCTGGATTAACATAAGACATCAGCAAAATACAAACACTCAGCTACCAGTGTTTTCACTTGCTTTCCTTTTCACTTAATCTTGATGCCATCTTATACCATAGGCATCAACTCTTATAAAACGATCAAGAAAATAAAAAAAATAAAACAAAATAAAACACTACCGATGTATTAGCTTTCCTTAAACACAAATTTATCCTTACCGTTAAAACATATAACAAAGAATTTGAAATTAAATTTAGTTTTATTACGAGTAGCACTCGTCTTGGAATTTTCTCGATACAATTAACAATTGTCGCACGTAGAAAGAATTATTCTTAGGAAATCATCAGAATTGAAAATATCCAAAAAGGTTAACCAAAAAGAAAAACATTGCTGAATATTCTTCTTATTGTATGTGCCGTATCCCTTCAAGACGTAGACGATCATCGTCTTCGATATCTCTTTATCCTTCTTCTTCTTCTTCTTCTTCTTCTTCTTCTTCTTCTTCTTCTTCTTCTTCTATATGCCTTGTCCCTTCAGAACGTAGGCGATCATGGATCTCCACGTCTCCCTATCCCTTGTGGCTCTTAGTATGTTTGTTCCTGTTGCTCCTGGCAACCCCCGTTCCGTCATCCACCTGATCAGACCCTGCAAATATGTTATCCGCTGCCTTCTTCTGTCTCTCCTTCCTTCTATCTGTCCAGTCAGTATCAGGTTCCCCAGGCTCTCCTTCCTCATTGCATGTCCCAGGAACTTCAGTTGTCTCTTCCTGATGCTCAGCATCAATTTCCCTTTTGTTGCCATTCTTTCTAACACTTCGTCGTTGCTTGTATGCTCAGTCCACGATATCCGTAGCATCCTTCTGTAGAACCACATTTCGGCCGCTTCTAGTTTTGTCCTCATTTTCGATTATATTGTCCAGCATTCACAGCCGTATTGAAGAACTGACATCACGTAGAAGTATAGCACTCTTTTCTTCGTTTCTATTGAGATTTTCCTGTGTGTTAGTATTTTGCTCATCTTCTGGAACGCGTCCTTTGCCATGCCAATTCGCCTTCGGATCTCCGTGCCGCACTTTCCATCTCCTGTTAGAACACTTCCTAGGTACTTAAATTCTTGGACTTGTTTGATTCTGTTATCCCCCACCTGTATTTGGCATTTTGGGTTGTATCTTTTGCTAATGACCATGCACTCAGTTTTCTTAAAGTTTATTTGTAGTCCTTTCTTGTCACTCTCCACTGCTACTTTCTGTATGAGATCTTGCAGTTTCCTTTCCGTGTCCGCAATCAGTACTGTATCGTCCGCGTATCTTATGTTGTTCAGGTTGTGGCCTCCAATAACAAATCCTGGTGTGTCATCTAGGGTCCTCAAAATATTCTCGCTGTATAGGTTGAACAAATCCGGTGACGTAGCCCTTAATATACTTTCTATTGTTACCCCTCCCAAAACGTGCTTTGCTATCTATTTGCTCAAGCTCATCATTATGTTACATTAGCTGTCTCACTGTACCTTTATCTGTCATGTGATTATCAGATTTTCCAAGGCAGCCTTCCTCATTACAAATCCAAAAAACATTAGCTGACTTTCACTGATGTTTAGTATTAGTTTCTTTTTCTTTTCCATCCTTTACCAAAACCTCGCCGTTGCTCACCTGTTTGGTCCATGATATCCTCAGCTTCCTTCTGTAGAACCACATTTCGGTTGCTTTCTGAATGTTAATAAATCAATATCTCAACTAAAATAGACGTATAACGTTTTTACAAAATTTGAGGAATATTGGCATCAAGTAATGCTTCTGTTACCATAACAACTTACTATCACATTACTAAGAAGGAGCGATCAAGATGTAATACTGATAAATATACATTCAATGTTTTTTTATAACATAAAGTTTATTAACTCCTATTCTTCTTGTGTTAGTTAAAACTGACAAAAATTATTCAGGGCAGTGTCTGTGTGTGTTTTAATTTTTTAATTTTCGTGAAACAGAAGCAACTTTTTAGATTACAAGTTTTAATGAAGTTCGTTTTGCTAAATCCACTAATGACCAATGTCACGCTAAACTGTATAAAGTATAAAATAAAATAATTGTAGCCTTTACTACAAGTAGGCACTTTTCACCATGTATGTGACAATCAGTCGGTCAGTCTGTGGAAGTGCGTTGTGGTGCAGTGAATGGAGAAATCGGGGAGCCGAGTTCGAATTCTAGTTAAACTCCTTGCATACACTTACGTGCAAATACCCTTGGGAAGGGATTAATCCGTCTCTTATCAACATTTTTGTGTTAAAAAACAGAACAGATTGGGTTATATAGCCTTGGCTGGCAACCAATCTACCACAAAAAAAGTAATGGCAACCTACTGCCCAGTCAGTCATGTCTCTTTTGAGACACGATCGCCCAAGCCTGTATCGCGTATGACACTTAACTGACCGATGTGACAATAGGTTAGTGTAAGTAATTGTATCTTAAAGTAGATGCTTTTAGCTTCCTTTAAAAATTTGAGGGGTTTAGCTCAAATAGATCAAAAGTTACAAAATTTAAACACGATTTTCTCTTTTTTTATTTTGCGGCGGAAAGTACTTTTCAGGTCCAAACATCTCAATCATACTTTTTGCTCCGATTAAAATGATTTGGGAAATGCTTTGTTTACATGACTTGGAATTTGGATAACTCAAAATTTTTCATCCGTAAATAATCCTATCAATTTTAACGCGTACAAGAAGATAGTTTCGCCTATTATCCGGTTCACTCAACTTCCAGGTCTTTCCAAAAGGAGTAGAGGATGTTTGCGTGTTTCATGTTTAGAAGCTGGTTTCCGGTTCATTCTAAAGTCTTTTCATTCTATTTTACTACTAGTAGCCCATTGTGCAGCCGGTTATTCTCACAACATTTCTCGGGGACGTTTCACACCTTATTCATACGCGAGAATCAGAAAACTAGATACAGGACGAATCGATTGATTCCAAATAATCCACTGGCACATGTATGCTCAACAGATTTAAACTCCACTGAGTATGGATTGAACGCATTGCAAAATTTGATATATTTCCCGCCTAATATTCGACACAGTTGTAACTTAATTATGAATAGTTATGGATTATTCACACACACATACACACGCGCACACACGCATATATATATATATATATATATATATATATATGGTGTTGAGTTGTGATAATGTTTAGCACCAAAATTGTTTTTTCAGTAGTTTTACCGAATAAAAGTTTTTATCGTAAAGTGTTCGATATCAGGATAGGTATAAAATGTTGATAGGTTTAATGCAAATAATTTGTCACTTTAAATGAGCAGATTCATGCAGACTCACAAAACTTAGAAGTCGGCATGAATCTGCTGGATTAAAGTGAATAATTCTTTGCCTTAACACACACACACACACACACACACACACACACATATATATATATGCATATATATATATAATTATTCTTTTAAGGCGAGACGTGGCTTCCCTGTGTCTCTTCTATAAATACTTTCACGGCTTCTGCTCCGATGAACTTAGATCACTGGTGCCCCCTAAATACGAATTTGCACGAGATACTAGATTAGCAACTAGATCCCACCCTTTTACAGTGAAACCGATAAAAAGCCGTAACTTCTACTCCAACAGTTTCTTTCCTCGCACTTCCCGACTGTGGAATTCTCTTCCCCGATGGCTACAATCTCCAGGAGTTTAAATGTAAGGTCAATACACACCTCCTAACACACTAACCAGCTCCCATTCTATCAAGCACTTTTCCCATCTACCCGACCCTCATCCTCGCTATCCTTACTCATCTGTCACCTTTCTCCTGACATTCCCTATGTCTATCCACTCCTTCTCTTTACCTTCCCCTATGTAGCCCCATGCGCAATAGTGGCAGTGGAATGCCTTGCTTGGGGTGAGATGATTTAAAAAAAAAATGCTATATAACATATAAATACAGTACAGCTTAAAACTATATTCATGAGTTAATGCTATGGATGTTCGTTTGCTGCAATAGATAAGGTTCGGAATAAGAAACCGGACAGCTGAGTTTTGATTTCATTTGAATTCGTTGCATTCACTTTTCTTTTTTTTTAACCATTTCACCCCGAGCAAGGCGGAAATGCCACTGATGTGCAAGGGGGCTACATAACTGTAAAAATATTAATTAGAAATGAGTGAGGAGTACAAACTAGTTAGAAAGGAACAATAGAAAGCTGAGAAAGAAAGGTGCAATGACAGATGCATAGGTGGAGAGAAAGGGAAGGATATACGGGGATGGGGAGAGAGCTAGAGTCCAATGGTTAGTAGATGAGTATTGACTTTGCATTTAAATTTTTGGAGGTTGTCGCCGTCAGGAAAGCAAGAATATGGGAGCGAGTTCCACAAGCGGGACGTGCGAGAGAAGAAGCTGTAGGAGTAGAATTGTCGTCTACATTTGGCTAACCTGACTGTGAATGGGTGGGACCTAGTTGCCACTCTGGTTGCACGAGTAAGCACCTGTTGAGGAGGCACCAGTGACTTAAGTTCGTCCGAGCAGAAGCCATGAAAGTATTTATAGAAGAGACAAAGGGAGGCCCACATTTCGCCGATGGGGAAGTGGCTGCAGTCGAGCCGCCAAATCAGTACCTATCACATTACAGACTCTCCTTTGGAGCCTGTCAAGAACACTGAGGAGAACGGCAGGGGCACCTGACCATAAATGGCAGCAGTACTCCATGCACGGACGGATGGTTGACTTGGATATATGCAGGATGGATTCAGGCGGAAAAACCATCCTGGATCGACATAGTGACCCAACCTTCTTAGCAGTAGATTTTGCTATGGATTCAATATAGTGGTTCCATTTGAGGTCTGAGGACATGGTAAGTCCTGAGAAGTCGTAGTGTATTGCTCTCTATGAGAATCGCTGGTCCATGCTTATGGGAGGCAGGAAGAGGTTGCCTGTAATGGTTGACAGAAAACAGGTTGGTCTTGGATGAATTGAAGTTGACAAGCCACTTCTTGCCCCAGTTCACCACAGAGTGTAGATCACGTTCAAGGTCAGCAGCGAGATTATGTCTGTCCGCCACGACAGGTTTCTTACTGGTGCGGGAGTATATTGTAGTGTCATCTGCGTAGATGCCTACTTGAGACTTGATCTCATATGGGAGGTCGTTGATGAAAATAAGGAAGAGCGTCGGGCCCAGGATAGAGCCCTGTGGGACACCAGCATTCGTGCTGTAGGACGAAAAGGCACGCCCATTCAAAACGACCTTCATTTTGCGAAAAGATGTTTAAGAAAGATTGGATTAGGTCAAGCAGGCGACCGGTAATACCGTAACCCCGTAGTTTGCATAGGAAGGCCAGAGTACCAAACCCTGTCGAAAGCCTTGGAGATGTCCAGAGCAACCGCGCGAGCCTCATCAGACTCATCAAGGGCCTGTAGCATGTACTCCGGTTGTTAGCAGGTCGGCCGTGGACCTAGCAAAGTGGAATCCATATTGCCTGTCAGAGAAGCGTTTGTGGGCAGTGAGATGATGAACTATTTCAGCATTGATTATGGCCTCGAATACTTCCCCGAATATAGGTAGAAAACTGATAGGGCGATAGTTGGATGGGTCCGAGGGTTCACCACAATTTTTAAATACAGGAACGACTAAAGAGAACTTCCAGCACGCAAGAAAGCAGGAAGCAGAAAGGCAGTAGTTAAATAGTTTAGAGAGGACAGGGGAAAGTTCAGGAGCACACCTCTTAAGGACTCTCACCGGGATTCTATCGTCTTCACACGCCTTATGGGGGTCGTGTTTTGAAATTACTCGGGATACTACTGTCGGGGTAATATATACGTCGTGCAGTTTGGCCTCAGTTCTAATCAAATAATATTACACCGCTTTTCCCTCCAGATATGCGTTAAATAGCAGGACAGATTAGGTGGTATAGCATTGGTTGGCAACCAGTCTACCGTAGAAAGTAATGACAACCTATTGCGAGTAAATCTTCTTTCTTTCTTTCTTTCTTTCTTTTTCGGGCATGGTCGCCTAAGCGTGTATCACGTGTGGCATTTAACTGACTGGGTTACAGTGGGTAAGAGTGTTCAGTATCAGGGATTGTGCAAAATTGAAAAGGGTATATTGAGATACACAGTGCAAGAGTTCAACCCGGAAACAGATTTTTACCATCTCAATGCCCACTTGTATATATATATATATAGCAGTCTGGAAGAATGGTAGACTTTGAAAAACAGTAGCTACTCTAGCATCTACGCATAGTTCATCTACGCATATTTCATTCAGCAATGAATTAGAACACTCTCAGCTATTGGACATGTATAATAATAATATACACGCTAAAAAGACTGCCTCCTTCTACCGAGCTCCCATAGCCCAAGAGGTAGAATCACCGACTGACGCCAATTCGGTCGGGTTTCAATCCTGGGTAAAAAAAACAATCGGATGTCTAACCGTACTGATGAGCTGCGAAACAGATCTCTCTGCAGATGAATATATATATATATATATATATATATATATATATATATATATGGTCATCGATCTTTTTTTAAACATCTTTAATTAAATAGGACTGGCAAGGAAAGTTTGATTAATTTTTTAATAAGTTTCTTTGACCATCCTAACATTTTCTAACATTGTAGGAATTAAGGAATACAAAAATTGCCCATAGTGTTATTGTCTTATACTTGTTCTTATTTGGTCATTTCTATAGACATTTTCAATAACGCTGTTATTTTCATGTTTTGACAGTTACGCAGGATTATATTTTTGTATTGTTTTTGCAAAAAATAAAAAAGCATTCATTTCAAGCCCTCACGTGCCGCGCGCTACTGGAAGTTGCGTGACCCTCTTAAAAAAACAAAAAATAAATTTGGATACTCCATTTCCAGCATTAAATAATTTACGGTTGATAGTAAGATGAAGGAGAGGCTTAAGGCATCAGGAATCTGGTTTTACAGAAGGATGATGAGGATTCCATGGACGGAGCACGTGTGCTATGATGAGATGTTGGAAAGGATGAAAACGAGAAGAAAACTCATACTAAATATCAGGAAGAGACGAAAATGAAGTTCCTGGGACACATAATGAGGAGGAAGGGCCTAGAGAACTTAATACTCACAGGTTGGAATAAAGTGAAAAAAAAAAACAAGGGAAAGCAGCGCGAGATGTACTTGTTAGGTTTGAGCAAATGTTTGGCGGAGCGGGGCTTAGAGGTACCAAGAGAAAAAATATTGAGTGCGACAAGAGACCATGCCAAGTGGAGGTCTATGATCGCCTACGTTCTGAAAGGACACGGCACATAAAGGAGAAGAAGAATGTTGATGGTAAGATAAAAATGTTCGATATATAAGGCTTCAAGAATAGTGAGATGTTTCTAATATTGGAATTTATTTAGAATTCTTGTGTTTTCGATCAAAATGTTCATTAAGAGTTATTTTAAATTATGGGTTAATGAATGTTTTTATGTCAATTTGCTTTTATATACCGACACAACTAATATTGGACACATTCAATATAAGCGCAACTCCCTTTATTCAAGCGAGGTAGGGAATTATAAGCTTTTCATTAGTTGGCTCAAATTTTTTGAAACTTCAGTTTAATTTGCAAAGATTTGACAAAAAATATTTATCAAAAAGAAAGATTTATACCCGTGGGCGTTAATGCCATTTTGATGATATTAGGCCTTTTCAGAGAAGCATTATGTATTCAGGAGTATTTAGGGGGTGCTATAATTTTAACAGAGTCGTTAAGATAATTTAACACTTGATGTTCTGATTGGGATAAGACACAACAGTTTGCACACAGATTTATTTTTATTTTTCTAAATATACAGTAAAACCTCGGGTCACCAACACATGTCATCACGAACAAATCGATTAACGAACAAATATTCCGAACAAAACACGTCTCGGGTGACAAACGGTGATTCAAGTAACGAACACGCAAGTTGGCAATAACAGTAGCGACAAAGTAGGAACATCATCGTTTAAATAAACTATCACTTCAGGAACGCATTAATCCATTTCAGATTAATTCTTATGGTAAAACTTTTAAACATTTCGGATCACGAAAAGCCTTCAGAAACGGATTAATCCATTTTACATTGATTCAAGTAGAAAATTTAATTTCAGTTTACAAACATTTCGACTCATGTACGACCTCCAGCAACGGATCAATCCATTTTACATTGATTCTTATGGCGAAAAATAAAGCGTATTTGTATTGGTATGGTCAATGATGTTCTCCAGAAACTGATTAGAGTATTGAAAAACAGGAGGATTTCGCTGGAAACAAAGAAGAGAGTGCTGAACTCTTATGAGATGTCGGTTCTTCAATATGACAGCGAATGCTAGACAATCTCATCAAAGATAAAGGAAAGCCACCAAAATGTGGTTCTACAGAAGAATGCTGAAGACACCGTGGACAAAACCTGTGAGCAACAACGAGCTTTTGGAGAGAATCAGAACGACAAAAAACCTGATACTTAATATATTTCGTCTTTAAATGAGTCACATTTACTGTAAAAAAAAACAATTCTTCATTCAGTTTAGGTTGTTAAACTTTGTTATTAATCAAGGAAAAAGATAAAAGTTAGCTGACGATTGAGTGTGTGTCAGCCGGTCTTATTAAATTTTATGCTTTGAGAAAAATCCCCACGCCACTGTTGAGCGCCGAATGATTTCTTTTGGCATTTAATGAAACGTGTATAAAAACAAAAACAATGAATCTCTTAGTTATCTCGAATGTCGTTGAATATTTTCATTTCTATTTTATGGTTTGAGTTTAATTAATCTGAAATAAATTGTGGAACCATTTACGCATTTTAAGTTTTGTAAATATTGTTATTTATTCATGATGAACAATTGAAAATAATGGAGGAGAGTTTATTTTCTATTGTGTTTCTTTTCCAAAATACGGTTTGGCTAATGAATTTCCCATTTTTCCTTGTCAGTAATCTCACACACTTAACCAACATATTCATCCAGTTGTAATATTAATATGTTCTTCTACACATATACGTACAAATATACGGTTTTTTAAAAAATTGTAAATAATCGTAAAATAACAATTAAAAAAGACAGGTTTCATCCAGTTAAACAGAAGGGATGTATGACAAAGATGTGTTTTCAAACCTGACTTATTCAACCGATACAGCGGGGCGAATGTGGGTGAATTGGAAATCCTACAAGGATTCATTATTAGCGGCCACAATCTCAGCAACATAAGATATACATATGACACAGTGTTGATAGCAAACACATAAAGAAAGTTATAAAAACGCATATAGAAGGTAGCGAAGGAAAGCGAGAAGAAAGGATTAAAAATCCACTCCAAGAAAACAGAGAACATGTTTGTTAGCAAAAGTATGAGCCCTAAATACGAATTGTAAATCGGAGATAACAAAATCTCAAGCAAGTGTGAAGATTTAAATATCTAGGAAAGCGTTTTAAGAGAGATCAGACAGTTCGATACTAAAAGCCGAAGGTACATTGGGAATAGCCAAAGATGCCTTCTAAAAGCTAATGAGACTACTAAGAAATAGGAAAAACAGCTAGAAACAAGGAAAAGTGTACTGAACTGTTACGTGATATCTGTCCTCCTATATGGCAGTGAATGCTGGAAAATCTACTCAAAGATGAAGAAGAGACTTGAATCAACAGAAATGTTATTCTACAGAAGGATGCTGAGAATGTAAGATTGTGAACAACGGCAAATTTTTAGAGAAAATGGAAACAAAACAACCTTATACTTAATATCAGGAAGAGACAATTGAAATTTTAAGGCACAAAGTGAGGAAAGACAGCTTCGAAATTCCAATACTCACGGAACAGATTGAAGGCAAGAGAAAAAGAGGAAAACAGTGCTTAACATAATTAGTTAGCTTAAATAAAGATAACCCAAATTGATAGGTGTAAAAAATACTTTCCCAAATTTAAAATCAAGGATTTTATTTTCTCTGTGACAGCAGAGGTAAACAGCATCACTGAAAAAGGCATAGAAATAACTTTAGTTGAATAATCTAGCGTTGAAGACGATTGCAGCTGGAGACGAGGGATGGCTGGTGTCTGTCATAGGAACGGCTCATTCAGTGACGACCTTATTGAAATAAATATTATTCGATGTTTAAAAAAGAACAGGATTTGCACACGATTGAAATGTAAAATATAATTTTTGCCAATGCTCCTTCTGGCTGCCTGCTTTTCAAAGGAGATCATGAAAACTAATTGTTTTCATTTTTCTATTTTGAAACTTGAATCTTATATAGTCTTAGGTCTTCTAAAGTAAGCAATATAATCTGAGAAGTTATAATTAGCATAATATATGTGGGGAGTTCATATGTAATATATGTGGGGAGTTCATATTTGATGTATGTGGGGAGTTCATATGTAATATATGTGGGGAGTTCATATTTGATGTATGTGGGGAGTTCATATTTGATGTATGTGGGGAGTTCATATGTAATATATGTGGGGAGTTCATATGTAATATATGTGGGGAGTTCATATGTAATATATGTGGGGAGTTCATATTTGATGTATGTGGGGAGTTCATATGTAATATATGTGGGGAGTTCATATGTAATATATGTGGGGAGTTCATATGTAATATATGTGGGGAGTTCATATGTAATATATGTGGGGAGTTCATATTTGATGTATGTGGGGAGTTCATATGTAATATATGTGGGGAGTTCATATGTAATATATGTGGGGAGTTCATATGTAATATATGTGGGGAGTTCATATTTGATGTATGTGGGGAGTTCATATGTAATATATGTGGGGAGTTCATATTTGATGTATGTGGGGAGTTCATATGTAATATATGTGGGGAGTTCATATGTAATATATGTGGGGAGTTCATATGTAATATATGTGGGGAGTTCATATTTGATGTATTTTTATTTTGGTGTAGGTAGATTAAACTATCGCCCGGTTCACACTCCACGCTCGTCTATTGAACAGGTGAAGAGGCTCATCCCTTGTTCCTTGTTTAGGATGTGCTTTTCCGGTTTTCTCTCTTCCAATCTTTTCACTCTTTTTTTCTTTTTTTTCATTTGGAGTAGATAGACTAAACTATCGCCCGGCTCACACTCCACCCTCGTCTATTAAACAGCTGAAGAGGCTCATCCCTTGTTCCCTGTTTAGGATGCGGTTTCTGGTTTTCTCTTTTCTTTTCCAATCTTTCCACTCCTCACTCCTACGTAGACACCTGCACATCAGTGGCGTTACCCCCTTGCTCGGGGTGATATGATTAAAAAAAAAAATACGTGCGGAGCTTTTATGCAATTTATGTATTTAACTTTTATGTAATATATGTGAGAAGCTTTTATGTAATATATATGGAGAGCCTTTTTGAAAAAAATGTGGTGAGTGTTTACGTAATATATGTTATATATGTGAGGAGCTTTTATGTAGTATATGAGAGGGGCTTTTATTTGATATACGTGTTAAGCTTTTATTCGATTCGGAGGTTTTAGGTAATATAGGGGCGGTGTTTTTATGTAATATACAGACGAAGCATTTATATACAATGTTTGCAGAGCTTTACGTAATATATGCTCGGAGATTTTATGTAATATATGTGGACTGCATTTCTGTAATATATTTTTGGAGTTTATTTGTTGGGAGCTGAAAAGTAGTTTGCGAATCTTATTTCGTCACTAAATGCAAAATAACTTATTCCTTTTTTCGGCCAATCTCTTTGTTGATCTTCTTTGCATAATCACTTTTGCTATTCTATGCTTCCAAAAAATATCAAGTGCTTTCAGTAAAATTTCTACAATAGAATTATAAATACAATACCGACAGTGAAATCCTTATTTAAACTAGCAAATTACCAACATGAGGCACTGCCTTTTTCCCTGCTTTGAAATAAAGTTAATCCATCATCTAAACACTCACGTTTTTATTCTCTCTCATTTACTCATATTTTAACACTCTCTCTTGCATATAGTCTCACCGGAACTCATACACATTCTCTTTCTCACAACCAGATGCGCATTACTCCAGAGAAATGAATCTGTCACACATATTCTCGAACTCACTAGAACTTTCTCACGAACACTTCCATTCATAGCGACATTCAATCCTTTCAACGCACACATTCACACTGCGTACCTCTTTAAAATACACTCACACATTAGCAATTACACATCTTTTCTTGCACTCATATAAACACATGCTTTATTGCATAATGAAAATGCACATATACGCACCCCCTCTCTTTCGATATATATATATATATATACTAGTCAAGTCATCCTATTTCGCAGTATCACAGCTCATCAGAGTAGCTAAATATCCTCTAGCTTCCAGCTGGGATCGAAACTCGACCAATCTGGTGTCCGTCGGATTACCTACTACATAAGCCATGAGAGAAGAATACATTTTAACGTGTTATATATATGCACAAGCCAGCCACCAGGAGAACTTAGTTTATTACTGAAGAGTAATGCCTAAATTGCATAAATTGTAACTGTTTTAAAACGTCCCTCTCTAGAGAGCTCAATTGTAATGAGAGCATAATATGTTTATCATCCACAAACAAGCCTGTTTCGCTGTTTTCACCGCTCATCAGTGTGGAAATAATCTGCAGACAAACCTGTTTTGCTGTATCACAGCTCCTGAGTGCAGCTAGATTATCAGTGTAGCTTCAATCTGGGATTGAAATCTGGCTAATTTGTCATGAGACAAGCATCTTACATCTGCCATCTGCGTAAACAGCAGATGTAAGCAACTTTTTATAGGGGTTATTCACAGGATGTAAACAAATCCCGATGACTTACAGCGTTCAATTTGTTAGCCGAACCAAACACAACAGCGTTCAACCCAGTAGTCAATATATATATATATATATATATATATATATATATATATATATATATATATATATAAATCGTGAATAAACGATGATGTTGATTAACTATCCGAAGTTCATAATTTAATAATTTTCTGGAAGCCGACAAAAATAAGATTGACATCAAAAGCAGGACTGACAGAAGTGTGGTTGACGTAAGTCAGAAAATATATTAGGAAGTGTCATTCAAACGCAGCCATATTTATAGGCAATAGTCTGCGTAAATGATTGACAGTTCGTCCTACCGATAGATGACACAAGCAAAAATTTTACAAAGCAAAAATAAGTAGAAGTTCCTGTTTATATAAAATCGGATTCTTTTCTGGCCGAAAAAAACACCGGTAAAAGATCTAAAGAACGTAGAGAAGAAAGGAGAAGAGAAGACGATACCTGCAAGTCAGCGATTCCCGACAACTCCCTCGTATGTGCGTGATTCCCTGTGAGTGTCACTACCCACAACCGTCACTGATAGAGAGTGCATATATATACATATATATTGTTTTCTTAGATCCATAATTTCAACCCTGAAGATATGGTCTAATGGTTTGCAAACTTGTCTCACTAAATAAATTACGACAGAACAGCGAATTCGATTCTCACTCGCCTCTCCAAACGTTCGCCCTTGCCCCAGATCTAAGCGACGCTTAATAAAGCTTACTTATGCACTTTGTCATGGTGTAGTGCTCAGCAAGCTTGTCTCATTAAATCAATTTCGACACTCACAGGCTTCTACATGATTGCCCCTTAGCCCCACATATAAGCTACGATAACTAATGTATCTTTATGCTCTTATACATCGTGTAATGGTCAATAAAAGAGCATCGTTATGCACTTGGAATATATGTAACGGTTAGCAAGCTTCTTTTCAGTAATAAAACAAGATTGAACAGCGAATTCAATACTCACTGGCTTCTCCATATTTTTACCCTTGCTCCACATCTAAGCTACGCTTGATAAAGCATTTTTGTTTATGCACTCGGACACGGTATAATGCATATCATTCTGGTCTCACTAAATCAATTACGACTGAACACCGAATTTGATCCTCACTATTACCTTCATAATTTCACGCTTGCCTAACATCTAAGCTACGCTTAATAAAGCAATTTAATGAATTCGGATATGGTGTAATCTTAAACAGACTTGTCTCACTCTATCGCTTACGACTAAACAGCGAATTAAAACTTTAGTGGCTTATTCATAAATTCGCCCTTGTCTCACATCTAAGATACGCTTAATAAAGTATCTTTATGGACTCGGACATGGAGTAATTGTTAGCAAGTGTGTCTTACTACATAAAATACGACTGAACAGCGAATTTAATCCATATTGCCTTCCCCATAAATTCGCCTTTGCTCCACATCTAAGCTACGCTTAATAAAGCATCTTTATGCACTTGGACTATGCGTAACGGTTTGCAAGCTTCTAGTATTAAATAAATTAGGATTGAACACCAACTTCAATACTCACTGGCTTTTCCATAATTGTACCCTTGCTCCACATCTAAGCTACGCTTAATAAAGCATCTTTATGCACTTGGATTATGCGTAACGGTTTAGGAAGCTTCTCTTACTAAATAAGTTACGATTGAACACCAAATTCAATACTCACTGGATTCTCTTAATAATCGTACCCTTGCTCCACCTAAGCTACATTTAATAAAGCATCTCTATGCACTTGTAATATATGTAACGGATAGTAAGCTTCCATTACTAATTAAATTACGATTGAACACTAACTTCAATACACACTGACTTCTCCATAATTGTACCCATGCTTCACTACTAAGCTATGCGTAATAAAGCATCTTTATGCACTTGGACTATGCATAACGGTTAACAAGCTTCTCTTACTGAATATACTACGATTGAACAGCAATTTCAATACTCACTGGCTTCTCCATAATTGTATCCTTGCTCCACATCTAAGCTACGCTTAATAAAGCATCTCTATGCACTTGTAATATGTGTAACGGTTAGCAAGCTTCTATTACTAATTAAATTACGATTGAAGACTAACTTCAATATTCACTGGCTTCTCCATAATTGTACCCTTGCACCACCACTAAGCTACGCTTAATAAAGCATCTTTATGCACCTGGAATATGTGTAACGGTTAGCAAGCTTCTCTTACTAAATAAACTACGATTGAACAGCAAATTCAATACTCACTAGCTTTTCCATAATTTGACCCTTGCTCCACATCTAAGCTACGGTTAATAAAACATCTTTATGCACTTGGACTTTGCGTAACGGTTAGCAAGGATCTTTTACTAAATAAATTACGATTTAACCGCAATTTCAATACTCACTGGCGTTTCCATAATTTTACCCTTGCTCCACATTTAAGCAACGCTTAATAAAAAATCTTTATGCACCCAGATATGGTATAATGCTTAGCATTTTTGTCTCACTAAATAAGTTATGACTAAGCACCGAATTTGATTCTCATCAGCGTTTTTTTAAATTTCACCCTTGCTTAACATCTAACCTACGCTTAATAGACCAATTTCATGAACTTGTACACACTTTAACAAATTTTTCTCACTTTATCAATTACGACTGAATTCAACCTTTACTGGCTTATTAATAAATTCGCCTTTGTCTCATATATGATACGCTTAATAAAGTATATTTATGCACTTGAACATAAAGTAATTTTTAGCATGCTTATCTTACTAAATGAAATACGACAGAACAGCGAATTCAATCCTCACTAGCTTCTCCATAATTTCTCTCTTGCCCCACATCTAAGCTACGCTTGATCAAGCGCATTCAATCCTTACTGCTTTCTCCATAATTTTGCTTTTGAAGCACATGTATGCTACGCTTAATAAATCATCTCTATGCTCTCGGACATGATGTAATGTTTAGCAAGCATGTCTCACTAACTCAATTACGACTGAGCGCCGAATTGAATCCTAACCAGTATCTCCATAATTATGATATTGCCGAACATCTGAGCTACGTTTAATAAAGCAACTTTATGCATTCGGACATGGTGTAATCTTTAACAAACTTGTCTCACTCTATCAATTACGAATAAACAGTGAATTCAATCTTCAATGGCTTCTCCATAAATTCGTCCTTGCCTCTCGTCTAAGCTATGCTTACCAAAAAATGGTGTAATGACTAGCAAGCTTGTGTTACAAAATACATTACGACTGAACAGCCAATTCATTTCTCACTGGATTCTTCATCATTTCACTCTTGCTTCATATCTAATCTACGCGTAATAAAGCATCTTTATGCACTCAGAAAAAGTGTAATGGCTAGCAAACTTGTGTTACTAAATAAATTACGACTGAACGGCGAATTCAATCGTCCACTGGCTTCCGCATGATTTCGCCCTTGTTCGACATCTAAGACATGCTTAATATAGCATTTTTATGCACTCGGACATGGTGCAATGGTTAGCAAGCTTATTTTACTAAATCAGGCATGACTGAACTGTGAATTTGAATCTCACCACTTCTCCATAATTTTGCCCTTGCTTTACATCTAAGCCATGTTTAATAAAACGTCTATATTCATTAAGACGTGGTGAAGGTTTTAGCAAGCTTATTTCACTAACTCAATTACGGCAAACAGCGTATTCTATCTTAACTGGCTTCTCCATAATTTTGCCCTTGATCCACATCTAAGCTACGCTTATTAAATCATTTTTATGCACTCAGACATTGAGTGATGTTTAGCAAGATGTCCCAATAATTAAATTAAATTCCACTAGCTTCTCCATAAATTCCACCTTACTTCACGTCTAAGCCACGCTTAATAAGTACTATATTCTGATTTAATGTTTTATAATTATCACAGGCCTCTCATTTGTTTTTCTGTTTTTTTTCTACAGGAATTTCTTATATTATAATACTTACTTTAATGATTGTATAAGCTCATTTTGAACTTCGGAAATATATCTACTAAGTTAAAAATTTATGAAATATTTACGCATTGAAGTTCTGGAAAACCAGAAGCAGGTATTCAGTTTATATTAACGATCCTATGATAAGACATGTTCGTCGTTGAGTTTGAAAGTTTAGGATTGTTGAAATATATTGTCAAGGTTCCGTAAGTATTACCCCATTTATAACGATTCATGCATCAGATATTATCATTGAACTTATCTTTTAATGGCAGTTCTGGTTATGTCGCTAAACTACATCTAGTGGCAAGGCCTCTAATTGGAAGATTGGAGGTTTTGACTAGCGTGAAAACATCTCTTAATTACTGTTTTTCTCAGATTCAACCTGACTCGAGGTGACAGCGCTTGTTATTGTTTCAGCTATGGGAAAATGGTGACACTCTGAAATAAAAGAAAATAAAGAAGAAAAAATCATTTGATTAAAAATAACAGCAATATATTTTTATATAAAAATTACTAACAATACGTCAGTTAAGTGCCAATACACGCTTGGGCGATATTGTCTCGAAAAAGACATAACTGGCTGGTCAGAAGATTATCCAGCAGTAGGCTGCCATTATTTTCTGCGGTAGACTGGTTACCAGCCAAGGCTATAGAACTCAATCTGTCTTGTTATTTAACCCATACCTGGAGGGAAGAGACGGATTTTTACTTTTTCCAAGGGTATTTGCGGGTAAGTGATTGCAAGGAATTCAACTGAAATTCGAACACTGCTCCCCGATTTCTCATTCCGAGCCGATATCCACTGCATCACAACGCACATCCTAACAATACAAAAATAAGTATTTATAGTATGCCGATGACACCACAGTTTACTCTCGCCTCCTACAAAAATCTGGTGTAGGCGTCAAAGCTAACCTCGCAGCCGAGATTGAAAAAGACCTCCAATCCACAATGGAATGGGGTAAGAAATGGCTAGTAAATTTTAATGCTTCTAAAACAAAGCTACTCTCAATTAACCATCATCGACAATCTCACCTACCTCCCATTAGCATGGACCAGGCTTGCCTCCCAGAGAGTAAAACACTGCGCCTCCTTGGTCTCACACTTTCAGCGGACCTCAAATGGAATGACTATATCGAATCCATTGCTAAATCCGCTGCTATGAAAGTCGGTTCTCTGTGTAGGGCCCGGAAGTTTTTTTCCGTCTAAATCTATCCTGCACATTTATAAATCTACCATCCACCCGTGCATTGAATACTGCTGCCATATCTGGTCGGGTGCCCCTGCTGTTCTCCTCGGGCTTCTCGATAAGGTTCAGAGGAGGGTCTGTAATGTGATAGATACCGACTTGGCAGACAGCCTGCAGTCTCTCTCCCACCGGCGCGACATGGCTTCCCTGTGTCTCTTCTATAAATACTTTCACGGCTTCTGCTCCGATGAACTTAGATCACTAGTGCCACCTAAATACGAATTTGAACGAGATACTAGATTAGCAACTAGATCCCACCCTTTTACAGTGAAACCGATAAAATGCAGCCGTAACTTCTACTCTAACAGTTTCTTTCCTCGCACTTCCCGACTGTGGAATTCTCTTCCAAACGATTGCTTCCCCGACGGCTACAATCTCCAGGAGTTTAAATGTAAGGTCAATAGACACCTCCTAACACACTAGCCTGCTCCCATTCTATCAAAGACTCTTCCCATCTGCCCAGCCCTCATCCTCGCTATCCTTACTCATCTGTCACCTTGCTCCTGACATTCCCTATGTCTAACCACTCCTTCTCCTATGTAGCCCCATGCGCAATAGTGGCAGTGGAATGCCTTGCTTGGGGTGAGATGATTAAAAAAAAAAAACATCAATATGTTTTAACTCTAACTGAGGGCATATAGTTTGTTCTAAAACAAATTTAGTTGAAGCCATACAATTGTGTTCAAAATATCTAAATTTTGGGAATGAATAACACATAGATGTTGATAAGCCGTTAAACAAAATCCACCATCCAATTAAAATGACATTAATCCATATAATATCCTACAATTTCTTAAATTAAATTATATACCAAACTAACAAAACTACAATATAAAACACACATAACACCGCCTCTATAATTATGTCCCCACAGTAAATGCATATACGATAAACCTGAGTATCATCTACCATGTATTCAATTGTGAACGCAGAAGAATGTATATAATATTTTCTTAGTTCAAAGCTTACAAAAAAATTAAATTTCAGCATTAAATAACTTATAAATAATTAATATGGCGCTAAACAAACTGAACTAACCGATTCTTTAACTGCAGTAGCTATTGTATAAGTCTGGGGATGGAGGGTCAACTGGTACGAGACTTTGGATAATTTCTCTTCCGGGGTTAAACATTTACTAAACATAGCCTAGTTTTCTATAACACTCAATGTATAGGGCGCACAGTAAAGACCCGACCACTACTGAATAGAAATACCTAACCTAACATACACGCGAAGAATTACCCTACTCTGATCCGCTAAAAGAAGACTGATCAATTTTAATTATAGATCACAAGAATTTTCTAAGAACGTTTCAAGAAAAATAAGAACGTACAATGAAACTTCTACTACTATGTGCCGTGTCCCTTCAGGATGTTAGCAATCGTAGCTTTCCACAATTCATTGTCATTTGTAGCTATTAATAAGTGTTGTTTTTCGCTATCTCTCTTAAACTTTGTTCCTGACTTGATTTACTCAAGCTTGTTTTCTTCTGTCCCTCTTGCCTTCAATCAGTCCTGTGAGCATCAGATTTTACAAACCCTCTTTCCTTGTTATACGCCGTTGAAATTTCGACTGACTCTTTCAGGAATTGTTTGTTTTTTTTTGTTGTTGTTTTCCTTTTCTCTAAAACATCATGGCTGCTTATATTTTCGATTCATGGAATTCACAAAATCCTTTCGTAAAACCCCTTTCTATTGCTTGATGTCTCTTCTTCATCTGTGAACCTTTGCCCAGCATTAAATGCTTTATAAGAAGACAGATATTACATAGCAGTTCAGTATTCTTTTCGTAATTTTTAACGTTTTTTTCGGTTTCTTCATTGTGGTTTAATTAATATCAGCTCCGAATTAAAAATCGTGGAGCTGAGACCGAATTCCAGTCGAATTCATTTAATTCACTTAAGCACAAATACCCATGGAGGAATACATCTTTTCTCCGTTCAGCTTGGGTTGAATGGAGAGACTGGGTTCTATAGCTTTGGTTGCTAACCAGACTACTTAAGAAAGTAGTGGCAGCCTACTGCTAGAAAATGTCTGCCTAGTCAGTCATGTCTCGTTTGAGACATGATCACCCTAACGTGTATCACGTACGGCAATTAATTGACTAAATATTCTTCTTAGCTTTTTAAAGGCAACTTTCCATAACTGAATGTCTTCTTCTTCCCAACGATATATATTTTCTTTTAAATTGTAACAATGGCCTCCAACGTGATGACGTTAAACAAGTTAAAAAAATGAATTCATTAAAAAAATGATATGTGCAGTCTGTCATCGAATGTTAAAAAGTCGTAAAAAACTGACGTCATTCCCGCAAAACATGTGACATAATCATTTCTTATCTGGTATTTTTTTATGTCGACATATCCCCACAAGTAGACTGGAAGATCGTTTTTATGCAGTCACCATCTCTCAAAAAATTTGTCAAATATGGCTTAAGAACTTCCATCTATCGTTTAGTCCAATGTTACGAAACTATCAATATTTGGGATTTCCCAGTGTTTCAGGTTTTAGGACAATGTTTCTTAACATTTTTAAGCAGCAGTTCACCTAGGAGAAAATGAGAGCACTATGCTACACTAAACAATATTTTTAAATGTTACGAAATACAACCATATACTAAAATCTAAACTTATTTATAAATGGAACTTTGTTTGTGTGTGTGTTTGTGTCTGTGTGTGTGTGTCCGTTACCTATAGGCTCCGAAACGGCTGAAACGATTTTCTTGAAAATCTACACAGTTGTACTATAAGCGTCTGCGAGTGTTCTCAGTTAGGCTTTGTTTCGAGGTACCCCCGATAAATATGGAAAATCGATAATCGAAAACATCAGGTTATAGAAGGAGTGGTCCGATTTTAATCAAATTTGATACACTCATAGACAAAGACATAAGAAACGATATTTAGAAGATTCAATGTTGCAGTTCTTACAATAGTGCAGAAAATCGATAATATATATATATATATATATATATATATATATATATATATATATATATATATATATAAACCGCAAAATTTTTGGGTGTGTGTCTGTTTATCTGCCTGTATGTCTGTATTTTTTCAGCCCTTTTATTTTAGTTTTTGCTTTGAGTTTGGCTCTAAGTAGGTATAATTGTGGTTCTTAGTCTCAGCCATTTACTCAGAGGACTTATTTAGCCTTCAAAATTCAGTTTACAAAGAAAAAAACTTATTTGATATCGATACCAGGAAATCAAAATTTGACTTACATTCATTCATGTTTCTTTCAGTCTACGGTTTCGCTTAAACTGAAAACAACTATTGCTTTTTAGCCTTTCGTGCCAACGTCCAAAGAGTCTGAGATCCAGGACCATGGATTAGTTTTAACGCTTTCATTACACCCGAGCAACGCCGGGCTATACTGCTAGTATATATATATATATATTAGGTGCGATTTATAAATTGTCGCAATTATTTTATTATTTCAAGTATTCTTTAGGCTGATTTTGAGCTCCAGGACCATGAATTAATTTTAAAGCTTTCATTACACCCGAGCAACGCCGGTCTATACTGCTAGTATATATATATACTAGGTGCGAAATGTAAATTGTCGCAGTTATTTTATTATTTCAAATATTCTTTAGGCTGAGTCATGACCTTGGATTAATTTTAAAGCTTTCATTACACCCGAGCAATGCTGGGCTATACTGCTAGTATATACATAAATAAATTTGAACTTACCTTATTTCCATGCTTTTATTCAATTATTTGTGCAGCTTATTTTGTATGAAACCTGAATCTGGAATTTTTTCGCGATTTCCTCAATATTTGATCGAATGTTCAATAAGCAGACCCTACTTTCTTTTTCAGTTAAACATAGTTTTTCTTTCTCGCTTCTTATTTTTGATGTCATTTACTGTTGAGAAGCATAATTCACATAAAAAGAATGAGAAAATTCAATGAAACTGTCAAAGTCTTTTTAGATAATGTGCGATATTCTTTTTGTATTGAAATCTAAAATGTATCAATGGGTACCGTCAAATGTTTTATTTTGAGCCCTCGACCATTAGAAATACTGGCCTATTTTTCTTCTCCGCATAACTGAAGCCCAATATTAGAAGGAACATTTAGGAAGGTATTTCGAATTTAGTAATTAAATTCTATGTAAACGAGGGAAATTAATTATGTTATCGTCGGGCGCTTTCAGATTAGTAAATATAATAGGGATTATTTCTTTAATAGGATTTTTATTTGAAAAATGTTTAATACTTATTTATTTATTCAAATATTAACGTTATACCATTACTACTCTCTCTCTCTCTCTCTCTCTCACACACACACAGAGAAATATATATAAATATGCTGTGATAAACGTGGCACTCTTAAGAGGATAGCGCAGCAAACTAATCTGCCGCGGCGCTTGAGAATCACTGCTCTAGTATAACAATACTGAACCGTTTTATCTATCCATTGTCACGCTGTCATATGCTAGAATAGTTACTCCATATAGATAATATCGAGAAATTACCTATTTGACGATGATGAGACAACATTTATTAAGAGATATGAAGAACAGAAGAACACTGATCGCCAGTATCCTAAAGGACTATTGTTCTCATCTCTGTTGATTTTATGACAACCCTTTAGGGGTTGGGCTCTTCATCAGGTGTAGTCGATCCGAGTTAAAGAAGATTTATACAACAGAAAGGTTTTGCAAAAATATGCTGAGAATACCATGAACCGACCAAGTGAGTAACGACAACGATTTAGAGAAAGATAAGAACAAAAAAGGATACTTATACTTAACATCAAGAAGAGGCAGGTGAAATTTCTAGGAAACATAACCTAGGGAAGAAAGACGTCTTAGAAAGTCTGATACTCACAGGCCAGATTGAAGGCCAGACAGGCAGAGGGAAGCAACGGATAAACTCTGTAACGAGTTTGAGTAAATGGATAGCGACTGAAGAATTAAGATAAATAACAAAAAAAAAAGAAGAAGAAGATTATAAAGAGATAAAAAGAATAGGAGAGCCATGATCGTCAATGTCCTGAGGAACTATTGTCCTCATCTCTGTTGTTGTAATTACAACATTTCAGAAGTTGTGCCTTTCAGACTCCATGAGGTGTATGTCGATTCGGGTAACCGACAGAGAATTTATCAGTCCACTTATAGGACAGTGAATATCTGATAATCTTCGAACATCTACAAAAGGGACTTTACACAATAGAAAAGCTGTTCTGCAGAAGGATGCTGTGAACACCATGGACTGATCATGTGAAGAACGACAAATGTTAGAGAAAGAAAAAAATACTTATCCACAACATCAGGAAAAGGAAGATAAAATTTCTAGGAAACATAATTAATTGAGGAAAGACGTCTTAGAAATTTTGATACTCACAGGTTAGATTAAAGGCCAAAAGGCATGAGGAAAGTAACGGATAACCTCTGTAAATGTATAGCGGAAATGTGTTTTAAGAGACATTACAGAAATTCAAAATTTATAAAGAGCCACAAAGAAAAGCAAAATGTGGATTTTGTGATCGCCAATGTCCTGAAGGACTTTTGTTCTCATCTATGTTGTTGGTTTGTTGTTATTATCACAGTATTTCAAATGCTGTGCTCATTAGGTGTATATCGATCTGGGTAACTTACAGAGATCATCGAAATGAACATGTTATTTGTTATCAGTCAGTTAATTACTATATTGGGCAATCATGTCTCAAAAGAAACATGACTAACGGATCAGAAGATTTTCCCGCAGTATTTTGTCATTATTTTCTTCTGTGAACTGGTTGCCAACCAAGTCTAAAGAAGTCAATCTGTATTGCTATTTAATCCTTAGTTGGAGGGTGAAGAGATGGATTAATACATTTTCAAAGGGTATTTGCGCATAAGTGAATGAAACGAATTCGACTAAAATTCGAACTCGGCTCTCCAGTTTCTTGATCCAAGCCGATATAGACTGCATTACAAACAAAGCTAAATTGTTCTCGTTCCTCTACTTATGTCAACGGATATGTTATATAGTTCTTAGTTTTCCAAAAAACATATAATTGACTTTTATATTCAGTAGACTGACGTCGTAACTATTCAGCCCCGAACCAACACTTAGAACCCCAGCTACCGTGAAACATTTTAATACAGGCAGATCTCTCTATACATCAAGAATGACGAAATTTGCAGTTGTGAATGACTGAGTGATTGATTATTTTTTATAGTTTATCAACACTTTTGCGAGTGAACATCAAAAATATCTTATGAGTATAACAATTTTTTTCTTAAATGCAAGTTCTACTAACTGGCTCACACTTGGAGAGAGGATATTGTTGGTTGTTTTTTGTTTATCGACATATTACCCTCGATAGGTTAATAAATGCCAAAATCTATTTCGTACACAATATTGTTTTTGAGAGAGTAACAGTTTTAGTGATACGATTCTTACTACTTAAACGATAGATATTGGGAGGGAAGTCGCGGATTCATACCTTTTCCAAGAGTATTTGTGCGTAAGTGAATATTACGAACTCAACTGGAATTGGGACTCGGCTCTCCGATTAACAATTTATCCATTACACTACCCACGCATCACCACTCATACATCCAAGCTTACACCACCTGATATTCCTAAGCGGTCATCCTATGTAAGTACTGACGAGGCTCGAAGAGGAGAGATTCATATCTTTAGCAACTGTATTTAGGAATAAATGAACGTTTATATAAAATAAAATAAAATAAAATAAAAGTGATATCCTAAATATGGAATAAAATATGGCTAAATATTTTAAGTTTAATTATTGTATAATTAGCTTAGTTAAAGAACCACTTATATGTTTCAGGTTTTGAAATTGTGATGTAAAGGATATCGGCTCGGCCTGGAAATTGACCAACAACTGTAGGAAAATCTTATTCTAGTTAGCCATTAATCGAAAGAAACATGATCGTGCTAGTGTATACAACGCATAGAAAATAACTAACTGGCCGAGAAAAAGTATGATTGCCTCAAACACTGCAGTTATGATGTCTGCTATAATTCTCTAAACGGTGCCTGAGTATTTAAGAAGACATTGCTCTTTTTGCGGTCAAACACTACCACACAGTAGCTCCCTCTAACTTAAGTGGCTCTTAAGCCTTGTATTAACAAAACGTTAATTTAAAAAGATATACTGTGAAACTGCAAACGTGTGAAATACGGGATGTCTCTAAAGCAGTATTTAGTTACCTTTTTAAGCAACGGCAAGCCTAAGAGCAAATGAAAATACAATGGCAAAGAACAAAATTTTTAGCGTATTTAATGATTATTAAAATAAAATAATTAAAATAATCTAATCAAAGAATAATTAAAAAATATCTGAAAAATTTTGAAAAATGTTATTCTTTTATTCAAATATTACTGCTGCCACACACACACAAACGCATATATATGTCTGCCGTAATACAATTTCACGGTACATATAAAATGATCGCGCGATACACTACTAGACGGCTGTTGAGAATTCTTCTGTGTGCCCTGTCCCTTCAGGACGTAGGCGATCATGGCTTTTCATGTCGTCTTATCCCTGATGGCTCTTAGCACTCCTTCTCCTGTTACAACATGCCACCCTCGTTCCATCATCCACCTGATTAGGTCCTTCAAATATGTTATGCGTTGCTTTCCCCAGTCTCTTTTTCCCTCTATCGGGCCTGTTAGTATCAGGTTCTCTAAGCCCTCCTTCCTCATTGCCTGTCCTAGGAACTTCAGCTGTCTCTTCTTGATGCTCAGTATTAATTTCTTTTTTGTTTCCATCATCATTTCTTAGACCTCATCATTTCTCACATGCTCGATCCATGATATTCGCAGTATCCTTCTGTAGAACCACATTTCAGTTCAAAATATGAGCGCATAAGCAAAATTGCATATTTTCAATAAATTAAATGTTTAACAACATTTATGTTATTTGTCTATTTTACTGAGATGAGGTAGTATTTACACTTCTAGTATTTTTTATCGCAAATCTTAATCAGGAACAAGAATCACTTCCAGCCTAGGACCAAGCATAGCGGTGTATACAATATGGGAACCAGTAACACGGAGTGCAATCATTGGTGTCAAAATTGCAATATGAGCTTTGCTAAAAAAAGAAAAAAAAGAAAATGCAGAAAACCATTAACATAAAAAAATTGCAATATGAGCTTTGCTAAAAAAAAAAAAAAGAAAATGCAGAAAACCATTGACATCAAAAAATTGCAATAAGAACCCTGGTAAAAAATGATTACTGAACATTAGGTTTGTAAGTCCTGGAAATTCATTTGTTGTTGTCATTAAGGACACATGGCCCAGTCGATATAGACGTTGATTAGTTCCAGTGACTTGACCCAAATAATTGTGAGTTCAATTGCTACAGCAGTGGGGAACTTAGAGGGTTAGAGGGTGGTAACTCATGACTACCAAAAGAGCGTTCACATAAGGAATGAGAATGATATACCCCAGTGATTATAATAAAGGGTTTGGTTCGAAATTTTTAGCACCTGAAAAAAACCGGACTGTAAATCGGCCGAAACGTCGAACAAATGGCAACAAAGATGAGGACAATAGTTCGAATAACGTAAATAGTGTAATTGGAATATTACCAAATAACTTTTTCAATATAATTTCCATCAGTTGTGATGCAAATTTTGATGCGCTTTTCCAACTCTATGCATCAATTTAAGCACATTCGGTTTTTATACGTTCAATCAAGTGCGTTGCATCTGTTATTTTCATTGAGTACACCTTCTCCATTAGCATATACTAAAGAAAGATGTCAATTCCGTCTTCTTTCCACAAAATCTGTAGAGGGAAAAATATAGTTAATGAAATTTCCCATGTATTCAGATTTAAGGGACACCTGTCTATATAATAAAACAGTTTTATTATATATACAGGTGTCCCTTATATATTTCCTGAGATAGAAATACATATACTTATATACATTAAGAAGAACTCTAAGTAAAATTGCAAAATGGATTTTGCTATGCCACAATAGAAAGTATGGATTTTGCTTGAAAATGATTCACATCCACTTTACAAAACACTATCCCCAGAATTAGACAAATGTCTGATAGAAGAAAGAGAATGAAGAATAGAAAGTAACGCCAAGAGGAACAAATGAAAATAATTACGCGCCTGCCTAGGATGTGAACAGAAATCTATTGGTAAGAAGAGCAGAGAAAAATTGAGAAGTAAAAAGTATGTCTAAACGAAACAGAAGAAAGAAGAGGGCAATGGTATATAGACTAAACGTTCTGTTAGAATTTTTCAGGTAAGAAAAACCTATGGCATTGATAAACAACACAAACACAAACCGACGATTAGAGAATGGAACTAAATGAAGGAATATTCTCGAATCGAAAACAAGATGATTTATTTTTTAAGGAGAAATTCTATCGTTATTTTCGCTATAGCAATGATATTATAGAAATATTAAAATTTACATAAATATTTTTTTTATTAACAGAAAAATAAACTAATATAAAGGGTAGGTAAATGTCACTTAATATTTTACGCATTGTTTGTTTTTAATTTTGGTGTCTGTACAGTATAGATGACTTTCTAAGCGCCGTTTAGATATGGCCCAAGGCCGAATGCATCGGGCAACCAGTAGGGATCGAAATCACTACTCAGTTCGTAATACGTTCTAGAAAGACAAGCTCGCTAACCATTACACCACACCGAGGTGGCCAACTGCGCAGTATAGTAAAGTAAGTTTGGCACCGTCTGTGATAAAAAGAGAAGCAAGACTCAATGGACTCTGCCAGAAATTTAGAAACGGTATGTTGTATTGCTTAGTATTGGAACCGGAAGCCCCAATGCAAACACTTAAGTGTTTTTGGATGTCAATATGAGGATGAGTCTAATGGAGATTACGAAGGTATGAGAGTTCAGAAAACTCATTCTGATGGCATTGATAAATAAAATAACTCCTGCATTTGTTGGTGACGGCCTCAAACTCAATCCAGAGGCCTACATTAAGCCTATTGAGGAATGCTGACCGGAGTCAAGCGGGTGGTTGCTGAAGGTTCTATATTTAGCAACGGGACTCTACACCATGCTACACAAACAGGAGAAGCCCGTCATGGCTGTCAGATAATTCCTGCGGCTACATCATCAATTACACAAAATCACCTCCACCTAACTCTCCAGAGTGCAACCCCCTTGCTTATGTTAAGTGAAAGACCAACAAAACTGTGAAAGACCAACAAAACTCATTGTAACACCAAAGATGAACTGAAGACAAGCATTATGGCGGTCTACACAAACTCAATCGAGAAGAAAGTTCAGAAGAGCTGCAGGAGATTCTGAAGTCCTCTGAAGACCGTGATTGAAGCCAATGGCGATTGTATTGAATAAATTTATTCTTTAGCATTTCAGTATATTTTTTGTAAATTTCGTAAATATGAGATGCCAGCGTTATTTTCACTTTGTATAATTTAGATGACAATTTATCCATCTCACCTTGTGAATGCATTTTACTCCACATAAAATAAATGAGGGAAAATGATAGGAATGAGTAAAAGTCAGTTTTTATTCAGGACCATGAAATATAATCCAGAAATATCTAAAGGTGTTAACGAAGAGAGAAAAACGTGAAACAACATACAAATTGAACTACTCAACCAAGCTATTATCAGGTTCCTAACAGGAAAAGAGAACTCCTTCAGTTGAATCATCATATCTATTCATAACCTTGACAATATTATCTTTTTCATTGTATGCAATACTACAACTCATGTCCGTCGTTATAAAACTTGTCTTGCTAGGTCAATTACCACTGAATCGCAAGTTCTATCCTTATTGGGTGCTTCACACATTCGGTCTTGTGACACATTTATGCTACTCTTAGAAAATCATTTTCAGGCCCATTGCTGTGGTATTGAAGCTATAGGGAGATGGTTAATGTTTATTGAATCAGCCTTGTGTCATATATAACAGAACTTCCTACAACTTACTATTATTCGCTATCATCAGAATGTTGGAGATTGGAATGTGTGGAAGAATAAAAGTATACTTTTTGGCTGTTTAAAATGGAAATATAAATTAATAGAAAATAACATGAAATGGTAGAAGCTAATGTTCAATGAGGAACTCTATTAAGAAGTTAAGGGTATTAAGAGTTCGTTGAAATGTTCGTAGTAGTCCTTGCAAGTGTGAGTTAATGTGTACGTAGGCAGAAACGTATGTATGTATGTATAAGCGTTTGTTGGGGAGAGGTGTTTTTTGAAGTATTCGCTCAGTCTTAAAGGGTTCCGTTCGGTTATCAAGTACGATAAAGAGGAAAGAGGTGAGAGGTGAGAGAGAAAGATAGAGATAATAATCATGATAATAATCATAATAATAATAATAATCATAATAATAGTCTTTGTCAAGAGTACGTGTTAATTGACGTCATCTTAACACTCTGACGCGACAGTCGCCGCGTCACGTTGTTATATCGTTTGGGAATTCACTCCTGGATATGATTCTGACCTTTCCATTGGACGACACACATTTCGCATCGAGGTGTGAAATTTTTGCGAGTTTTGTGTGTGATAAGCAAAGTTTGTAAATTCGAGAAAATTTGTTTATTTCTAACAAAATCAATGAGTCAGTGCTTAGCATTTGAATTTTTAAATCTAGAACTTGTTTTGTTCACTACAGTATAACGTTTAACAAGCTAGTCTCTCTCGATCAATTACAACTGAATAATGATTTCAACCCTTACTTTTTCTTTTATGTGCGAGCGAGTAGATGATCATTGCTCTCCACGTCTTCCTGTCCGTTGTAGCGCTTAATAAAATTTGTCTTGTTATTTCTAACAAATCATGCTCTGCAATCGAATTGCTTACTTCCATCAAGTATGTCACGCGTTTTTTCCCTTTTCCCTCTTCTCCTCTATTCGGCCTGTGAGGATCAAATTCTCCAACCCCTTTATAACTATTCCATGTCCCAGAAACATTGACATTCTAATCCTGATATTAAGTGTAAGTCTTCATTTTTTCTAAAACCTCTTCGTTGATCACATGATTAGTCAATGGTACACCAAACATCGTTCTGTTAAACCACATACCTGTTACTTTGAGTTTCTCTTTCATCTTTGAGGAGATTGTCCAGCATTCGCTGCCATATAAAGGACATATATCACGTAACAGTTTAGTTCTCTTTTCTTCGTTTCCAACAAAATTTGTCCTTTCTCTCAATACCCTGTTTATCTTTTAAATTTTCCACCTTAAAAAATGCCATCATAAAAGTATTCTTTAATTGCTGTTAACTTTCTACATTGACAGTATCGTTTTAAGATAAGATCGTTCATGTTGACTTTCTATCAAAACTACTGAAATAAAGCTTAATCAAGCAAATGGAAAAAAAAAAGAAAAAAAAACAAGAAAGGAAATATATCCCAAAAAGAAAAGGTGAACAGCAGAAATCTATTGTAAGATGTTAAGGTCACGTTCAAAATTATAATGGTGAGAAGCTTCGATGAAATAAAAAGCGAGCGTACGCTAACATGCACAAAATCTGATGAACAGATCCGTAGATTAACACGAAGTTATCTGAAATTATCTTAATTGGAGTAGATAGATCGATCTTCTTCCCTGTTTAGGACGTGGTTTCCGGCTTTCTCTTTTCCAATCTTCTCACTTTGTTTTTTTGTTTTGTTTTTTGTTTTTCAGTTAGAGTAGATAGATCTATCTATCGCCCGGTTCACACTCCACCCATGTCTATTGAACAGGTTAAGAGGCTTATCCCTTGTTCCATGTTTAGGATGTGGTTTCCGGCTTTCTCTTTTCCAATCTTCTTACTTTGTTGTTTTTTGTTTTTTTTTCAATTGGAGTAGATAGATCTATCTATCGCCCGGTTCACACCCCACCCATGTCTATTGAAGAGGTTAAGAGGCTCATTCCTTGTTCCCTGTTTAGGATATGGTTTCCGGCTTTCTCTTTTCCGATCTTTTCACTATTACATAGTCCCCTGCACATCAGTGGCGTTACCGCCTTGCTCAGGGTGATAAGATTTAAAAAAAAATCAATCTCTCCCAAATGTAATCTGAGATTTGACTTCGGAATCTCCTGTTTATATTTTATAATGATTTACCCTTCTGAACGCAGGTTTTAATCTGCAGGACTAATGTTTATCAATGGATGAAGTTAAATATCAAAAGCACTGGCATCATGGCATTTTATATAATGAGTTATATTTTTAATTAGCAATTGGTGTTTACGGAGGAAATATTGAACAATGCTATATGTGTAAAATCATTTTAAAACTCGTACTGTAGATATTCGGACAATACAAAGACGATGTATTGTCACAAGAGAATGATACTTGCACCCATGATGTCCGTACTACTCAACATGCCCAGCAAGATATTTGACTGTGTCCTTGGCTTTCATTGAATAGATATTAGACAACATGGAACGACACTTGTTATATTCAGTTCGCCAACCTCCAAGCGTAATAGGGAAAAAATCAGAGGATAATCAAAATAAACAATAAATCAATAAAAATAAAAAAAGTATAAAGTGAAAACAACGCAGTTTAATAAACGACAGCGTGAAAGAGAGAATGAGAGTGAAGAAAAAATAACGAAAGGGTAGTAAAAACAAAACATGAGGAAGATAAATAGAAAAGAAAAGAAAGGCAAATAAAAAGAAATAAAGAACGAGAGAGATAGAGATAGATATATAAAGAGAGAGAGAGAAAGCGAGTGGAGAAAATGTGAAAGAGAAGAACAACGGTATAGAGGCAGCAAATTCAAATTCATATTTTCATTTTCCTGTGACAAATGCTAGATTTCTTAAACACACACAGACATACATAATATATATTATGATAGAAAGAAGAAAACTAGAAGAATATATATATATATATATAAGAAGTAAAATAAAAATAAACGTATGTTTATATACATAATGAAAAGGAGAATATATATATATATAAATATATATATGTGTGTGTGTAGACACACATATAGACTCACTCATATATATATATATATATATATATATATGTAATGGAAAAAATAAAGAAAACTGAAGTAAAAATAAGTAAAATGAAAATGCCATGAAATTGCAAGGAAACTAATGAACCACAGCAGCGAAAAGAAAGCGTAAATAAAATAAAGTCTTTAAATAGTAATCAGAAAGTAATTTCGAAGGACAGGTTTTCACACTTGCTGATCGCCATCTTTGTTTAGACAGTTTGTCTGATGGCAGGAAAAGGACGTTGAGTGTTTGGCTGATTTGTAAAAGAGGGTTATATATAGAATTAATATTGCCATATGCCAATATGTGCGTACCTATTTATATATAAATATGCTTTTTTTTGCATGTGCGTGTGCCTTTATATGATAAAGCATACGCGTTGAGAGCGTAATTTTTATTATATTCCAGGTTGTGCAACACACAATTCTACAGAAATAAGTTATATGCAAATAAATAACTCCGCAGTATTGCGTAGTTTTTTTCTATTGATCGAAATGTGTTTTTATCTATCTATCTATCTATCTATCTATCTATCTATCTATCTATCTATCTATCTATCTATCTTATTTTAATAATTATCTATATATCAAAGTCATTTTGATATTTATCTATCTAACCTTTCATTAGTATAAATTTTAATATATATATAATGGACTCTCCCGTCGATTTCGACGTATGAGCATCTAACACAGACTACCACACAAAATATTGTTTAAAGTGGCGAAGGCTTGTGTAGCACCATCCACACTTTTTGGAACTGCTGATAACAAACAATCGGTGCAGAAGTCTGCCACAGATCGCATGAACAACAGACCTCAGTAATTTAACCCATAACTGGAGGGAAGGGACGGATTAATACCTTTCCCAAGGGCACCAGTGCGTAAGTGAATGCAAAGTGTCTGACTGGAATTAGAACTCGGCTCACCGATTTCCCCCTCAGAGCCGACACCCACTTCACCACAACGCACATCCGTCAATAACGCTTACAGCACCTGGTATTTCCAAGCGGTCACCCATCTAAGTACTGACCAGGTTCAACGTTACTTAACTTCGGTGATATATATATATATATATATATATATATATTAAAATAAAGCACCTTTGTTTTTATTTCTGTAACTTCGCTTATTAGATCAGAACTTCCATAAAAAGATTATTAAAATTACTCAATACAGTATGGGGCCAATACCTATTTAAAATTCATAAATTAAGTGCGTTATAACACCAATACAAAATAGCTTTTTTGTTACAACACTTCTGTTAAAGCAAAATGGCTAGTTTGTATTAATGACATAATATACCTAACACAACACTCAATATGCCCCAAGCCTGGCATACATATGGTGCCATCAATAGAAAATCCATCTGAATTTTATGAAGTACTAACCTTCAAATGGTATGTGAAAAAAATTGGACATGATTTAATTATTAGTTTACAAATTACAGTGATTTAAGTGAAGCTACTGTTACAAATTTTCAAAACAATGGAAAAATCTGAATTTCGTGTCTTGATAAAATATTGCTTTCTGATGGGAAAAATACTGTCCAAAGAAAAGCAATAGCTTCATAAGTATTATTCGTCCGAAACAGTGATTTAGAGGTGGTATGTTGACTTTAAACGAAGTCGTACAGACACAAATAATGCTGAACAGTCAGGTCGCCCCAAATCGGCAGTTGTCCCGGAAAACACCAAAACAATTCACAAACTCGTTTTAGCCGATCGTACATAGAAGTTGTGTGAGATAGCAGAGGGGTTGAACATATTAAAAGGCAGTATATTCTCGATTTTGCATGAATATTTGTCAGTGAGAAAGCTGTGTTCAAAGTGAGAGCCGCGTTTGCTCAGAGTCGATCAAAAACAACGCCTCGATTCAGAGCGTTCTTTGCAACTGTTTCAACGAACCAAGAGGCGAAAATGGATGACTCATAGATCCACCACTTCGAATAGTTAAAGAAAGTGTTGAAATCAGTGCATCGCACTAGAAAGAGACGATGTTGATGAATAAAGTCGAATTTTACCAAAAAGTTGTTTTTATATTAGCTAGGCCCGGAATTTATTGAGTTACGTGTGATGTTATGTTATGTTATGTTATATATATATATATATATATATATATATATATGTATATATATATATATGAGTGTGTGTGTGTGTGGGTGTGTGTGGGTGTGTGTGTGGATGACTATATATATATACATATATATATGTATTATTCTGCGTTTATGGCACTATTCGAAGTTTCATGCGTTATGCATTCATCAGGTGCATAAGTTTGAATTATGCCTTTGATGATTGCATAACGAATAAAACACTGAGTCATGACATAGACGTATTATAACATGTTTATTTATTAATATATATGTATATATACATAATAGAGTTCTGTTCATATATTGAGCACTGCTTTCTTAACACCTGAATAATAATACTATACATATGTACACACTCCTCATTATTTTTTTTTAATCATATCACCCCAAGCAAGTCGATAACACCACTGATGCGCAGGGGGCTACGTAAGGGTAAAAAGAATGGAAAAGAGAAAGCCGGAAACCACATCCTAAACAGGGAACAAGGGATGAGCCTCTTCACCTGTTCAATAGACTTAGGTGGAGTGTGAACCGGGCGATAGTTTAGTCTATCTACTCCAATTGAAAAAATAAATAAATAAAGAGAGAAAAGATTGGAAAAGAGAAAACCGGAAACCGCATCCTAAACAGGAAACAAAGGGATGATCCTCTTCACCTGTTTAAAAGATGTGGGTGGAGTGTGAACCGGGCGATAATTTAGTCTATCTACTCCAATTGAAAAAAAAAATAAAAAAAAGAGTGAAAAGATTGGAAAGAGAAAACCGGAAACCGCATCCTAAACAGGAAATAAGAGATGATCCTCTTCACCTGTTCAAAAGATGTGGGTGGAGTGTGAACCGGGCGATAATTTAGTCTATCTACTCCAATTGAAAAACAAAATAAAAAAAAGAGTGAAAAGATTGGAAAAGAGAAAACGGAAATCGCATCCTAAACAGGAAACAAGGGATGAGCCTCTTCACCTGTTCAAAAGATGTGGGTGGAATTGTGAACAGGGCGATTTACGTCACTATCTATCTATCTATCTATCTATCTATCTATATTACCCATGTTTGAGAAGGCGAGTCTATTATTTATTTATTTTTGTCTATCAACCTAAATGTTTCATAAATAGTTTTAAAGTAATTTTTTAGCTCTCCGTCAGCTATAGAACCTGCATCATTTAATGTCGTGGTTACACTTTACAGATGTGTCTATGGAGAATTGTCGGTCAAAATGAGAGGGCATATTTGTTGATTTCAAGCAAAATGTCTGTTGTCATACAATCTTTTGAATTATTCATATTTGCACAGTTTCATATCCAAACGTATTTAGAATATATTTTTTATTAATTTAAAAATTTTACGTTTTTTATATTTGAATAGGTTCTCCGTTTATATATTAAATAGTCTATTCTTGTTTAAGAGCTCACCTTGTTCTTTAATAATATTTTTCGAACATTCAATTCGTTAGACGAAATTTAATCAATATACTCTTTAATAAATAAACTGAGGGCCTACTCAAATACAAGTATCTACTAAAAATAACTTTTAAACAATTACAAATCTCTTCGTTTAATAAAATACACTCTAACACACACACACACACACACACATATATATATATATCTATATATATAATGCGTAGACAAAATAATGAAAAATCCTTTAAATTTCAAGCAAATTCATGTCAGTATGGGATAGGGCCGCTTTTGGCAGTAATTACATCTTGAATTCTACGTAGGATCGACTTGAATTGTTTCCAGCACAATTTTGATCCATTCTTCAGTTAAAGCCGTCACCAATTCTTTCATTGATGATAGCGGAGGATATAGAGTCCTCACTTTATTTAAAAAAATGAGCCATAAATGTTCATTGATGTTGGGATTTAGGGATTGTGGTGGTCATAGAAGGCGTTCTATATCACTAGAATATTCCTCGTGCCATTCATTTACAACTTTAGCAGAATGAATAGGTGCATTATCATCATAAATGATGGCGTTTTCTCAAGAATTTTAACAAAAATGCAGTACTATTAAATCAACATAGATAAAAATAGACAAGCTTTTGTCAGTTTAATTAAATTTTCCAAATGATACTATTATAGTACAAGGTACTTTAATTAGTTTGGCCCTCCTATCTATCTATCTAGTAAATATCTCTGTTCGTTCATAACTATGTAGCTATCAGACTGGTTCGCAATCTATCTATCTATCTATCTATCTATCTATCTATCTATCTATCTATCTATCTATCTATCTATCTATATATATATATATATATATATGGGTTTTAAAATGATGGAAGGCATTCTTCTGAATGAACCTTTTACACCCAACAATACTCCAGAAATTATTATAAATTATAGAACTCTTATGATACAATATTTTATTACCACCAGTACTCCAGGTAAAATATCACACACACACACACACACACACACACACACACACACATACATATATATATATATATAATATTAACTATAACAACAACAATACCAATAGTACAACTAGTATTAATTAAGCTATAATTTAAAGAAACAAACGAAGTACATGAACAAAAAGTCAAGCACTCGTAAGAAAGAAAAAAAAACCAAGACAAAAACCCTAACACTAAAGCGCTCAATACCAAAGTAGGGAAAACGATATATATATATATATATATATATATATATATAGATAGATAGATAGATAGATAGATTGCGAACCAGTCTGATAGCTACATAGTTATGAACGAACAGAGATATTTACTTAGTAATGAACAGAATGAGTTAGGTAGGAATTATTTCAAAATAGATAGATAGATAGATAGATAGATAGATAGATAGATAGCTCTAAAGTGACTGAGATGGGAAATATGAACAAACTGAGATAGATAATGGAACAGAAGAACTAAGTTGGGTAAATAGATGAGGTGGTGTTGGTCATATTATTCATAACTCATCTTTTAATTCAAGAAAGTTCACAATTTGTATATGAATGAGATATAAATTATTTCGCATATTTTTGTATGTCTATATGTTCGAAAGTGTGTGTACGCACACAGAGAAATGCAATAATAAAATGCAGGAGAGTGTAAGAGAAAAACAGATAGTGTAGTGCATTGGATAAGAATAAATAAGAGAAAAATACGAGAGCAAAAGAAAAAGGAGAAAAAGAAAGCAATGTTGTAGCAGATAAAGAGAGTGACTAAGTTCATATGTTTGTTTGATGAGATCTTAGTTTTTCTTTCTACTTTGCTCACTGAATATACTGAAACAATTTATTTGACATATTTCTACTCAGTGCAGAAAATCGGCCTTTTTCAGAAACGTTAGCATTAACTTCTGCATTTTTCCCACAACTGCCCCCCACTATTTCGTGCAAGTTCTTTCTCAGATATGTGTGCAAAACGTTGAACACAGTTGTCGCTGTCCCCAATGCGAATGTCAATATTGATTTTTACGGCACGACAGTCGGCCATATTTGTCTGCTATTGAAGCTGCTGTAGCCGAAAACGAGGCTCCATCTTCTCGCATCGTCGTCTTCCTTTCTAAAAGATAGCATTTTGCTTTTATTTTTTTCCTTTTGCCTTTTACTCCAACTGCAGCTTTCTTCTTTTTATTATTAAGTATGGAAGACAAGAATGGCAACTAAATTGCACTTTAACGTTGGTTAAGAAGTCAATGCGTTTGGGTGGAAGTAAATATCCAAAGATGGGGCTTGCAGGTTAGTAACTGAGAATACATCCAAACTTATTCGTGCATTAGACATGTATTTTTCTTTCTCTATTACTTTCTCTCTTTTTTATTACACACACGCACACACAGAGAGAGACACGCCCGCACACACACGCACACACACACAAATATATATATGCATATAAATTTAAATTTATATATAAAGCTTAATGTATATTATATTTAATGACAAAAGTGCTCAATATCGAAATAGAGCCTATGTTAATATAAAATACTTCTTAGGATTACCTATAGATTTTAATTTATATATATATATATTGTCATCCGCAGACAGATCTGTTTTGCCGTATCACAGCTCATCAGTACGGTTAGTCTCCGATTGCTTTTTTATATATATAGCTTTTATATATATATATATATATATATATATATATATATATACTCCTGAAGATTGCATTCCACCATGAAGCAGACTGTCGCTTATATATTTGATCTGACCTCAGTGACCATAATTATATCTATCTATCTATCTATCTATCTATCTATCTATCTATCTATCTATCTATGTGTGTGTGTGTGTGTGTGTGTGTGTGTGTGTGGTATCTGGAGAATTCAAATTTCTATTTAAAATCGATTAAAAGTGATGTCGAAAATAATTTTTAAGTTTATGAAAAATAGATAAAGAAGATGCTAGTGTTTCCAGGAGTTAAGATACACTTAATACGTTGACATTTATATTAATATCGAAATGTTCCTCATTAATATTTATATGTGGGTGCAAGCAGGATTGACTGTTTATGTTTGTACATCCATATTTGAATAATTTCTGAATGATAGCATTTGTACCATGATCGAAAATTTTGCATTTTAAGTGTCCACAAGCGAACGATAAATACTTTAAACCTATCTATCTATCTATCTATCTATCTATCTATCTATCTATCTATCTATCTATCTAAATAAATATAATAGAAATTTTTAGAAAAAATTAAAATAAAATTATCAGAGTCCCCTCTCCTTTACATTATTTCGATGAAGTTTAACGGAGTTTTGTTCATATCTATCTATCTATCTATCTATGTTAATATTTCTATATAGATCTCTCTCAATCAATCAATCAATCAATCAATCAATCAATCAATCAATCAATCTATCTATCTATCTATCTATCTATCTATCTAAATAAATAAATATAATAGAAATTTTTAGAAAAAATTAAAATAAAATTATCAGAGTCCCCTCTCCTTTACATTATTTCGATGAAGTTTAACGGAGTTTTGTTCATATCTATCTATCTATCTATCTATCTATCTATCTATCTATCTATCTATCTATCTATCTGTGTTAATATTTCTATATAGATCTCTCTCAATCAATCTATCTATCTATCTATCTATCTATCTATCTATCTATCTATCTATCTATCTATAAAGTGCGTAACCAAATGGTTAGAACATTCACTTTCCGACCATGAGACATCAGTTCCAGTTTCACTATGTTTGATTTGTCTAAATTATATCTGACTGATAATATGATCCCAGTATAGTGCGTCTCGGAAAAGTATCTGGGAAATATGCCATTGGCTGACCCAAGTCTTGTGAGTGAGATTCTGGTGACTGTTCAATGATGCTTGTGTTAGTACGGAGCCACAAGAAGTTACTGAACGTAATGACACTGTCTAAATTACCGATCATGGCAGATTATGTGTTCTCATCCAGAAGGATCTTGATCAACACAAATGTTCTTGGCGACTATCCAATGTAGGCTCATTTTTGTTTGTTAGTCTACAAAAAATGTCCACATTGGATAGTCGACTTATCAAGTTTATTTGCACGGAAAACGAGTAGTCTGACCCTCTCTTTCTCTCTCTGTCTCTGTCTGTCTGTCTGTCTGTTTGTCTCTCTATATATATATGAAAAAATGACTGTTGTGTATTTCGGGAATGCGAACCGCACAAAATAAAGGAACAACAATCAGAATTTGAGATAGAGAAATAAGTATATTAAACTTAAAGATAGAAATTTAAACGCATGTTAATGATCCAGGAATACAAGTTAGTACGAAGTATATATACAAGGTTTCTCTGAAGTGAAGCCGTAGTATGTTTAGTAAGTCTAAATCGGAAGTTGACGGGTGCTGTGTGATAATTTTCTGAGTGAAGGGAGCTCAGAGCTACTATGAACTACTGCGCTTTATTCTCCGTTTAACAAGTCCACATCGGAAGCTGACGGGTGCTGTGTGATAATCTTCTGAATGAGGGGAGCTCAGAGCTACTATGAACTACTGACGCTTTATTCTCTATTAAACCTCGGTATCTTCCGGCATCGTTCGGTATCTGTCGTTATCACTAGGATCTCACTCGGATCTGATGTATTTCTCTATCGTAGGTGTATATGCATACTTTAGACGAGTATATGTTTCTGGAAGAAAGGGGAGACCCCACAACACCCACTCCCTAGATTTTTTTTTCTTTTTTGGGGAAAGTTAATATTTTTCCGCGTATTGTCTATCGTTAGCGGTTCTGTAATTTTTCATTTCTTGGCTACTTGTAGTTTTTGAATCCCAAAAGCTTCAAAGATTTCCTCCATCGAGTCTTCATTTTCTGAGGGTGACGAGCTTGGCTGCTCTACTCGTGTTTCTGTATTTGGTTTATATGTCTCCTGTGGGTGAATTTTTCACCTTTGATTGTGTACATAACATTCCCCAGTCTGTTTATTATCGTTCCTGGTGCCCAGTATGCCATATTGTTTTTGAACATCCTAAAGAAAATCTGTGTGACTGATTTGAAGGATCTTTTAGGCTCTATAGGTGTATGCCGGTTCTTACCTTTGCTGGGTAATAATTTGTCAAAAACAGACCGTATTTTGTGGCAAAACATCACTTCAGCTTGCGAAAGACCAGGTGGTGTGTTTCCGTTCGGAGTGATTCTGTAAACTTTGTTTTATAGCTCTTTCTGTACGTCCTCTGCTTTGTTCAAGACTCTCTTAAGAGTGTCTACAAACCTTTCGGCTTGACCGTTAGATCGTGGATGGTATGGTGCTATTTTAATATGTTTTACTTGATAAGTCGCACAGCATTCTTGAAAGTCGCTCAAGGTGAATACCATTATCAGTTACAAGGCAATCTACTATTACTAAGTCTTGCAAATAATTCGTGTAAACAATTTATAGAATTTTCCGTCTTAGAGTTTTTGTATCTAAAGATAGAAATCTTTAGATACTAAAGCTATCTACCGTTATAAAGTAGTAGTATCCATCAATGGTTCCTGCGTAGTCCAGATGAACTCTAGACCAAGGTTTTTCCACCTTAGGCCATGGTTTTTGTACAGTAGGTGGTGCCTTTGCTGCCGCAGAGCATTCTGTACATTTTTTCACCATCTGAGTAATAATGTCATCCATATTAGACCAGTGCATGAAACTTCACGCTAGTGCATTCATACAGTTTTTACCTGGGTATCCGAGATGAAAGTCCTTCAGAATCCTTCTTTTTAACGAATTTGGGTATGGACCACTCTTTCATTATAAAGTAATACAAATTGAAAAGCTGTCCGTTAGATTTCTTTCTTTCTTTTCTATGTTCCTTATTGTGCTGCGTATGAATTCATCCATTTCAGCTTCTCATCTGATTTCTAACAATGTCACTGGTAATTTCTTTACGGTATTGCTTAGAACATTACTGATTTCGTCTTCGGCTCTCAAGGTTGCTATTACAGAGTCTTCCAGAGGTTCACATTTCGCAGGTACCAATCTAGATAATCCATCCGCATAAGCAATTTTCTTCCACGGCAGGAACTCTAGTTTGAAATTGTAATTCAATAATATCGTTCCCCACCGCAGAAATCTTTTTTGATCCCAATATAGTAAGCAGAGGTTTATGGTCAATGAGAAGAACAAACTCTCTTTCATATATGTATCTGTGAAAGTGAGTTATGGCTAATATTATACCTAACACTTCTTTCTCTATTAGTGACTAATTCCTCTCTGATGGTAGCAACGATCTAGATGCGTGATCTAGATGTGTTTCCATGTACCATACTGCATCTTGTGTATTTTACAAGCAACCACGCCGTGTCGATTGCAATGATGATTTCCAGTTTGGGATCAAAATGCGTCAGTGCTAGATCAGATGTTAATTTCTTTATGATCTCCTTAAAAGCTTTCTGACAATCTTCCGTCCAATTCTATTGATTATCTTTTTTTAATAGTTCATTGAGAGGAGCCCTCAATTTGTTGATGTTTTCAATTAATTTACCGTAATAGTTCGCTAGCCCAAGAAAGATTTGCAACTCTGTGGCATTTTTCGGCTCAGGCATATTTTTTATTGTTGATGTTCCATCTGGATCTAGTTCTCTGCCACTTTCATTAATTATATAGCCTAAGTATTTGGTTTCTTTTAAAAAACTCGCATTTTTCTCCTTTACATTAATGCCAAAATCCTGAATTCTTTTAAAGACTTCTTTAATGTGCGTTGCGTGTTCTTCAACATTATAGCTTTTGATTAAAATATCGTCTAAGTAAGCAGTAGCAAAGTTCTCTCCCATGAGCATGGTATCCATAGTCTGTTGAAAGATTGACGGAGCTACTTTTATCTCAAATGGCAATCTGTTAAATTTGCAAAATCTTTGTGAGTGTTGTTACATAAAATCTTTGTATTTTCTTCTTCTACTGGAATCTGAAGATAAGCTTTGCTTAAATAAATTTTAGAAAATATCTTACCACCGTTAAGCTTGGGAAATATTTCCTCCGGGATTGGCAATGGGTAGTGATAATCTTTGATAACATTGTTTAATCCAGTCTAGAAATCTGTGCAGTCACGTGTTTCTCCGGATTTTTTCTTTAACGTAGGCCACTGGTGCCGCCCATTCACTGAATTTGATTTGTGAAAGGATTCCAGTTTGTACCCATCAAACTGTTCAGTCAGTATTTAAAAAAAAACTGAAACGTACCTTTCGCAACCATAGAAACAATTGACAAAGAGTTAGCTAGATATCTCATCGTCTCTTTTAGCTGCAAACTTGTTTCATCGTCGGGAATACTTCGGGAAATTGAATGTGTAGTTCTTCGTTTAATTTTGTAGCTTATGACGGCTCGCTCTCTTTTTTCTTACAAAATGAGCTAATGGGTAAATCCCATACATCAAACTTTTGCATCCTGTCTTTGCCCACCAAATTTTCTGTGTCTTTCATTACACATATTTTTTTTCGTTTTGCCATGGAATTTTACTTTTAGGATTACTTCTTTAAAATTGATCCGCTTTCCTCTGACAGACTTAACGATTTTTTTTGTATGCATCATGGTCGGTCTATTTAGTTTCCTCCATGTTTGTCCATTAATTATCGTTAGATCCGATTCCGAATTAAATTGTAGTTTTACCTTCTTTTTTAGAAATTCGAGTTCTACGAATTTTCTTGTGTTTAGATTGTCCTCGTAGTCTACTCTAGTAGTTCTTGCCCTACTTGTGTGTCTTTTATTTCTGCATACAATTGCCTTATATCCCATTCTTCTACAAGCTAAACAGTTCTTGTATTTAAATTGACAGTCTTTATTCCAGTGGAATCCACTACATTTGTAACATGCAGATGGGGGTGGCTGATTCTTATTTGATCTCTGTCATTAGTCGCCTTAAAATCTTTTTTCTTTGTCATTAAATTTTTGTTTTTCTTTTGGGGAGGGTGAAAATTGTAAATTTTTGTTTGAGTTACGTACGTAAGCTACTCCCGTTTCCTTAATATCTTTAGAGTCTTTTTTAATGCTCAATCATTTTTGACAGTCTTCTAACAATTTTTGCAGGGTTAATCCAGGCTCATTTTGAAGCTTCGTAAGCATTCTTTTACGCATTTCGATGTCCTTGGCTGAATATAAGACATTAAAAGTTGTCTGGAGTTAATTCTGTTAATTTAAAATGTTTCTTAACTATTGCTGCAAACGTCGAATAGTCCTTGTTTTCGCTTTTTACGAGGTTGAGGCATTTTCACCTTTTGTGAAAAAGTGAAATATTTGGACTGAAGAGCTCCGTAAGGCATGTACCCATCTCGCCAAACGTCAAATTGTTTGTTTTCTTCAGCAGTATATAATCCACAAATTCTGTGTACTTCTTTGTACCCTATTTCTTGAGTAAATAACCTTAGCTTTTTTGCTTCTGTCCAGTTTTGGCAATCACCGTTGAAAATGTCTTCATAGCGTCTGAAATAGTCTCCGAAATTTCTATAATCTTCAAAAGATTACTTAAATATCTCTATAGTATTTCAAATTGCGTCATGGGAAAAAGTCTCCTCTTTTTCAGTGTTTCTTTCTTGTGTGTTAACTGCAAATTTTAGTATTAATTCCTGGATTTGTAATTGTCTTCATCATTTATTCTTTGAATTTACATTTGTCTTTCCTCGTATTTCAATTGTCTCTCTTCAGTTCTTTTTATTATTTCAAGCATTACTTTTTAAAATTCTTCCATGGTTTTTTGCTTTGTTTCCGTGATAGGTTTCCCATTTTTACCGTTGCTGTTCTACATTCAAACTTTTTTCATATTTTTTTTCTATTATTAGTCGCGAATTGATTTTAGTGACTTGCTCGAGGAGGAAAAAATATTGACTTTCAAATACCTTTTGTTGAATTTTTCTATCTCTTTACGTCCTTACGAATTTTTAAAAAAAATCATTTCACCCCGAGCAAGGCAGAAATGCCACTGATGTGCGGGGTGCTACATAACTGTAAAAAGATTAATTAGAAAAGGGTGAGAAGTACAAACTAGTTAGAAAGGAGCAATAGAAAGCTGAGAATGCAGGTGCGATGACAGATGCATAGGTGGAGAGAAAGGAAAGGTTATTCGGGGGTGGGGAGAGAGCTAGAGTTCAGTGGTTAGTAGATGAGTACTGACTTTGCATTTAAATTTCTGGAGGTTGTAGCCGTCAGGAAAGCAAGAATATGGGAGCGAATTCCACAGGGAGAAAGTTCGTTTAAAACTGGTTATACAACCAGATATTTATTTTAATTTCTGCAAGAGTGTCACCAAATTTTTGTGGTCGACGTGTGTGGCAATATAGTATTTTTGTTGTTCTTTATTTGAGGTCTTTTGAGTTTTTGTCGCCCTGTTGTTGTGGGTGACTGGAATTCGAATCCTTCGTCGCCAAGTTGTTGTAGATTCCGGGATGGGAACCGCACAAAATAAAGGGACAACAATCAGAATTTGAGATTAAAAAGTAAGTATATTAAACGTAAAAAACTTGAACGCAGGTTAGTGATCCAGGAATACAAGTTAGTACAAAGTCTTTGAAGTGAAGCCGTAGTATCTTTAGTAAGTCCACGTTCAGCCAGCCTGCAAAACTCGCCTAGAAATAAGAGGAAGACAATCAGAGTGGGTCATTGCAAAATTCAACCAAATGATCGTCCCGCAGAAATAATATAACATGAACATTCTACTGAATATCAAACCAATTCATATTTCTTTCCGTCACTTACTTTGACTTGCTTGCAATCTTGTAATTATTCGATATATAAAAATATGTATATAAATCTACACCATGTCGTTGCGGTCTTGAATCTGCTTTTTTATCTTTTTCTAATCACTTGCTGATAGCCCTAGAAGAATTCGTCATAGAGAAAATTACAGACGTAATAAATGAAATTTATAATAATGGAATAATATCAGACGACCTTTGCAAGTGGATTTTTATAGCACCACTGAAGAGGTCAGGTGCAAATGAGTGCGAAATACAACGAACTATCAGCTTAATATGTCAGATTATAAAACTGATTTTCCGAATCCTGATGAATAGAGCGAGAAGCAGAATCAGGCCAGAGATAGGACAGGAAAAGTGTGGGTTCGTCAAAGACACTGGAACAAGGAACGCCATCTTTATGGTAAGGATGCTCTCCGAAAGGGCAATACAAATAAAGAAAGATTTGTATCTATGTTTTATTGATTATGCGAAGGCATTCGACAAAATACCTCACAAAGAATTGATGGAGATACTCAGCAGCCTTGACGTTTATGGGAAAGACCTTAGAGTAATTAAGAATCAAGGATGTGCGTTGTGGCACAGTGGATATCGGCTCGGAACGAGAAACCGGGGAGCCGAGTTCTAATTCCAGCTGAATCCATTGTATTCACTTACGCGCAAATACCCTTGGGAAAGGTATTAATCCGTCTCTTCCTTCCAGTTATGGGTTAAATAGCAGGACAGATTGGGTTCTATAGCCTTGGTCGGCAACTAGTCTACCGCAGAAAGCAATGGCAACCTACTGCGGGATAATCTTCTGCCCAGTCAGTCATGTCTCTTTCGAGACATGATCGCCCAAGCGTGTATCACGTATGGCAACCTAAACTGACTGACTGGCTGAAAACTGCCTGAATACGGAGAGGTAGCGATTACAGCAAATTTACAAAGATAGAAAGAGGCGTAAGACAATGATGTATTTTTTCACCCGATCTTTTCAACTTGTGTAGCCAGAATATTTTGAGGACACTAGATGCTATGGCAAGATTTGTAATCGGGGGCCGCAATTAGAAGGTACGCAGATGATACAGTGCTAAATGCAGACACGGAAAGGAAATTACAAGAGCTCCTACAGAAGGTACCCGACGGGAGTGACAAAAAAGGACTACAAATAAACTGCAAGAAAACTTAATGCATGGTTATCAGCAAAAAGAGCAACTCAAAATGCTAAATACAGGTGGGGGATACCAGAATAAAGCAGGTACAAAAATTTAAATACCTAGGAAATGTTCTAACAGGAGATGGATGGTGCGACACTGGGATCCGAAGGCAAATTGGCATGGCAAAGGACGCATTCCAGAAGCTGAGTAGAGTATTAAGAGACAGAAAAAATTCATTAGAAACAAAGGAAGAGAGTGCTAGATTGCTATGTGATATCAGTTCTTCAATACGGCAGTGAATGTTAGACAATATCATCGAAAATGAAGGAAAAACTTGAAGTAGCGGGAATTTGGTTCTACAGAAGGGTGCTGCGGATATCATGGACTGAGCATGTAACGAGTAATTATGGGGTGTTAGAAAGAATGGCAACGAAAAGAAAATTAATCGTGAGCATCAAGAAGATACAAGTGAAGTTTCTGGGACATGCAATGAGGAAGGGCTGTATAGAAAACTTGATACTGACAGGCCAGGTAGAGGGAAAAAGAGACAGAGGAAAGCAGCGGATAACATATTTGAAGGGCTTGAGCAAGTGGATGACAGAATGGGGGTTGCGTGGTGTAACAAGAGAAAACGTACTAAGAACCACCAGGGATAGAAAGACGTGAAAAGCCATGATCGCCTACGTTCTGAAAGGACAGGACACAGAAGAAGAAGAAGAAGAAGAAGAAGAAGAAGAAGAAAAAGAAGAAGAAGGTAGTGCTGTCAAGAGGGTAGTTGCTAAAAAAACCTATGACTTGCAACAGGACTCTGCACTATGCCAAACAAGCAGGAAACCTCGATCAGGACTGTCAGACAATTTCAGCGACCACATCACCCCTTACATCTGGTCAACTAACATCCCAGATTGCAACTCACTCGTGCGGTGTATCTGTGTGTGTATCTGTGTTTATCTGTATGTGTGAATGTGTATATCTGTGTGTGTGTGTCTGTGTCTTTGTGTGTCAAAAGTAATGTCAGTGAGTACTAAAATCACGGGCTACGTTATGCGAGGCTAATTTAATCAGTACCATTTCTACCGCGATCTACAGATATATTTAATATATGTGAATTTTTTTCTTATCCTGCATATAAATATTGTTTGTTTTTAACGAGACGAGACGCTTCTCTCAAATGATTAATAGTCAGTTGATACGTTGTTTGGCTATCATCGGTCATTTTCTGGCTCGTAACTCGTAGTGAGACAAAATCGAGATTTATTAAAAACTTCAATATTTAATAGCATTATTTAGGTAATTCGGAAAATAATGTCAGATTTCAGATTCAGCTTTTCTTCCTGAATATATTAAAGAAAAAAGTTAGTCTACTATAGCTTCATAGTATGTGCTTCACCAGGGATACAGTTTTGATTTCAGAGTTTTCATTCTCCCAGATCAGTTGCCAACGAAGTCTATAGAACCTAATCTGTTTTACTACAGTTTGAATATCTTTCATCTGAAATTTCCAAATCAGAAAACCTCCAAAATCCAAGGTTTTTGGGTGTTGACATGACTTGCCACAAATGAAAAATTTCAGAAAGCCCAGCCACGTAGCCTACGTTGGCACCACTTATTTGTTATAAATCGTCACAGTATCAATTTTTTATTGATAACTTACCAAGTGTTTCGTGCTCTGTAAAGATATTATTCCTAATGTTAATAATATCTTTTATTTACATTTTTTGTATGCAGGAATCATGTTTTTGTATGTGTACAAAATATACAAAACATTTTTACGTAAAATCTTTATCTCACTACTTACATATTCCATGTGATTGTGGAACTCTGAGTGGGGGGGACTTTGATGCCGAGATTTTTCTGAGGAGGAGGGATTAAACTCAAGCAGCGTCTTCATTTTCAAACTACACCATCATCGTATACACAACTTAGGAATGAATAAATATGTTACTTCATTAAATTAAACAGAATAACTTTTCACTCATATTAGTGGAGTTCTAATCTATTCTTGCCCTCTTTTCCACTCTCAAGCTGTTGGAAACACAAGGAGAGGCTAATTTCAAAACAAAATCAAAGGGTTAATACTAACGTCAATACGTTATGAAGAAGGAACAGTGCTGAAGAGCAAATCTTATCAAAATCAAAGACTGATCAGTTTCTTAAATTTTTCAAGCTTATGAAAGTGAAGACCAACAGAGGGAGAAGTTAAAATTTTGGTGGGTATCACCTTCTGGAATTTCTTAGAATCGCCACTGCATGTGAACATTATATGATTAGCATCATTACCTGTATTAGTATTTACACAAAATTTATTAATTTTTTTTATGAAACTACACTCATAGTATATGCTATTTATATAAGACTACCTTCAGGATGCATATCTGCTGTGTTATGAAATGTAAAGATAAATCGTGCTTATGCTTGGTTTCCGGTCCAAAGCTGCTACATTTTGTAGATGCTATATAAAAATTAAGTAGCCTGTATTCTAAAATTCGAAGAACTAGCCCCAAAATTTCGGATAAAGAATTCTTAAACTCTATTTACCCATATCTGGATAAAGAGATGGTTTTAAAACTTTCCCATGGCTATTACCACGTAAGTGAATGCAGTAAACCCGACTAGAATATCGAACTCGTTTCTCCAATTGATTTATCCGAGTCGCAATTAATTACTCTATTGTGGCTCATGCAAATTGCAATTGATCAGTATTTAAATTCTGGTATGAGGACGGCATTACTTAGCGAGAGTGTCAATATTAATGTATGTTGATTCTATATGAGTGGTATAATGAATTCTTTTGAAACAGATTGTTGCACCAGTTTTTTAATCATTTCACTCCAAGCAAGTCGAGACCGCCACTAGTTCAGCGGGGGGTTATAATGAAGGAAACGTCTGGGTACAGGTAGTGTTGAAGAAGGGATTCAAGGAAAGAGAAGATGTTGCATTTAAATTTTTGGAGATCGTAACTATCAGGGTATCAGGGAAACGGGTAGGAGCTCCACAGGCAGGAAGTGCAAGAAAAGAAACTTTTGGAGAAGAGACGGTTACATTTGATTATTTTGATGGTAAAATTGTGGGACCTAGATGCCATTCTAGTAGCAGGCTTAGATTCATGTCGTCGGGGCACCAGGGAAAATATCGTAATAGCAGTTGCCAGTAAAATATAAAAGACAGACTGAAGCAACGTCACGTCGGTGAGAAAGTGACTGAAGAAAATATAAAATGAACATTAATTCTGAAAGAACTCCCCCGAATATGTAACATAATTAATACATATATTGTAGTTCCCCCCCCCCAAAAAAAAATGGAATAAAATAAATAATAATTGCGGATTATACTGAAATGTTAATCTTGCTGAACCCGTTCATCTTTTTTTTTTTTTCTCAGTACCACGCTATATACTCAGCCTTTTCTCTCACTTTAATCCCATGCGTACTAGTGGGGGTCACGCTTAGTCTGTAGTGAAATGAAAAAAAACAAAACAAATACGGATTGGAACCCCGAAGGTGGTCGGCTGTCATCACTGACATATTTCTGAAAAATCCTTCTGTCAAACCGGCTCTAAATGTAATGCATTGTATATCTTCTCAGTTTAACCAAGAGCAAGAGAAAGTGGCCAGGGAGATGCATGACCTCTATATAGCATTGCTCAGATCTTCGTCCTGGAAAGGTTATTTCAGTCTCTCTAGCAATGTACTTAATTTTTATCAAACAAAGCGCTAACATTATCTGAAAAGACGGACATATACCTACTACTATTAATATTAATATAGGACCATAAGTGGTCATTATCATTATTATTATTATTATAGGAATAAAGCAGATCATTTATATAGAAACACAAGAGATCAATGTCATTTAAGAATTAAGCACTCCAAATGTCGCATAGAATAAGTTATAACAATTTTCGTATCGAAGATAAGAAAGTTTGATACAGGCTGGATATGGCAAGATACACCCACCTCGTAAGATTCCTAAAAATATTAACCTGAAGGTGCGAATCATCTTTTTAAATAACCTCTTTAGATATAGTTTTGATATTGACGACAGGCATGTCACCCAGCTCATATATAAATGTCAAGGTATCTTCATGTACAGGCCGTTTTCTCAGATTAATGTGTAAAGATGACGTCAAACAATCAGTCTTATGATTCTAGAGCTGAAAAATCACAAAAAAGTAGCATATTAAGTAGAAAAGAAAATAATTTTTTAATCAAGCTTTGATTACACTTAAAAAAATGATCAAAAAATGAGCAGAAAAGAATTTCTGTGAATATTAAAAAGAATTAATGTGACTTGAGAAGTTAAATTTTATGTAAAAATCCATATTACACATACAAAATTAACCATTCGTTTCTGCATTGAATATTTGTGTTATATCTGGTTTGGTCCACCAGTCATATATCTTGAAATTCTTGTAATCTGGCTTGGCATGTCGATTTAGTCAATTTTTTATGACTAGATTTGGTTCACTGTGTCTTACTACAGAATCTCGTCAGAAATATTTCTTGCACATATACTATCTGCCATACGTTCACACAAAGAATACATCTGTCACATCTGGTCTGAATATTTTGTTATATATCTCGAGATTCTTTACAAAATACAAAGGGGCTGTAAAATAATTGGTTCCTAACCAGGCATATCGATTTCAGTTACTTTCTCCCTGCTATGACGTTGATTCCGTTTATCATACTGTACATAGTGTCATGTTAGTTGTTTAAAGAGCTCTCGTGGTGCAGTTGATATCGGCTCGGAATGAGAAATCAGAGAGTAGAGTTTGAATTCGAGTTGTATTCCTCGCATTCACTTAAGCGCAAACACCATCGGGAAAGTTATTAATCCGTCTCTTATCACCAGTTATGGGTTAAATAATAGGACAACTTGGGTTCTATAGCTATAGCTGGCAATCAGTCTACCTCAGAAAGGAATGGTAACCTGCTAGGGGATAATATTTTACCCTGTCAGTCATGTCCCTTTTGAGATATGATCGCCCGAAAGCGGGTATCAAGTATGTCACTTAACTGACTGGCTACCTCTACTGTATAAATATAACTGTATTACGAGATTAGCAACAATGTCTGGTCGTTTTACTATTGAATTACCGAGATGTAAGCGGAAGTTCTATTCTAATATTCCACTTCTAGCCTGTAGAATTCTTTTCTAGATTGATGCTTCCCTGACAACTACGTTCTTCAAAAAAATAAATGCAACGTAATAGTTCGCAATGTTTAGTTTTCCTGAAAACTGGTCTTCATTGCTTAACTAAAATTTTCATATTTTAATTTAAATTATATTTTAATTTAATATTTAACTAAAATTTTCATATTTTCTTTCATGCCCAGTAACTCCTCGTGTCTTAGGATAAATTGATTAAAAATGATAGCATAAATTAAATGATTAAAAATAAATTTTAACTCTGACATTAACACTAACTGTTCAATCAATGAACACTAAATGTTTCCATTATAAAATAGCTAATTTTGCAATTGCTTTAAAGCTTTAAAATTTATTATAACAACTTTTACACGAGAGCTAATTAATCCGAGAACACTAACAATGTGTATATAGTACCCAGCGCAAATGACGCCATTTTAATTACAAATTTCAGTACAATTTTCAGGACCTGATTTTCTTACCTAAATAATGTTTTTCAGTTCCAATTAATGTTAACTAAAAGTACAAAGTGTCTCCATGTAAAATATTTCAAATAGAGATTTATATTTAATATTTTTTGATATTTTCAAAATAGGGTATGATATGCCCATAGTTAGTATTGCAGTAACTTTAATTGATGTTTAGTGTTCCCGCGTTAAGGGACATTTTAAATCTTTTGTTCGCTTAATGAATGCTTATGTGATTCGATCACAATCCAGATATGGATGAGGACTATATATATTGGAAAATTGCATTGCACATTCCTTTAAGGTGGGGGTGACTACTTGATTTAGTAAGGTAAACTATACCCGACCACAAGGTCTCTGATCGATAGATAGGGGTTTTCAGGAGTGTGAAACAACTTCTTAATTGTTGTTGTTCCCAGGTTACCCTAACCGGTGCGAGCGTCTGTTAGTGCCTCAGTTATGAGTAATTATGGAACTTTCCAAACAAAGGAAAACACTATAAAAATTAAAATATACATTTTTCATAGTAAAACTAGCAAAAATATAAATTTTAGTAAAATGAACAAAATTAGATTGTAATCATGGGGCGAGTATACAATTATTTAATTATACCTGTGATGAATAGACAATTATATAACATACATAAAGCGAAGAGACAAGATCTTAAATATACGTTGGGGGATAGATAATTATAAGAGTATATATGTGACGAATAGATACACATTTTAGCATACATGCGGTGAGTTTTCCTGGGGCAAATAGACAATTAATTGATTATGTGCGACTGCTTAGGCAACTATTTGATTATACCTGAGGCAAATAGACAATTCATTGAGTACAAGCGGCGAGAGTCAGTCAGTTAAGTATTAGACATGATGCCCGCTTGGGTGATCGTTCTCGAAATAGACATGACTGACTTGGCAGATGATATTGCCGCAGTTGGTTGCCATTATTCTTGTTATCCGATTTCTGCGAGTATACAATTGTTTCAGTATGCATTGGGCGAGTAAAAATTATATGTTTGATGAATAGGCAGTTATTTGATTATATATTGGGTGAGTATACAAGTATTGGATTATGTATTGGGCGAGTAAAGAATTATACGTTTGACGAATAGGCATATATTGGGTGAGTATATAATTATTTGAGAATAGTGCGAATAGACAATTATTTGAGAAAACAGAGACAAGAGACAATTATTTGAGTATATTTGGGGAGAATAGACTATTATCTGTGTCACGTCGTATGAACAGATAATTATTTCTGTATACATTGAACAAGTTAAACAATTATTTTGTATGCGTGGAGGGAATAGACAAATATCTAAGCATATATGGTTCGATTAGATTATTTGAAATATATAATTAGCATATATCTCATTATAATCAGCATTTAAAGACGATTTAGATCTTTAAAAAATTAAAACGAATAGAAAATATACAATTTTTATTAAAGTTTACTGTGGTTCTAGGACGTTAAAATGTTCGTCGAAATTGCAATAGTTTGTAATATTTCACAATCGCAGTTGATGTTTAAAAAGTATAAGATTTAATGACCAGAGTAATGTGGCCATATATAACAATGTGACATATTTATGTGGATACCCTTCGGCTGTTATCACTGACAAATTTCGGAAAATTCCTTCTGCCAAACAAGCTCTAAAAGTAATGCCTTGTATAGCTTCTTAGCATTGTTGTACGCTCCGACCTTTATCAGGTGCTACGAATTTTGAACTGAACTCTTTCTTGCGATCACTGAGAAATATCATTCTTTTTCCAATGTACAATGCTACTTCTGGTATCCAGTTATCTCCTTTTAACTTAACTCTTCTAGGTTATTTATCTAGTGTATTCTAGTAACGAACTTACAAATCTAAGGTTCAATTCACTGGAAATAACGAACGTCAAAATACACTAAACCACGTGTCTTTGCTTTCTCTACCTTTTCCAGGGGAGTAATTTTTTGGCTTGTACTTAATTCTCCTAACATACGATATGCCTGATTCCTCGATGTTTTTAGGATCCCTTTTAACACTGATTGCTCGCTAGCAATCTTCAGCCATTTTTTGTAGTGTGAGACCTGGTTCGCTTTCTAGCCTTGATAGAACTCTCCGTCTTATCTCCGAGTTTTTTGCGGAGACTAAACCTTGGGCAAATATTACGCATTTGAAATCGTCGGCTGACAATTCTGCTAATCAAACTTGTCACAGTACTTATTTACAATGGACGCAAATACAAGATCATCTTCGTCATCCCTTTTTGACAAGTCAAAACACTTCCATCCTTAGTGGAATAGTGTTATATTAGGGCTAAAGAATTCAGAAAAATATTTATTGCTTCATCGAACCCTAATTTGTAATCGACGAACTTACTATGTTCTGCTGTTCCCAACTTTCTCGAATGTAAGCGAACTTTTTTAGCGTTCGACCAATCCTCACAGTCTACCGTAAATTGATCTTCATATGTTCTGTAGAAAGCTTCAAATGTTTTATCTTCGTCAGGAAGATAATTGAATGTCTCCATAGAATTCCAAATTGTGTTGTTAAAAAATTCAGTGTTGTTTTTACTAAATTCTCTTTTACTTAAGTTTTTTAGAAGTAATTCTTCTTGTTGTTTTTGGAATTCAAGGAAAAGCTGATGTTGTTCTCTCTGCAGTTGTTGTTGTTCTTTTTGCTGTAGGAGCCATTTTTCTTCTAACATATGTTGCTGCTGTTGTATACATACCTCAGTCTTCTGTTGATGATCAAGTTGTGTCTTCATCATCTGAACAATGATTGCTTTAAAGGCCTCTATAATGTCTTCAAATACGTATTTTCAGAGAAAAAAAAAACGAATTTAGACAATTTTTCTTCTTTAAGTGGGGTAAAGAAAATCAAAAGTAATTTCTTTCCTTAATATTTCTCAGCTCTGGCTGGTGATAACTAATGCAGTCTGGGTGCTTCTATTTTTTCTAAGAAAAATAAATCGGATAAAAAACCACGCTGCAAAATAGAAAATATATTTTTTCTTCCTTTTTTTCTGTGTGGTCGACGGAAGCAAAGGACAATGAAATGCTTTTGATTATAGCAACAAGGAGAAAAAATTGTACTTACAGTTTCCACGAGTAAGTATTTTCGAGTTGTCGATTTTAAAAAAATGGATTGAGTTATTATTTTTTTCTATGCTCTTCCCTTCTTTCAAATATATCCGATGTCCGAAAATTCGTACGATTCTTTAAGTCAGAGGTTGTGTGCGTTACAAGCACTTGATGTAAGGGTTTCTCTTTGTTTCAAACTTTTTTGTCGCCAGACTTGACGTTAACTCACTGGGATCTTTAGACGTCGTTAGTGTTATGGCGTAACTTTTTTTGTTGTTAGAATATTCTTCGTCGCCATTGTTATGACCGAAGGGACATAGAAAGATAATACAGACTCGGATATGAGTTTGAATAGTATATTCACCGGAAAAAAAAAAAGAAGTTCATCTGCTTAGGATGTGGTTTCCGGCTTTCTCTTCTCCATTCTTTTCACTCTCTTATTTTTTTCCTCTCCTCAATTTGACTAGAAAGGCTAAACTATCGCCCGGTTCACACTCCACCCACGTCTATTGAACAGATGTAGAGGCTCATCTCTTGTTCCCTGTTTAGGATGTGGTTCCCGGCTTTCTCTTTTCCAATCTTTTCATTCTTACGTAGCCCCCTGCGCTTCAGTGGCATTACCGCCTTGCTTGGGGTGACATGATTAAAAAAAAAACGTAGTACAAAGATAAACTTGGACTGGAGAGTACTTTCTCTCACAGGCGTCCTGATTCACTCATTCACTCACACTGTGGTTACTACTCAGTGACTTTTCACTCAGAGCTGGTAGCCATATTATAAAGGTGTAGACGAGTCCATTTGTAGGTAGGTCCCCATAATAGTTCTATGTTCTTGGTTGGCAACCAGTCTACCGCAAACAGAAATGGTAACCTACTGCGGGAAAGTTTTCTGCTCAGTTAGTCATGTCTCTCTCGAGACATAATAACCCACGCATTTATCATATATGGTACCTAAGTGACTGACTGAATTTATTAAATAAGTGAACATTTAAAGATGAGCACATCCCTCATCATGTTACTCGTGTTTTAGTTGCATTCTATTCAACTGACTCAATCACTTTGTCGCGTAGATTACTTGTACAACCACTTTTCTCAAGTTCAATCAACGTTTTTACAATAAATTGTATCCTTTTTATATATTTTACACTTGTATGAAATTTTAAAGCATAATTTGGAGACGACAGACATATCTGCCGGTATTTTGTTTAGAATTGTTCAACAATGTCTTTTCCTCTGTCCTCTGCCTGCAAAGTAGATGCTTACTTCCAGAAGAATGAATCGTTGCGCCTTCTCAGGCTAACGTTCACGGCTGACATGAAGTAGAAAAACAATATCCATCGCCTATATTGAATTCATCTGCTAAGAAAATTAGTTCATTGTGTAGTGCTGGAAAATTATTCTCTCCAGAAAGTATCTTACATATCTAGACGCATTCTACTCGCCCATCCTTGAAATAATTGCAGTTACGTATGATCCTTTGCTCCTACAATATATCTAGAAATCTTTCATAAAATCCAAAAAGAATCGGTAACATTATCGGTCCAGATATGGTGTCACCTCTTCACTCACTTTCCAACCGCTGTAAGGTCGCCACCCTGTACCTCTTCTATAAATCATTTCATGGTAATTTTTTGAATCAGCTCTTTTAAAATTTCCGAGGATAACTAAACTGGCGGTGAGATCTCATGAATTTACAGTTGAGCTGGCTAAATGTAGCTGTATGTTCTATGCTAATAATTTATTTTCTGACATTTCTTGCTTCTGGAATTCCCAACCAACTTTAAGCTGCAAAAATTAAAATGCAATATCAATTACTAATGACTCTTCTCCTGATTACTGTTTGCTTTCCGAGCTCATTTTAATGTTTCTGATACTAATTATTCCACACCTGTAATTGCTTGTATGTTGTTGGATTACTATCTTGTATAGGGTGAACGCCATTATGAAAAATATTAAATCAAAGTATACTACAAGCACGTGCATATAGAATCTTCGCATATATGTAAGTTTTTGGATAAATCGGACAAAATGTCAAAAAATGTTCTTTATTGAATATGCGTATCGTCATCATTAGATAGCCTTCGTCAGGTTAAATTGAAAGAAATATGCGTAAGTGTAAGCGTCAATATTAAATCCTTAATGCGTGTTTGTTAAGCTGGCGTCTTTTGGTCAGAATGAAAGTGCATAAATGAGTGATTTTTGGACAAAATCCGTTAATGTCTGACTGTTAAGCTGGCACCTTCCGCTCAGAATGAAATCGCAGAAATATGTGATTTTTGTACTAAGTCATTCAATGTCTGTTTTTTTTTCCGTTAGGAATGAAAATGCAGAAATGTATGATTTTTGTAGAAAATTCGTTAATGTCTTTCTTACGCTGATATCATTCGGTCGCAATGAAAGGACAGAAATGAATAATTTTCTGCTAAATTCTTTAATGTCTGCTAGCTAGCCTGACATTTTCCGATCGGAAAAAAATTCAAAATATATGATTTTTGTAATAATCCTTTAATGTCAGTTTGTTAGTTTGACGTGCTTCCGGTCGTAAGGAATGAACAGAAATGTGTGATTTTTTAACTAAATCATTTAAACTCTGTTTGTTAGGCTGACATCTTTCGGTCGAAATGAAAAAGCAGAAATGTATAATTTTTGTACTAAATTTTCAATACCTGTTTTACTGACTGACGTCTTATATTCAAATGAATGGACAGAAATGTATGATTTTTGTACTAAATTCTTTAATGTTTGTTTGTTTTGCCGACATCTTACAGCCGGAATGAAAATGCAGAAAGGTATGACTTTTGTACGAAATTCGTTAATCTGTGTTTCTTAGGCTGACATTATTCGGTCGCCATGAAAGGGCAGAAATGAATGATTTTTGTACTAAATTCTTTAATGTCTGCTAGTTAGCCTGACGTTTTCCGGTCGGAATGAAAAGCAGAAATGCGTGATTTTTGTACGAAATATTTTAAAGTCTGTTTGTTAGACTGATGTTTTCCGGTCAAAATGAAAAGGCAAAAATGTGAGACTTTTATATTAAATACTTCAATGCGTGTTTGTTTGGGTGACGTCTTCCGGTCGGAATGAAGAGGCGGAAATGTGCGTTGTTTTTACTAAATCGTTTAATATCTGTTTGTTAGTCCGACGTCTTCCGGTCACAAAGAAAAAGCAAAACTGTGTGACTTTTGTACTAAATAATTGAATGTATGTTTGTTAGGAATGAAATAGTAAGTTTGTGTGATTTTTGTATTAATTCCTTTAACGTCGGTCTGTTAGTCTTTCGGTTGGAATGAAACAATAGAAACATATGATTTTTGTGCTAAATTCTTTAATGTCTGTCTGTTAGTCCGATGTCTTCCGGTTGGAAAGAAAAAGCAAAAATGTGTGATTTTTGTACTAAATTCTTTAAAGTCTGTTTGCCAGGCTGACTTCTTCTTGTCAGAATGAAAGAGTAGAAATGTATGGTCATCAAGGACCAAAGTGGGCGGGGTATGGGAAATCTGGTTTTCTTCGATTTTATAATTAAACTTAGATAGACATATTTATTGACCTCAACATAACACGGTATTCTTTATACCAAAGCAACGCATTCTTTCCTACCATTTTTAATAGAGTCACCATAATTCCTGAAAGTATCCAAATAATTGCTAACTAGTTCAGATAGATACAGTTTGCTTGGGTGGGGTGGGGAAGAGAAGAAAGTTCATCAGAACAATAACCCTGAATGCATTTATAGAAAAGATAGAAGAAGCTAGGTAACGGCGGTGCAAAAATGTCTGAGGAAGAGATACAAGCTCATAGTAGATTCATAAAAGTAGTTCCTAATCTATAACAGGAGAACTAGACCAGATGTCACAGCATAATTCAAAGAACGGACTTACTTTATCCTTATTTAAATTTTCTACATATATTTATTTAAAAAAAAACTAGCAGTATAGCCCGCCGTTGCTCGGGTGTAATGAAAGCTTTAAAACTAATTCATGGTCCTGGAGCTCAGACACTTTGGGCGTTGGCACGAAAGACTAAAAGCAATAGTTGTTTCCAGTTAAAGCGAAACCGTAGACTGAAAGAAAAATGAATGGATGTAAGTCAAATTTTGATTTTCTGGTATCGATGTCAAATAAGTTTTATCGTCGTAAACTGAATTTTGAAGGCTAAATGAGTCCTCTGAGTAAATGGTATCATGGCTGAGACAAGGAATTACAATTATACCTACTTAGAGCCAAACCCGAATAGCTTTTGCTTCGGGTTTGGCTCTAAGTAGGTATAATTGTAGAGCCAAACCCGAAGCAAAAGCTCAAGTAAAAGGGCTGAAAAAATACAAACATACAGGCAGATAAACAGACACACACACAAACATCTTGCCTTTTATATATATATATCACAGACACACACACAGACAAAGTTCCATTTATAAATAATTTGATATAAGAATCGACGTGATATCTGGAGACATGGGCAGTAGAACGAGAAAAGTCTAGCACCGTATTCAGTTCAAAATTCTCTGAAGGTTGCCCGGATCAACGTCTACATGATAACGTTCGAAGAGTACAACATTTGAATAGTTGTGATAACAACAACAACAACAACAAAAATGTGGACAATAGTCCTTCAGGATATTGTCGATCATGGCTCACCACAATTTCATGTTCTTGTAGTTCTTAATAAATCTCTCTTAATCATTTTTCGCCATCTATTTACTTATGCTCACTAGGTAGGTTGTTTTCCTTTTTCTCCTCTTTCCATAAATCTGATCTGTGTGTATCATATTTTCTAAGACATCTTTCCTCAGTAAGTTATGTGCCATAGGAATTTCATTTACCTCTTCCTGATGTTAAGTATATGTATCCTTTTTTGTTTCCACCTTTCTCCAAAAATTTATCGTTGCTTCCATTGTCGGTTCTTGGTATTCTCAGCGTCCTTCGATAAAATAAGTTTTCTATTGAGTTATTGAGTAAAGTCTCTTCTTCATATGTGTGAAAATTGTCCAGCATTCACATATGTTGTGGTAACAACAATAGGTGACAACAATAGGTGTTTCGGTTTATTAGCGGTCATGGCGCTCCTGTTTTTTGTAGTTTTAATAAATTTTGTATTTTGTTATTAATCCCTAAACCTTGTTCCGCCATCCATTCATATACGATCCATAAGTATGCTATGCTGTTGCTTTCCTCCGTCCCTCTTGCCTTGAATCTGTCCGGTGAGTATCAAATTTTCTAAGACTTTCCTCAATAAATTATGCGCCTCAGAAATTTCGTCTGTATCTTCCTTATGTTAAACTAGCAATATAGCCCGGCGTTACTCGGGTGTAATGAAAGCTTTAAAACTAATCCATGGTCCTGGAGCTCAGACACTTTGGACCTTGGCACGAAAAACTAAAAAGCAATAGTTGTTTCCAGTTAAAGCGAAATAATAGACTGGCAGAAAAATGAATGAATGTAAGTCAAATTTTGATTTTCTGTATCGATATCAAATTTTCTGCACTATTGTAAGAACTGCAACCTTGAAACTTCTGAATATCGTTTCTTATGTCTTTGTCTATGAGTGTATCAAATTTGATTAAAATCGGACCACTCCTTCTATAACCCGATTTTTTTGATTATCGATTTTCGATGTTTACCGGGGGTACCTCAACACAAAACCTAGCTAAGAACACTCACAGACGCTTATAGTACAACTGTGTAAATTTTCAAGAAAATCGGTTCTGATGTTTCGGAGTCTATAGGTAACGGACACACACACACACACACACACACACACACACACACACACACACACATACACAAAGTTCAATTTATAAATAAGTTTAGATTAGATATAAGGATCCTTTATTATACCTTTCTCTAAAACTTTGTAATTGATCATGATATTCACAGCATTCTTCTGTAGAATTATATTTTTGCAACATCAACTTTCTTCTTCATTTGTGAGATTGTCTAGAATTCACGGCCTTATTAAAGGATTGATATCACGTAATTGTTCAGTATACTTTTCTTTATTTTTAATTTAAATATAAGAAACATTTTGTTTCCATTTTTTCTAAAACTTTGTCGTTGCTCAATTTGTTCGGCCCATGGTATTCTCAGTATGCTACTGTAGAATCACACTTCTACTGACTCAAGTTTCTTCTTCATCTGTGCAGAAATTGTTTGCATTTACTGCCTTATCGGAGGATTGATAATACGTCACTGTTCATTATTCTTTTCTTTATTTCAAAAGAAATGTATCTACTTTTTCATACTTAGCGTTAGGAAAAGTTACATAAAGGAACAATTTTAATGTATCGCTAAGAAGGAATACTTTCAAAAATTCATTTTATAATTGTTCTTCTTTCTCTGTGAAGGTTTGTGTACCTATTTTTAAAACACTGCGTGGGTGTGAATAAATATGGGAAAATTCCGGAGAAAGAGAGAGAGAGAGACAGACAGACAGACAGAGAGAGACAGAGAGAGAGGGAGAGAGACAGAGAGAGACAGAGAGAAAGAGAGAGAGAAAGAGAGAGACAGACAGACAGAGACAGAGAGAGGGAGAGAGACAGAGAGAGACAGAGAGAAAGAGAGAGAGAAAGAGAGAGAGAGACATACAAACACATATATATTGTCTCTTTTGAAGCTGACAAGAACTTACGTACATGTTTAAGCATCTGCATATTCATTGCTTGCTTAAATGGATTTATTATTAACTTCTACGTGTGGCAAAACAGCGGCCTCATCTAGACAGAGAGTGGCAGAGAGAAAATGGAAGAGCAAGAATGAAAGACACATACAGAATGTGTATGTCGATATTCAGATAAGTAAATGTTAATCATGCCACCTGCACAAGAATTTTCTTTGACGTCTGGCGTCAAAGTATTTCGCCTGCGCTATTTACTGCATAGGTTTTTATTATGTAAGTAAAAAGAAGAAGAAGAAGAAGAAGAAGAAGAAGAAGAAGAAGAAGAAGAAGAAGAAAGAGAAGGAGGAGAATAAGAAGGATCATTGTCACATATATATTTGTATTACTGAAGTAAAAAAAGAAGAAGAAGGAGGGGAGGAGGAGAAGAAGAAGGGTAATTGTCACGTATATATTTGTATCACTGAAGTAAATAAAGAAGAAGGTGGGAGGAGGAGAAAGACGAGAAGAAGAAGTGTCCTTGTCACGTATATATTTGTATCACTGAAGTAAATAAAGAAGATGAAGAAGAAGAAGAAGACGGGGAGATGGGGAGGAGAAAGAGGAGAAGGAGAATGTTCATTGTCAGGTATATATTTGTATCACTGAAGTAAATAAAGGAGAAGAAGAAAAAGAAGGAGGAGGAGAAGGAGGAGGAAAAGGAGGAGAAGAAGAAGGGTCATTGTCACGAATATATTTGTATCACTGAAGTAAATAAAGAAAAAGAATGAGGGGAGTAGGAGAAGGAGGAGAAGAAGGGTTATTGTCACGTATAGATTTGTATCACTGAAGTAAATAAAGAAGAAGAAGAAGAAGAAGAAGAAGAAGAAGAAGAAGAAGAAGAAGAAGAAGAAGAAGAAGAAGAAACAGCAGCAGCGGTAGAATTGACACTGTCGCAAATATATTTGAAACTGTCAATTAATTAAATAAAGGTGAAGGAGGAGTAAAAGAAAAATTTAGATGAGGAAAGTTTACTAAAACGTATACATGTTTTTGTATCTTAAGGAAATAAAGACTAAATTAAAGAAGAAGAAGAAGAAGAAGAAGAAGAAGAAGAAGAAAGAAGAAGAAGAAGAAGAAGAAGAAGAAGACATGCACCTTTATGGCAATAAAAAAGGCACAGAAGAAGGAGAAAAAATGAAAAGAAGGAAAAAAGATGAAAATGCTAAAAATCAGGAGAAAGAATTTGTCGTACCGAAGTTTACTGGAAAGGAAAGAAATAAAAATAAAAGAACGACTTATTCAATAATCCTAAATGAAAGAATAAGATTTATAGCATGAGGTGTTATTGAAGGAATAGAAGAAAAATAAAACGAGAAGACCAAAAGACAGAAGAAAATAGTTAAAAAAAAAGTTTGAAAAAATAAACATTAGCTAAAAATGGAAAGCTGTTTAATAGTCTGAATTTGCGACAGTTAATACTTGGACACAAGAACGCACTTATCTTTTCTTTTAAAAAATACATTAAGAGTCTTCAACTTTTTTGTTGTTGTTGCTTGTCTCCTTCTCTTCTCTCTCCTTATTGTAAAATAAATAAATAATAAAGATCTGTAGTAACGTATAAGGAAGACATCCACCATCACTATTAAGTGTCAATTTTCTCGGCATACCGGAAAATAAGGAAACAAACATTTACGCTCAGGTAATTTTAGAATTTCATTTCATTCTTGGGGCTTCGAGTGACAACAGAAGCTATAAAAAGGAACGATTCTTTGTATCTTTTTTCCCTTCTTTCGTTTATACGTTCGTCATTACATCTTTTCAAATCCACATGTCGTTGATTTTCGTGGTTTGTTGTGACTGTTTTCGAATACTGTTATTACTGTGACAAAGCAGATCAAAAGATAAGCGATAATGTTACTGGCAGAGGCAAACTATCGTCTTGCTTTTTAATATCGATTTGTTTTTAGGGAATAAGGATTCAGTTCAATATTTTTCTTTGTTTTCGTCCGCCATTTTCCGTATACCGTTTACCTTCTTTTGTCTTCTTGTTCTCTTCGACTTCTGCATTTCCCAGATACCATTTCTTAGTCTATTTTAAACTACGATTAAAAGACCACGAGTCGAGAGGGGTTTCTTCTCTTTGTTTTCTTTGTCCATTTCTCTTTCTTTTTCTTAATTGCACTTTTACATTTCGAAATTCTTTTACCTAAGACTGCTTAATTTTTAATGTTTTAATTTGTTTAGCTTTTGTCTTTTTAATTTACCTTTATTTGAATTTTTTCTTTTCGCCTTCCTCTTTCCTTGCTTTTATTCTATTATTCAACGTTTCCTACTTCCTCGTCTACTTAACTAAGTTTTTTCTGTTTTCCTTTCTTGGCTAGCTTTTCTTAATATTCTTTCTATTGACCACATTAGCACATTATCGTTTTTCTCCTCTTATTTTTTAATGTTAATATACTTTTCTTTATTTGGATTTTAAACTAATTCGCCCTCTTCTGTTTTATTTTCGATTTTTCTCTTTCCCTATTCCTTTGCTTTGCTTTTCTAAGTTCTCTTGCAAATTACACCGATATTCATTGTCTTCTTCCTTCCCTACAACATCAATCTTTATAAAAACATTGTCGCCATCATTAAGCTTTTTAATTCCCACTCATAACTGTATAACCACTATCTGACAAGCTTCAATCAAATTGCTTTAACTATTGTCATCTTTGCTATAAACACTGTCTAAAAACATCAGCACCTCATTTTATCCAACATCTTGCCACGATCATCGCAGCCATGATTGTACTTATCATTTATGAAATAGCTTACCACGATCATTACATCCTTCATTGTAGTTGCTATTTATCCAAGACCTTACCACGATCATCACATTCCTCATAGTAGTTAGTATTTATGCAACATCTTAACACGATCATCACAGCCATTATCGATGTTACTATATATCCAACATCTTATCACTGTTATCACAGCCATTATCGTAGTTACTTTTATGCAAAACGTTACCACGATCATCACAACCATTATCGTTGTTACTATTCATCCAACATCTTAGCACGATCATCATAGTCATTGTCGTAGTTACTCTTTATTCAACACATTACCACGATCATCACAGCCATCCTCGTAGTTACTATTTATCCAACACGTTACCACGATCATCACAGCCATCATCGTAGTTACTCTTTATCCAACACGTTACCACGATCATCACAGCCATCATCGTAGTTACTCTTTATCCAACACGTTACCACGATCATCACAGCCATCATCGTAGTTACTCTTTATCCAACACGTTACCACGATCATCACAACCATCATCGTAGTTACTCTTTATCCAACACGTTACCACGATCATCACAGCCATTATCGTTGTCACAATTTATCCAGCACCTTCCCACAATCAACACAGCCATTACCGAGGTTACTATTTATCCAATACCTTCACACAATCATTACAGCCGTTACCGAGGTTACTATTTATCCAACACCTTCCCACAATCATCACAGCCGTTACCGAGGTTACTATTTATCCAACACCTTCCCACAATCATTACAGCCGTTACCGAGGTTACTATTTATCCAACACATTCCCACAATCATCACAGCCGTTACCGAGGTTACTATTTATCCAACACATTCCCACAATCATCACAGCCATTACCGAGGTTACTATTTATCCAACACCTTCCCACAATCATCATAGCCATTACCGAGGTTACTATTTATCCAACATCTTATCACAACCACCACGGCCATTATCGTAGTTACTCTTTATCCAACATCTTACCAAGATTATCACAGCCATCATTGTAGTTACTATATATTCAACACCTCACTACGATCACCACAGCCATCATCGTAGTTACTATTAAACTCCTCTCATCAATTCTAGGTATCTAAAGTTTTTAATATTCCGGACAATCATAATAATCTCCAATTCGAAAAAAATATCAATATTTTAATTGGACTTAAAGGCTTTATCAACAACATCGCCATCACCAACGTCTCTGTTAAAAGGTTCCTTATTGTAATCCGCATCTAACTCTCCCAGCGTAATCGTCTTTTGTTCAATAGAACAAGTGTTTAAAATATTCTCCATCACAATTGAACATATGAACAATACAGAAAAAATAGTAGTAAAAAGACTTTGATAAGTTATTTACTTTCGAGAACGACTTCATCATAAATTTTATCTGTCAAGTATTTTTATAGGTGCAAACTTCCGGACAGGCAACGCATAAGCAAAAAGAAAGAAATGAAACAGGTATCGGAAAGAGAATTAAAAATAATATTGAACAGGTTTATATTAAAGCTGACATAAAAAGAAAGAAAAGAGAAAAAAACATGTAGAAACAAAGTAAATAAAATAATATTGAATAGGTTAATATTAAAACTGACAACGCAAAGAAATAAAACAGACAGAAAGAAAGAAATATCGGAAATGAAAAAGAATATATAAGATTGAAATAGGTTATATTCAAGAAAGAAAGAGAGAAGGAATGAGAGAAACGTATATCAGAGAGAGTACAAGAAAGTATACGTTTGGATAGAGTCTTTAATAATGAAAACGTAAGAAGGAATAAAAGAAAGAAAAAGAAATAAAATAAAACAGGTATCAAGAAGAAAAAAGTAGATTGAATAGGGACATAACGAAGATGACACAAAAAAGAATGATTAAAAGGAACGAAAAAAAGAAAGAAAAACTAGTATCAGTAGGGAAAATGTAGACAATTGTTTATAATATCAAAAATAAAAGGAAAGAAATAATGAATGAATGAATGAATAAATGAAATAGTGAATTAATTAATTAAAGAAAGAAAGAAAAAAAGTGTCTCAAGAAGAAAAATGTAGAAAATTGAATAAAGTCAATTAAAGATGTAAATGAAATAAAAATAGACAGAAAAAAGAAGAAACAGATATTGTAGGTGGTAATATATGTATTAGATTGAATAAATTCATATAACAGAAAGAAAGAAAGAAAGAAAGAAAGGAAACGTCCATTAGTGAGAGAAAAATAATGCATAAGATTGAATATAGTCATATTAAAAATGACGAAGAAAGAAATAAAAAAATGAATGAATTAAAAAAAAGAAAAAAAGAAAATAATGTATAAAACTGAATAAAGATTAAAGAAAAATAGAAAGAAAGGGACATGAAACAAATGCAGAAAGCAAAAAAGAAAGAAAGAAAGAAAGAACGAAAATGTGTATCAGAGAGAGGGAAAGGAAAGTATAAGATTGCATAGCATCATATTGAATATAAGAAAAAACAAAACAAAAGAAAGAATAAATGTATTAAAGGAAAAAACAGAAAGAAAAACGTGTATTAGTGAGAAGAAAAACGTATATAATTGCATAGAGGACTATTAAATAAATAAAGAAAAAATGAAGCAACAAAATGAAATAAAATAAATAAGGAACGGAAAAGAATAGTATTGTACAATGTTTGAACCATAAAATGCTTCTTTTTTTTGTATAGCTTTATTCACCTAAAAAATTTTCCCCACTAAAAGCAACCGACACAAAACATTTAACAGTAATACACTGAATCTTGTCTTGTTCAATGATCACTGATAAATCGCCATTTTACGACAGACATTCACAGGCACCCACCTATAATTCCTTAAGGATCCGAATACTCATTAAACAGAATATGCCTACAAACTAAACTAATATACCAAGCAACTGTACGTACGAAAGAAAACCTAAACAAATATATATTAATATCAGTCAGTCAGTTAAGTGCCATACGTGATACACGCGTGGGCGATCATGTCTCGAAAGGGACATGACTGACAGGGCAGAAAATTATCCCGCAGTAGGTTGCCATTGCTTTCTACGGTAGATTGGTTGCCAGCCAAGGCTATAGAACCCAATCTGTTCTGTTATTTAACCCATAATTGGAAGGAAGAGACGGATTAATACCTTTCCCAAGGGTATTTGCACGTAAGTGAATGCAATGAATTCAACTGGAATTTGAACTCGGCTTCCCGATTTCTCGTTCCGAGCCCATATCCACTGGACCACAACGCACATCCAGGTCAAATGTAATGAACTTTATTTCTTATACCTTACAAGTCCATGAAAGTATACAATTATAAACTTAAAAAATGTATCTAAAATACAATAAAAATAATTATAATAATTATTATAGAGTGATACGTGGTCTGCGGATTGCTTAAGCCGTGACAGTGACGCTCATCATGCGGTGTTGATTTCTGTATCCACACAGCTCATATTTTTTAAAAAAAAGCTCACATTGTGTCAATTTATTTTATAAAAATCAGTTTTAGTTTTTTTTTATTATCTTCTTGATTTTAAGTGGAAATTAATAATAAAAAAAGGACCGTAGTTCTTCATTGATGATTTTCAAAGACAATTGAAATAAAAGGAGATTAGAAGAAAAACTATAATTATCGACACGTTTCGTCATCTGAATGACTTTATTTAGGCAATGTAGGATTTAATTTTATGCAGGCATATATAAAATAAATTGAAAAAATGTTTCCTCATAATACATTAAGAAAAGATACAGGAATAAAAAAACCGTATCTATGAACACAAAAGGGGCTTCATAAATAACAAATTTAAACAAATGCACTAATCATATACAGAAGTAAATTCTACCACAATTTTGATCTAAAACATGGAATTCTACTGAAAAAAAAAGTAATTTACTCAGAATAAAAATTTCCGTGAGTACATCTACGGAATATCATTTTGTATCTATTTCTGAGATGAGTAATAGACATCAGCGTTTAAACAAAGTATACTTTGGTCATCATCAACTATCCATAGATTGGTTGATGCGGATTCTCTCGAAATATCCGGTGAAATCAATTATTTTGCGTCACTAGCAAGTTCAAGTATCGAACTCACAATGATACAAACACTGAAAAACCAACTGCTATATCCACTACGCCACAGTCCCGAAGTATTTTAGGAGTATATTTTTAGAGCTTTTATTTTGACAACTGGATTTTGTTAGCGGGTTCGTCCCACTTGTCATAATCTGTATTTATTTCTGAGATGAGTAGTTTTCAATAATCTGGGAATTATTTCGAACTTTTGTTCTTATCTTGGTTGATATAGGTGTTATATACAAAACGCAGTGGATATAATAGTTGGTTATTCATTGTTAGTATCATCTGGTGGTCATGATTTCGATCCTTGGACTTGGTAGTGACAAACCAAATTTCAACATGAAAGAACAATATTTGATTTCACAGGATATTTCGCAATAATCAACCAGATGATCCACATCAGACAATCTTTGGATATCTGATGATAACCAGAGAGTACTTGGTCAAAACGTCGTGTCTATTATAACAATAAGATGAGAATAAAGTTCGAAGTAATTCCAAGATTATCAAAATATTAATTTACGTCTAGGTCTTTTTCCTATCTCATCTTGCCTCAAAGAATTACTACATTCCCAAGCCAACATACATAAAAAATAAGTTTAAAAAAATCCAATACTTAAACCTTTGAAGATGTACAGAACAAACTATAAATCCCATACTATAACAATGTAATCACAATTCAATAAATATTCATTAAAATATATTGAGTATTATACATTCACTTTACATTTTACCAGACTTTAAATTAAGACACTTTGTGTCCTTTCCTTGTTTTGAAAGTCCTTTTACCCACCTAATAAACATCTATGAACGTTCTCAAATATATAATCTTTGATACACCAAAGACATATTCACCTTTGTATATAAACACATGCAGCATAATAAATCCTACACTGCCTTCATAAATTCCCTCAAGGGAGGTAATACATATTCTTCTTCTATGTGCCCTGTCCCTTTAGTAGGCGATCATGGTTCTCCATGTCTCCCTATCCCTTGTAGCTCGTAGTATGTTTGCTCCTGTTGTTACTGGCAACCCTCGTTCCGTCATCCACCCTGCTAATATGTTATAGTTAATTATAAAGGGTGCGAAGGGTAAATTGTCGCCATTTTAAATGCTTAATTTGCGTGTAGTTTATTTTTGAATTTGTTGAAAGCACAGGATAGTAGGCTCAGCTAGGTACCTTTTCTGACAAAAAGAGAACCAGGACACGATTCCCTTTGCAATAAATTCGGATACAGCACGCTGTACTGCTTGGAATTCGCGCTGGATGCTTCAATACGAACATTTCAGAATTTGGGTGTCAATCTTAGGAGGATTAGAAAAAAGTTAGTTGAGTCTAATGGTGATGACAATGGTGTTTACTGGGGTCACTAATGATAGCGACGTTATGTGCCCATTTTCTGACTCAACACAGAACCCTATATCAAATAACTGAGGATGTCGTGCTACCCTAGGTTAATATGCTTGTTTTTGGAAGACCCTAGGTCTGGCAGCAGAACTTTTCACCATACCACGAAAGCAAAAAGAAACTAGGCGTGGCTCTCATACAACTTCAACGACCATATTACCTCTTTCATCAGGCCATATAATTCCCCAGACTGCAAACCTATTCATTTATGTGAGTGGAGTGCAGTTGAGCGGATTGGTGCTACAAAGGTGACCTGAAGGCATAGATTGTGGGAGTATTTATCAACTTAGACAAGGAGACCGTTCAGAAGAGTTACAGGATATTCCAAAGTCGTACGGAAGCCGTGTTTGAAGCCAATAGCGATTATATTGAATAAATTTGCTTTTGATTATTTCAAGATATTTCGGCGTAATTTTCGTAATTATATATTTTGGTAAACTAAGATTTATCACTGTACCCTGTATATCTGTTTTGACTCTTTTCTTTATATATATATATATATATATATATATATATATATATATATATATATATATATATATTGTGTTTAATTACTTAGTTTTTTGTCATAATAAAATTAGACCAGTACACATTTGTATTAAAAGTGTTCAATACAATTGTAGAACTTGGTGTTTTTAGACGATTTGCAATAACTGATTTTGCAAATCGCCTGAAGATACCACTCATGGTAAAAACCTAGGTCGCGTAATAACTCGTTTACAAATGGAATATATATATATATATATATATATATATATATATATATATATAATTCTTGGAAAATCGGAATGTGTATCAGTAGTGTAATTAATCCTCACCTGATATCGTGACTTTCATTACATTTTCACCGCTGCAATGAAGATTCCCAGTATTTCTACTTTCGGGACAATTCTTGTGATGAGTTTTCCTTCATTCTGCTTCGACTTCATAAATAATAGTTTGTTACTGATTGTCATCTAGGTCCAACTGTTTCGCTGTTGTTATTAGATGTAACCGTAAGTTCTGTTCTGATACTTTTTTCAGAAGACGGAAAGTGCGACACAGAGATCCGAAGGCGAATTGGCATGGCGAAAGTAGAATTCCAGAAGTTGAGTAGAGTATTAAGAAACAGGACTATTTCGCTAGAAACTAGGAAGAGAGTACTGGATTGCTCCGTACTGTCCGTCCTTCAATATGGCAGTGAATGCTTGACAATACCATCAAAGATGAAGGAAAAACTTGAAGCAACTGAAATGTGGTTCTACAGAAGGATCCTGCAAATATCATGGATCGAGCATGTGAGCAATGATGAGGTCTTGGAAATGATGGAATCAAAAAGGAAATTAATACTGAACATCAGGAAGAGACAGCTGAAGTTCCTTAGACATGGAATGAGGCGAAAGGAGACAGGGGAAAGCAACGGATAACATATTTGAAGGCCCTAAGCAGGTGAATGACGGAACGAGGATTGGTGTAACAGAAGTCGTGCTCAGAGCCACCCGGGATAGGGAAAAGTGGAAGGCCATAATTGTCTACGTTCTGAAGGAACAAGGCACATAGAAGAAGAAGAAGAACCTATGAAAGGCTCTTCCAGTTTCTTGCTTCCATGCTATCCAGAATTTTTATAAATTTAAAAGCAACGCCAATCGCTATCATCTGTTTTCCTGTGTTTGCCCTTTTCTCACTCCCAGTAACGCCCTTGCATCTCAGTGGCCTAATCATTTGGTCATGAATGAGATGAGTAAATAAATACAAATTTATCTCTTCTCTCGTGATGGAACATTAAGGTGTAATTATTAACATACATTATTTTTAAAAAAGTAATAAACAAATTCAATACGTTTATTTTATTCTTTGTTCATGGATTTACTTCTGCAAAACTCATCGTCGAGGAGATACGTCATTGAATTCAGTTTCGTTATTGATGTTGGTATACTCTAATATTGAACACTTTACAACATCTGCTTGCTTTAAACGCGTTATTCTGGTGGATTGGGTTATATATAACAGATACTGTTAGACATTTTTCTCACAGACGAAGAATAAAATTCAAGCTACAGCAATGTGGTTCTACAGAAAGTCAATGAGAATACCATAGACAGAACATGCGAACAACGACGAAGTTTTACAAAAAATGGAAAGAAAAAATGCCGTTATAATAAACATTAGGAAGAGACGGTTGAAATTCATAGACTGCATGATGAGAAAAAATGCTTAGAGAATTTTATATTCACAGAACAACCTGAAGGCAAAGAGGGATGGAGGAAAACAACGCATTAAAAAAGGAAATTGTGTAGAAACATGACCGGCAACATCATGAAAAAACATGGTACACTGAAAAAAAGAAAAAAAGAAAGAACAAGGAAAAAATGAGTAAGTTTTTGATGCACTTTTCTTAGTGTTATATATATATATATATATATATATATATATATATATATATATATATATATAAGAAAAATTAAGGCAGACACGTTATTTTATGGTGAATCGGAAATGTAGGTCTATATTCAGGCAAATCATCATCAGCTTCCGTCTTTATTTTACAAAATATTTTACACGATTCGTGTAAAATCCTTTGTAATATAAAGACGGAAGCTGATGATGGTTCGCCTGAAATAGGCCCATATTTCCGATTCACCATGAAATAACGTGTCTGCTTTAATTTTTCTTATATTTGCTCTATATGTATTTATATGCATATATGTTTAGAGCTCTCTTAGAGTGTTATCTTACCACTATACCCACAATGCATGCTGATATATATATATATATATATATATATATATATATATATCACCAATGAATTGAGCTCATCCGGTGAAATATATATATAACACGCTAAAATTTCCCCTATCTCTTATTCTATGCACCAATGGCTTAGTGAATAGAAACTCAGGCTGACTCCAAATCGAATTTCGATCGCGACTAGAAGTAAGTAGATATCTAGCCACGCTCATGAGCTGTGATACAACGAACCAAGCTTGTATTTAGATGACAAATATATTATGCTTTCATTAAGATTGGCTCTCTTGAGTGAAAAAATTAAAAACAGTTACCACTTCTGCGATTTACGCATTACTCCACAGCAATAAATTGAGTTCTTCCGGTGACTGCCGTGTGTATGCACCGCATATATATATATATATATATATATATATATATAACACGCAAAATGACATTTTACGCGCCTATAACTGACACCAAGTCGGTCGAGTTTCGATCCTAGCCAGAAGTAAGTAGATGTCTTGCCACTTTATGAGCTGTGATACAGGCTTGTATGTCGATGACAAATATATATATATATATATATATATATATATATATATATATATATATATAGTCATCCGCATATGAATAAACTCAATTTTATGCCCATTTTTTTATTATATTAGGACACAGGCTGCTTTTCACCAAACGCTATCTCAAGGACCAATTGTTGACACACTTGTAATTACATAAGACTAGATGGAGAATAATTAATTGAGATAAGGATGGAACGTTTAAAATTACGATTGATATGAATACGTAAAATTAAGAAAATAATTAATTTACGTTAAAAACTTACACGTTCCCAAATATATTAGATTACATTTACGTAATCATACTCGTGTGTCGCAATCAGCACACCAGTCAGCTATTGGACAACACTTATTAGAAAATGAGTCATGCTTGTGACGTTTTACAACTGACTCATTTTCTATTTTGCGCACAGATAGCTCCAGATATCATTGGTTAATTTTGGAAGCCTTATGCCTGAAATTATTGCAGTCATCGCATTAAATTAAAATTCTAATTTAAAAATCGCGCGTTCATAAATTTCCCTGCCACGTGAATATTAAAATAAAACACCTTTACAAGAGCGTTCTTAAAAAGAAAAAAAACACGGTAAACGGTAAAATCTGTTATTAAAAATCGCCTGAAGACACCACTCATGGTAGAAATCTAGGTAGCGAAATAACTCTTTTAAAAATCGAATATATATATATATATATATATTTACATACATGCCAACACAAACACACACACGCACACACACAGACACACACACACACACACACACACACACACACACACACACACATATATATATATATTGTGTTGAGTTGTGATAATGCTTACTGCCAAGATGGTTATTTTTTTAAGAGTTTACTGATAAAACGATATTTTGGGAAGCATATTTTTGTCGTAAAATTCTCCATATTGGGACAGAGATGCGCATGACTCTGCTCACAAGCACACAGACACGCACAAACACACACAATTACACACACACACACACACACACACACACACATATATATATATATATATATATATATATACTTAGGTAGCAACCATTTTTTCCAAGATCTTAACATAATTTTCGTTTTTTTGGAGATAAGAAATATAAAAAAATCATAATTATCGTCTCAAACGATTTCAGTCACTTCTATAACCATTAACAAATGTGTTTATGTATCTGATGTTAATTTTTCTTCATATTTTGACTGTTTAGTGGTAATTTATTTTTTTGTTTTTGAAAAAAAAAAGCATCCTGCAAAGATCTTACGTGCCGCGGGCGACTGAAAATCGCTTGAGCATCTATCTACTTAAAAAATAACTTTCAATATTTCATCTTCATTATTAAATGATGTCATGTTGATAGTAGGAGAGAAATGCTTGATATATTATGCCTCTCTAATAGTGAGATGTTTTTGTTATTGTAATTTACGTAGAATTCTTGCGTTTTTAACAATTTTATTTAGGGCTTTTTGTAAATTATGGGTTAATAAATGTTTTTATGGTTCTTTGGCTTGATAAGTAACACACACACACATATGGATGATAAATATAATAGTGTTAAGCTATGCTATATTTATGGGTAAAAGCGTTCAATATTAGATATAAATTGGCCGTAAATATAACATATAAAATGAACACTGATATCAACGTTATGTGGCGATAGTCGGTTTTAGACGTGAATGCTACTTCCAGGTTATGTAAATTGCATTAAAATATGAAATAGACTGTTATCTTTCCGGTTTTGACCTCACTCACCACATCTATTTCGAAGGGAACAAGAATATTTTAAGAAACTAAAAATGTCCTCGCTTTTCCTGGGTATGTATGGACGTGAGGGCAATTAAAATTTCGAAAACTTACAATCTTCATGAATTGTGAAAGTTGTCACTGAAATACGACAAATTCTTAAATATAAGGAATAAATAGCAGTTCAATGAAAATAAGAGAAAAATAAAAGTGAAGTGAAAGTAAAAACGGATCAACTGACTGTTCCACTAAAAAAAAAGGATTAATTATACTCAACCGTACATCTCTTGTAGATAGAAAAATCTCACCGACACTATATATTGAAATAGTTATTAACTTTATTTCTGTCTTCAAACCAAATAAAATATGCTCATCAATCCCAAGCATGAAAGAAATAGCCTGGTAGGCGACATGAAGAGAAATAATACGGAAGTAAAAACAAACAAAGTATACATTATGGAGTTGCAGAACCGTAGGCGAAAAAATATATATATATATAAAAACGAGAAAAAAATTAACACCGGACAGTGATGATAATAAGCCACCGACCACTCTTCTATCTTAAACGGACGCCCTCGAGCTGGAGCTGAAGATCCCGCTGCAGTGGCAAAAATCTTGAGCACGAATCAGGAAATAAGGTTCGACCTGTGACTAATAAGCAGAATTAGGAGCCGGGAAGCCCGCCAAAATACCAATCGCACTTTCACCTCCAACTGAAAACCGGCATTATTATTATTATAACCGGAACTTTGCAACGATTCTTCTATCGGAGAGACTTTGTTGTTTCGGTTTTCACTGGTTATATTTGCAATTTGTTTAAAGATCTTGGACGACTTCCCTGAGACTAGTTTTGTGTGGAAAATATTTTCGTTTTCTAACAACTCTTTGTGCCCAAGAGGTTCATATTGAGTCAGGCCTGATTTCTGGCCAGGCTTTTCAGTAAATCATCGGATCTTGACGTGAATCGCCATATCATTTTGGCAGGTAACACTCATCTTCGTATTATTAAGTTTCTTTAGTTCAAGAATGTGAATGTTTTAGCATCTCAAAAGGATATATTTTGTACTTGAACAATAACATGATAAATCCATAATATTGAAATTGTATAATCAGAAAATTGAATAAAAGTCGGAAAAATCAGCTAAAAATATAATGTGTGACTCAGTTGAGTTAGTTTTATTTGATGCTAGTCTAAATTGAATTAACTTAAGCCCATTAATGTCTAGAGTAATATCCGGTATTAGTGATGAAAAATAAAAATTAATTATAGATTTCTAAAAAATGATTAATCATGAACTTATATTAAATTCTGCAAAAAGATTTAGTATTAATTCTGTTTGTAATTGGTTTGTTTAGCTGCATATCAACTCTAATGGGTCATCTAATAGATCAAAATGAATTCGATAAAAAATTCGGCATCAATTCTATGTTTATAGTTTGTTTAGCGGCATGTCAACTCTTAATGTGTCATTTATCGGTGAAATTTTATTTTCTTGGAACAATTAGTAATATATTTTTACAAAAAGAATTTTTGCTGCGAATTTTTATTTTTTACTATGAAAATGTATGGCTTGCATTTTACTATAGAAATGTATTGTTATACTTTCATAGTGTTTTGACCCCAGGTAAACTATTTACCCATAGTCGGGACCATAAAAGGTGCTAAGACCCTTGATAACGGTAGACATAGGAACAAAAATAATTTCGTGCTAGTTCACCTTTCCGCAAAACTCCCTGATCAGAAGCCTTGCTGCAGAATGTAGTTTTTGTCATACCCAGGACGCTGGTTTTTAATGAATCCGATAATCATTAATTATACTATAACTACAGAGAGTTTCGACGGGTATCAGGCTAAATCAGAAAAATAGAAAAGAATTTGAGGCAGTATATCCTTGATAGTGACATAACATCGATGGGTCCACGACTTCCACGACTGAAGACAAAGATCGAATCAAATGCCACAGGTCCATTTACAAGTCAAGACTTCCAGTCGGAGGTCATCAGTTCTGTTTTGATTTGGAGAGGGATGGGATCCACCAGGTCTGCTTTGTTTCATGAATTAATATTTACTGTGATAAGTGGAGAGAGCTAGAGAACAGGTACCCAGCTGCACAGCGACCATCCAACCGCACCTGTTTATTAAGCTAATGGTGATGTTGATGAATTAATGATTTATTAATCACGAATGTACCCCAGCCGTCAAAAATACTCACGCATACACTAACACACACACACGCACACACACACACACACACACACACACACACACACATATATATATATATATATATATATATATATATATTAGAAGTAGTACAAGCTAATGGCTTAACAGTCCACTGTCTGCAGTAAATTACTATTAAAGAGTGCTCGATACTTTATAGAGCGATATTTATAGTAATATTTTTTATATAAGTGTTTATAATAAAAACATTTTTTGTATAAGTGTTTATAATAAAAACATGGTTGCTATTGTATTCCGGCACTATTTTATTTGCACCTCGTCAGGTAGTATATATATATATATATATATGTTACGGAATTTATATGTTTCGGAAAATCCCGAAGATTAACGAAATGGTTTTAACAATCGACATACTGAAATTATTAATTTCAACATTATTTTTACTCGATACTCGTATTTGAGTAGATATTTTGTTTTTAATCAAACAGTATATGTATATATTTATTTCTACCGGACCTATGTTGATAGGGGTCGCAGGTTTAAATTCTACCGAATGACGCACATTTTCAAAAGTTATCGTAAATAATCAGGGCGGTAGAAATAAATATATAAATATAATATTTGATCAAAAACAGAATATCTACTCAAATAAGAGTATCGGCTAAAAATAATTTTCAAACAAATAATTTCATATATATATATATATATATATATATATATATATCCATACACACACACACACACACACACACATATATATATATATATATATATATATATACAAATAAATACACAATAGTATTTATTGTAGTAGAAAGGATTATTTAGTAATGAAGTTGATTTAAAAAAGCTGGTCTTTATTACAAGTTTATTTGAATAACCATTAATTTCCATCATCCCCAAAATGAGACAGTAGGCATCAGTCGATTTTTATTAATCATTTTACCTCAAGCCAAGCAATAAAACAACTAGATCCCAAGGGTTTACTGTTGATTTTCTAAGCTCAGCTTAGATGTGTCACAAGGCCGAAATTACTGAGCACCTAGCGAGGAACGAATTCACTAATCAGTCGTAAGATTAAAGCGGGACAAGCTTGATAACCATTACACCAATTCAAGGTACCAGGCGAAATGGGTTACTGAGTGTGAGATAATATGAGAAATACAACTGTTAAGGAGAGGGAACAATAAAAGATTACGAATTAAGAAAACAGAATATAGCGATTGACATTGCATTTAGGTTTTTGAAGGTCAAAGTTGACTGGGAAGCAAGAAGCTGGGCGAGTTTCATATGTGAGAAATGCAAAAGAAGAAACCGTTAACATAGAACATACGGTTACATGTAAGTATTTAAAAATTTGCCGCTAATCTAGAAGTATGCTTAAATTTATAAAGTCGAGATGTCAATGAGGGAATATTATGAAAACAATTACCATGAAAATATTAAAACTTGACCAACAATCTTAACTTACCGTGAAACTAGTATAATATTTCCAGCAAGATTTAAAGATTTCGATAATCCGTTTAAACAGTCACCCTAATTAGGTTACATCTGTAAAATAGAACATTAAGAGCCTCTTCCGGAAAGAAGATTTTAAACATATGTAAAAAAAATCTACAGTTTCATTTTATTTAAAGAAATTAATAGTAAAAATGAGTATATCTTTATATTTCTATACAATTTTGATTGTAGCTACAAACACACTCTTTTCCTTGAAATGAATCAGAAAAGATGTCCATAAGGACATATTATTATATTTTACAAATCCACTACAGGCAATACGATAATACCATTAAGATGCAAGGGTCTATCTGAAGGGAAAGGGCATGAGAATATTTCTGAATGAATCGTTATCAAGAATCACAGAATAAAACTCTACTCCTGTTCAAAAGACAAAGGAGAAGTGTGTGCAGGATAACAGACAAATCCGTAGATGGCCAACAAATTTTTGTGATCACTACTACTGAGATGTGCCTTGTGGGGCAGTGGATATCAGCTCGGAACTACAAATCGGGGAGCAGAGTTCGAATTCCAGTTGAATTCCTTGCATTCACTTACGCACAAATATACCTGGGAAAAGTATTAATCCATCTCTTCTTTCCAATTATGGGTCAAATAATGACAGATTGGGTTTTATAGCCTTGGCTGGCAACCAGTCTACTGCAAAAAACAATGGCAAACTACTGCTGGATAATCTTCTGCCCAGTCAGTCATATCTCTTTCTAGACATGATCGCCCAAAGCGCGTATCACGTATGGCACTTAACTGACTCTTGAGACATAAATTCGATTCTTACTGAGTGTTTCACGTTTATAGGCATGTTCTAGAACCCACTGAAAATTAATCAGTCACAAATTTAATCGTAAGCGCAGTATACTGGTTTACCATTCTTATCGAGATAATTGATTTGCTTTATTTTTTAATATTTTCAGATTTTCAAAAATATTTCTGGTGGGGGTGGATAATTATTGTTTATTGATACAAGTCTTACCAATTAACCCATAGCTTGGGGAGAAGATGTGGTTTCATTTGCACGTAAGTGAATATAACAAAGACAACTAGAACTGAAACTCGGTCCGGGCGAATTTACAATTCTGAATAATTATCTATTACATCTCCTCACGTATATAATTACAACAACAGATATCCCAAAGCGGTTACACATCTAGATACTGATCAGCCTCGACATTGCTTACCTTCGGTCATTGTACGAGAATCGGTGTTTGAATGAATTGATGATAGAGCAGTTGAAAATATATTTCTAATTGTAAAAATGGTTCTAATTCGTGGATGTGGAAGGAAGTGAATATTGCATGAGTAACTTTTCTGGAGTTCTTTCCAGATAGAAGCCTTACTATTTAACCTATACCAGGAGACAGGAAAGATATATTCATATCTATCTTTAGAATATTTGCGCTTAGTTAAATATAACAAACACGACTTGAATATATGCCATTACGAGACACTATCGATAAACCAACCGTACATCAGTTACTATTGATTGTTCCATATTTATAAGTTTTTTCTAAAATTCGGTCAAAGTTAGTCATTGACAAAATAAAAGTAATGATAAAATATAAGTCAGCTAGCTAATCCGGTCGTCTATTACTGCTGAGTATTGGGTTCGATGTCTACGACTATATCTTGTTGACTACACCGGTTCCCGTATGATCACCGAAGTTAAGCAGCATCGAGCCTGGTTAGTTCTTAAATGGGTGACCATTTGGGAATGCCAGGTGCTGTAAACGTAAGGACCAAGAATGGGCCCACCGGTCCTCCAGGTTTTGGGGTTGGGTGCAGGGCTAACAATCCTGCCCCATATAAAACAGTTTGTTACAGAAACAGCAACAAAAAGTTGCTGCACTATGCACCATTGGGTGGGATGGATAAATGATGATGATGAATGATGATTGCGTTCGACCTTCAACGAGTGGTCCATACTTCCAGCCCATGAAAAATGTTTCGAGGTAGTTTTTTTTGTTAAAGTATTGGTTTCAATGTAAATAACTGTATTAGTTAGTTGGAACACTAGAATTTAGTAAGTCGTATAGAGACAGCGCTAAATGTGACACAAAGATCCGAAGACGCATCAAAATATCAGAAGGTGTTATATCATCATATAAGGCAAAAGAAAACTTCGATAGAAACAAGAAAATGCTGAACTACCCTCTCATACCTGAGGAGCAAAGAAGTACCTTTAAATAATACTCTAGGTGCAAATGTATTCGAGCTCTATCGGATAATGAACTTAATGAGCCACATAACGCATTTAAGACTCTTTTGATTGAATAAGATCTTGACAGAGAAGAAAGGATGAGTTCTGAGCAGGATAAGGCAACAAAAGACGAGCATATGAATAATAGCGAGAGTGACATAAGCACGGAAGATTATGAGATTAGACCAAGATCTCTATTAAAAAGAACAGGACATAAACATCAAGTGGGACATAAGAAAATAGCTTCTATACAATGTTAGAGAAAATCCAAGCGACATAAATCTCTGCGGTTAAGGAAAGTGAAATGCATCGGTAAATAGGATTTTACCTTTTTGCATATACTATACAGAAGAAATATCAAGTGTATAGTAAAGTAAGAGTGTGTTGATACCGACCGAACATAGCGAGGTACCGGATGTTTGCACCCTCACAACCAAAAAGCAAATGACCAAAACTCGACGGTGCGCATCCAGGTTCGCGCAAATGTTCCGGTTGAAAACGAAAAATTAATTAAATATTAAATTTCCAGTTCGCGAGCCTACGCGAATTTTATTTATCGGCCAATGGGAATTTATGGGCCAATCAAATACGGATATGAATTCCCAAATGATCACCTGCGATCCAAAAAGTCGAAATAAAAAGCCGATACAGAAAGCATCGCCAGACAGACCGACGCAGGCCAACACACACGGACTGACTAGAGAGAGAGAGGAATGTAATTAGTAGCTCCCTTGACCGAAGTCAAGTGGCTTACAATGTTCGTCTCCCTTACCTATTTACCTTCTTCCCTGTCTCAAAACTACTTACTGACCTAAAGAACAAATACATCAAAGATATTCCTTACTTACAACGCTCCTACATTCCTAAGCATTAATTCTCCTTTCAGCATTTTATTGCCACGAACATTTTAACATCCGTTGGACCTATACTTCAATATTACTTTAATTGTAAAGACCTTAATTACTATGTGTATATATAAAATGTTATTTTTCAACTAAATTTGCTTTTCTTGACTTGTAATCATTTTATGACTTATAGTGGGCTATTTACAACGAGGCTAGAATCCGTTAATCTGCATCAATATGCAACTACACTTCACTACAACGGACTCTCCACTATAAACTGGAAAAGAATGGATAACCGACTATAAGAGATAGGCGGAAATTTACCACTGATCATGTGTCGTAGTACAACAAATTACACTTGTTATGTGATATCTGTCTTTCAATATGGCTGTTAATGCTGGAACTTCTCATCAAAGATGAAGGAAAAACCTGAAGCAAATGAAATGTGGTTCTACGGAAGGATGCTGAGGATACTATGGACTGAACATGTGAATAACATCGAGGTTTTAGAGAGAATGGAAACGAAAAGAAAACATACTTAATATAAGGAAGAGACCACCGAAGTTTCTGGGACATGTAATGAGGAAGGCTCACTTGGAGAATATGATAATCGCAGGACAGATAGAGGGAAAGAGAGACAAGGGGAAAGCGACGCATGACATGCTTGATAGGACTGAGCAAATGGATGGAAGACCAGGATTTGGGAGGGTAACAAAAGAGAGGATGCTAATAGCTACAAGAGATAGGAAGATGTGGCATGCCATGATCGTTTACGTCCTAAACGAACACCGAATATATAATAATAATAATAATAATAATAATAATAATAATAATAATTGAAGAAAAATTGAAGCAAACAGGCCAGATATTATTGTTAAAAACCAGAAGGAGAAAACTTGTCTATTAATTGATATGGCTTGTCCAGCGGATTGTAACATAGCAACCAAGGAATTTGAAAAACTGTCAAAATATAAAGACCTGGAAATTGAAATAGAAAAAATGTGGAAATTGAAAACAAGAGTTGTACCAGTGATAGTAGGTGCACTTGGAATGATAAAAAATGGAACAAAACAACACATTGAAAGAATCCCTGGAAACCCCAGCTTAAGAGATATACAAAAAATTGTCTTATTAAGTACAGCCCACACACTAAGGAAAACGTTATCTATGTAATGCTGGGGATGATAGGGAAGATAGAAAAACATGAAATGGAGTCATAACAACACGCCACTACCTGCCTTAGGTCTCCCCACAGACTTGGTTGGTAGTGAGACCAAAGCAGAAATCGAAATATGATGAAAAATGACATAATAATAATAATAATAATAATAATAATAATAATAATAATAATAATAATAAGAAGAAGAAGAAGAAGAAGAAGAAGAAGATAGGAGAAAGGAATACAAAGGCAGAATGATACTTAATGTTTTATAGAGTATTGGAGAGTATTCAATAAAGTATAGCACAAAGGTCTATTTGAACTGTAAGAGAATCTTGATCTGTTCGGGAAGAATGTTAGAATATATGTGAAGCAAACCATCTGGTAACGGATAGAAAATGAACTGAGTAAATAAACAAAAATAAAAAAGTACCTAAGACAAGGATATTTCTTCTGTCCAGATTTATTTAAGCTCTACAGCAAGTGTATCCTAAGGGAGTGGGACACCTCACCAGGATTTATCATCAATGGGCATAATATTAACAATATGAGATAGGCAGAGGATAACGTATTGAGTACGTACCCAATCAGAAATAATAGGAATACCCACAGAAAAAAAGCATTAGAAACGAGTTACAAAAAATATTTTTAATCTTTTCACCCCCAAGCAAGGTGGTACCACCACTGGTGCGCAGGCGGCTACATAAGAGAAAAGCGAAAGTTTAAGCGGGTGGAGGTGGCTAAGAGAAAGACAAACCAATTACTGGAGGTGTAAGAGAAAGGGCAAGAGAAGGATGGGAATATCAGTGTGAAGACAGATGGGAGGGTAAAGTGAGAAAAGATACACAAGATGATGGGGAAAGGATGAGGAAAAAACTGGAGTCAAGTAGACAAGAGATGGGAATTGACGTTGCATTTAATTCTTGGCGAGGGTAGCTGTCAGATAAGCAAGTATACGGAAGGGAGTTCCACAGGCGGAAAGTGCGAGAAAGGAAACTGGTTATGTAGAAGTGGCGGCTGCATTTAGTTGATAAAAGAAAAGAGGCATCGGGCGAGCTACGAATTGGAACTTCCAACATGAAACAAATGAAGAACTTTAAATTAACAAAGGATAACAAATACGACGCCGAAATCAGAATGCCATCTTTGAATATATGCGAAGGAAAAGAAAAGCTGTGAATTTACATATAAAAGATTAAGAAAGATTTACATATATGCAGGCTGCGATGGGTAAATTGCCCCTATTTTATATTTTTAGTTTCACATATGTGCGTTTTTCAACTGCACAGTATAGACACTATTTGCAGTACTCGGACTATTGTCCTCATCTTTGTTGCCATTTCTACAACGTTTCGGCCGTTGTACGCTACGGCCTTCTACAGGTGCTAGGAATTTTGAACCGAACCCTTTAATACAATCACTGAGATACAACGGCCGAAACGTGGTACAACTGGCAACAAAGATGAAGAAAATAGTTCGTATAATCTAATTAATGTAAATACTACCTCATCTCAGAAATATAGTCACCTGCACAATATAGATGGTCATTTGGGCAACGCTATGAGAAAAAGAGCATCATAACGCAATAGACTCTGCCAGAAATTTTGAAACAGCATGCTGTACTCCTTAACATAAGCACCTGAATCCCCAATGCAAACATTTCAGAGTGTTTGGGGGGTCATTCTGAGGCTTGGGTGTTAACCTGCTACCTTACTCTCCAGACTGCAATACCCTTGATTATTATGTCTGTGACGCAGTTGAACGAGAGATCAACAAAACTCCTTGAAACACCGAAGATGACATGAAGGCATAAGCTATGGTAGCATTCACCAACTTAGATAAGGACGCTGCTTAGAAGAGATACAGAAGATTCCGAAGTCGTCTAGAGTTCATGGTTGAAGCCAATGGCGATTTTATTTAATAAATTTCTTCTTTCGTAATTTAAGATATTTTTGGTAAATATATCTGTCATTTTTGCGTAAGTTAGAAAACATTTTTGCCTAATTTAGAACCATCCCACCCTGTGTGTATAAAAAACTTTGATAATATGTGTGAAAGAATTAAACATTGTTGGATACATATGTGAACGAAAAAGAAATGTTTTAAATGTACATTTGTAAGAATAAGAACGCTTTGTATGCGAGTGAATTCAAAAGCGTTAAATGTGATATATTGGTTGATTTGTTTTCTACTGTTTATGAAATCCTTGCAGGTTATTTAAAGCCCAGAATATATCCTTAGATTGTGGGTCACTATGTCGATCCAGGATGTTTTTTCCACCTGAATCCATCCTGCATATATACAAGTCAACCATCCGTTCCGTGCATGGAGTACTGCTGCCATTTATGGTCAGGTGCCCCTGCCGTTCTCCTCAGTGTTCTTGACAAGCTTCCAAAGGAGAGTCTGTAATGTGATAGGTACTGATCTGGCGACTCGTCTGCAGCCACTTTCCCATCGTCGAAATGTGGCCTCCCTCTGTCTCTTCTATAGATACTTTCATGGCTTCTGCTCGGATGAGCTTAAGTCACTGATGCCTCCTCAACAGGTGTTTACCCGTGCAACCAGACTGGCAACTGGGTCCCACCCATTCACAGTCAGGTTAGCCAAACGCAGACGACAATTCTACTCCTGCAGCTTCCTCTCTCGCACTTCCCGCCTGTGGAACTCACTCCCGTATTCTTGCTTTCCTGACGGCTACGACCTCCAGAAATTTAAAAGCAAAGTTAATACTCACCTACTAACCACTGGACTCTAGCTCTCTCCCCTCCCCTGTATAATCTTCACGTTCTCTCCGCCCATGTATCTGTCATTGCACCTGCTTTCTCAGCTTTCTATTGTTCCTTTCTAACTAGCTTGCACTCCTCACTCTTTTCTAATTAATCTTTCTACATTTATGTAACCCCCTGCACATCAGTGGCGTTTCTGCCTTGCTCGGGGTGAAATGATTAAAAAAAAAAATTAGTAATAACGGGATAAAAGTTGGGATTATACCAATGTTACATGGGCGGAAGTCAATATAACGATCTTAACTATAAATAAAAATCGGTTCTCCTAATAAAACTCAGAACCATTAACCCATTCGCACATCCAAATTGTCACCAATCATGTTGCTGACCAGTCCCGACGTTGCTCAACTACAGTGTTTCCACAAGATATGGCCGTAAGTCTTTGTATGTGTGAGAATGAGAAAGCTTTAAATGTACGTATATCCGACAGAATTAGGGCATCTATATGAGATTATTAACTCTGAATGTACATTTGCGGGTATTGTCTTTCTATATATTTTCGTGGTAATTGAAAAGTATTTAGAGAGTATTAAATATGTATCTGAGATAATTTTAAAGCTATTAATATATGCATGCGAGAAAATGATTAAGCTTTGAGTATATGACTTACGTTACCATCAATGTATTTAGGCTATCGCTGAATTTGTCTATAAAGATTTAGATACGGATAGCGAAGCTAGGGTTGTGACCCTAGATATCAAAGAGGCGTCTGACAGGGTTTCGAATGCAGACTTTCTATACAAGCTCAAAGGCTAAAGTATTTCTGAACGAATATTTGGCTTAATACGATACGGTTAATGAAAGGTGGGGTTTGACGGACATTTTAGATTATTTCATATTAATCCCAGGGATCTATTTCCTCGTGTCTTAGTAGCAAGTCTGAGATCTGAGAAAGTAAAATGGCCCTCGAAAAGGACCTACAATTAGTGCTCAATAGGCGCAAAGGTATTGTTTGTAAATTTTAACGCATACAAAACGAAACAGTCATAGAGAAATCTTTTTTTTGTATCAGCATGGATAATTCTGATGTCCAAAAAAGGCAAGACATTGTTTTGCTTTAGTTCACGTTCTTCACTGATATAAAGCTTAATGGTTATATTGAATCAACATCTAGGTCTATTGTTTAGTATGAGATTTAGCTGCGTCGTACAACCAAGTTTTTTCATCAGAATCCGTCTTGCATATTTATAAATCTACCATTCATTCCTTAAATTGAATACAGCTGCCAAATCTGGTTTGATGGTCCTACTATATACATTAGCGTCCAAACTTAGGAAACAAAAATGAAAAACTTACTATCTCCAAAACTAACAATCGTGAAATTTTAACTGATAGTAGACATACACATCCCCAAAACATCGCTAGCTTTCAAGTTACGGAAAACAATAGATATGAATTTATGACATTTTTCATTTGTCCGATGTTAGGGAAAAATAAAGAAAAAGTAAAAGGTTTGATCATCCGATCCTATGATAAGCCTCTGTAAAGAGTCTGACGGTTGTTTTATATTACTGCAGCCATATCACAACGAAAGAAACTTGATTCGTCAACTAAATCTAAAATTAGGAAACTTAGAAAGGATAATAATACCGTACAACAAATTGCTCACAAGGAAAAACGTTCGAAAATTGTTGTTAGCAGAGTTTGAAGTTATATAAACAAACTGAAAACAACTGTCAGGCAGGAGAGGATAATACACCACCTCGAATTGAAAGACCGTATTTAATCTGCAGGAAACATATTTTATAACCTTAAATACGACATCAAACTGTTTCAAGACAAACTGTTTCAAGACGATTAAACGAAATTGGTCTATTTTCACGCTGTCATAGCAAAAAGCCACCGCTCAGCATGAAAAACAAAATAGCATGGTTAGCATTCGCGAAGAAGCATGTACTCTAGTCAGAAGCTGATTGGTTTAAAGATTTTTTCAGTGATGACTCAAAGTTCAATTTGTTTTGGAGTGATACCAAGCAATATGTACGAAAACTACCTGGCCAAACAACGAATGAAAATTGTTCTAAGAAAATAGTAAAATTTGGTGGAGACAGTGTAATGGTCTTTGGAATAATTTCTGCGCTTGAAACTTCGCGTTTAAATACGAGAGTAAGTGCTGGGATATATAAAAATTTGTTACAACGTCACATTGTTCCTGTGTTGCAAAATTGTAGGTTTGGCACTCCCGTATTTATGCAGGAAAATGCTACGTGCCATAAGGCGAAGTTCGTATTGAATTATTAAGAGGAACAAGGAACTGAGATTCTTGGCTGACCCGCTCAATGTCCTGACATGAATCCCGACAATACTTTGGAAAAGATTAGGGGAGTAGTTAATGACACGAAATCCATCGAATGTTAAAGATTGGTGTCTAAAACTATGTGAAGAATCAGCTAAAATTACGGTTACTGATTGTCAAACTTTTGTAAAATCTGGTGTAAGAAGATGTGCAGTAATCATTGAAAATAGATGTCTTAGCATTAAATATTTAATTGCAAGTTTGTCTTTTGTTTTGTTCGGATTTATCATGCTGAAATTTAAGTTTGTTTCCTAATTTTTGGCACATAAAAACATATGTGATTAATTTTTTCTATTGTTTTCTGTAATCTGAAGTTAGTGATATTGTTGAGGAAGTATATGTTTAAATTTCACTCAATTTCGATGGTTAGTTTGGAGATACTGAATTATTCATTTTTGTTCCCTAATTTTAGACGCTAATGTATCTCGAGATTGTAGCCAAAATTCAAAGAAGCGTCTGTAATTTAATCGATCCTGACCTGGCATTACGATTTCAGTCACTTTCTCACCGTCTTGTTATGACTTTCTTTGTCTTTTCTACAAATATTTTTATGCTAACTGTTTCCTTCTCTGACGTTTCCTTCTTGGGATCTGGACTGCATTAATGTAACCGTATACATGTATTAGCAACTGGGTACCACAATTTTACTGATGAACTCTGTAGATGCAACCGCATGTTTTATTCTAAAAGTTTCTTTTCTTGCACTTCTCGCCTGTAGAACACACTTTCAATTTCGTGCTTCCCTGATACCTACAATCTTTAAAATGAAATTAAAAATCAACGTCAATCGTTAAAATCTATCTTCCACAAATCTGTTCTTTTATTGTTCTATTTCTTCACTAAAGCCTTTTCATTCTTTACATTGGAGTAGATAGACTAAAATATCGCCCGGTTCACACACCACCCACGTCTATTGAACGAGTGAAGAGATTCGCCTCTTGTTTCCTGTTTTCGGATGTGGTTTCCAGCTTTCTCTTTTCCAATCTGTTTACTCTTTTCTTTCTTTTTTGTCCTCAATTGAAGTAGATAGACTAAACTATCGCCCGGTTCACACTCCACCAACGTCTATTGAACTGGTGAAGAGGCTCATCCTTTGTTTCCTGTTTCGGATGTAGTTTCCGGCTTTCTCTTTTCCAATGTGTTTACTATTTTCTTTCTTTTTTTTTCCTCAATTGAAGTAGAAGGACTAAACTATCGCCCGGTTCACACTCCACCCACGTCTATTGAACGGGTGAAGAGGCTCATCCCTTGTTTCCTGTTTGGGATGTGGTTTCCGGCTTTCTCTTTTTCAATCTTTTCACTCTTACGTAGCGTTACCGCCTTGCTCAGGGTGATATGATTAAAAAAAAAAACTCCATGTAACCTTTTGCATTGTAGTGGAATTACCACCTGCCTTGGGGTGCAATAATAAAACATTTATATGAGGAAATTAAGAAGCTTTGTATATTTGGGATATTAGAAAACTTTGACTATGTATGTCAGAGAATTATAAAACTTTGAATTAATTTAGAACTCAGACTTTTGGAGGCATCACAAAAATATTCGGAAGAAGTCTCTTCGTTTCTGGAGAAGAATTCAATCATCGCTTTAGATTGTTTTCCTGGATACATTATTTATTTTTGTTTTAAAATCTGAAAACTGTTCTATCAAAATTCAGCTTGTAACATATAAAGAATTGGTATTTTAAAATTCGATTAAATTGATTAATCTGTTTTTTATCCTGAGATCTATAGATTTTTATTTCTTTACTTTAATCGCAGTCGGATGCTTTTTTATATTATTTATCACTCACTTCCTCGTTTTAGTTGGCGAAATATTACACTTTTTATTTAAGTCAGAAATATCAAAATTGAAAGCGGCGATAAAAAGATGAAAAGCGCTGTATCGATTCTTCTAGACGTTTGTATGTTCTTGTAAGCCTCGAGACAAGTAATCGAATCTCGGTAATTTGATATACAAGTTAGCGATTCAACATAAGTAAAGCAGAGTGGAGAAAAGTAAATAAACACAAAGAGAGACACGCTAAATATTTCTTTCATGAAGAAACACATATATTTACATAGATAGATAGATAGATAAATAGATAGATAGATAGATAGATAGATAGATAGATAGATAGATAAATAGATAGATAGATAGATAGATAAATAGATAGATAAATAGATAGATAAATAGATAAACAAATGTGTGTGCGCGCACACATTTAGTATTTGTATGTTTATATATATATATATATATATATATATATATATATATATGTTGTATATTTGGGTAGCAATTTTTCTTTTAAACATGTTTCGTTAAAAACGACCGACATTTGACTGTAATATAATTACGTGGTTTAAAAAATACAAAAATATTATTTAAATCACAATATCAAAGGCACCTCACTATAAGAGAGGCACTATATATCAAACAATTTTCTCCTACCATCAAACTTATAGTACTTAACAGGGGAAATAAATTTTTAAAGATTAAAAAAAAAATACTCAGACACTCACAAAACCCCAGCCGCGCGCATGGCGTGATAGCTTTAAATAACTCTCCTTTTCAGAAAAAAACACAAAACACAGAACATTACATTACAGTCAAACATGACGACATAATAAAAACACCGGAAAAATAGTATCTTTGTAAATGGCCTGTGAAAAAGCTGAAAGCGATTGGAAAGTCGAAAATAATGGAACATTTTTACATACCTTTTTTCTGCAAAAAGGAAACGTGAAAGAATACTAGGAAAAATTAGATGAAAAATTAATAAAATCTTCCTTATTAGTCGTACTTAACGGAACACACACACACATTGAAATCGAGACAGTTACGTTTTTAAGCAAACGTCATACCAACTATACCAAGGGTCCCGGTGTGCCTCTCTATTATTCTCACCAAGCCGCTCACTCCAGAGCAGTATAAGCTGGTTCAAGCAACGATATACAAACATAATTAGTAGGAGGATTTGAAATAATTAAGTAATACAAAACTGGATGAATTACTTAATTATTTCACATCCTCCTACTAATTCTGATATATATATATATATATGCCGCCGCCATTAGTATCCGAAGATACTTGTCTACTAGGGCGGTTAGCTAACCCCCTTTGCAGACACATGCACAGGCATATTTGTGATTGTTCAGCCTTCCATAAAACCCACTTTCCTTTGGTCACAGTTTTGAGGAGAGTGCACGTTATCTACCGTGAACAACGTTTTCACTACGCTCAAAACCTCGTCTACTTGTGACATTGTGCTACCACAAACACGAACGGCTCCCAAGGTACCCAATTCATATATACATATTTGTACACATTCTTCCGTTACTTGAGCACTCTGGAGAAATGATAATTTTTAAGATACAGTAGTACTCACTAGCACTTACACATTGTTCTTCAGTAATGAATTGAATACTCTTGTTTATTGCCGTTTCTTTACATTATGTAAATAACATGTTAAAAACTTCCTTTCTCTGAAGTGAACCGATAGCTTAGTGGTAGTACTCACGACTGATAGCAAATTGGTCGAGTTTCAAACGGTGCTAGAAGCAATCGGATGTCTATCCGTACTGATGACCTGTGATACACGCGAAACAGGCCTGTATGGGGATGACTAAATATATATATATATTTGTGTGCGTGCATTTATGAAGCATGTTTCTTTGAATAATCTGAGCATATCATGTCTATATTATTGTGATTCTCTCTAACAGACTTCTTAATGTGGATATTAAATTGTTTAATAAAGAATAACTAAGACAAGTAAGTAATAGTTATCATTTTCTTGTACGTATGTATGAATGTGCTCTGTTATGATTATTCTAAAAAATGAACTATTGAAGCTTTGTCGTTTTTTAATGTTTTTGATCAAAAAAAAAAGTTAACTTTAACTTCTACAATTGTAATTTATTCCATTTCTTTCTAAAACATTTAAAAATATATTTCTATTAAAACGCTTTCAAATATTGTTGCTATACTCATTACTATACTTATTTAGTTTTAGTTGTTTGCTCCTAATATAGAGGGTCTCAATAACTTCAATGAGTAAGTGTTTAATGACTTTCATGGAAAAAATCCCGGCTATCAGTTTTGTTAATTAAGTATTAATTTTTGTCGTAGCAATTCCCTCCTGAATATGATCTCGGATCATACTGTAAGCAACTAGAAAAATATAAATGAGTATTCTTAATGAATTTAATACAAACATTAAGAAGTCGATTGGAGAATTATAGATTATCACAAAAAATATAGAAAAATATTTCTAATTAACCCATAGCTGGGGGAAGAAGTGTAACATTCATATAATTCCCAAGGTTATTTATACATATAACAAACTAAACGGGAATTGAAAATCTGCTTAATAGTTCCGAGTCGTTATCCATTACGTCACCAGAAAATCCAATGTTTACAAACCTGGTTTTCCAAAGTGGTAATCAATGTAGTTACTGAAAGGTTCGACATTGCTTAACTTCTGTGATCGGATGATAACCGGAGTAAAAAATAATTGGCAGTTAGCGTGTTTATATAATAAAGTTCACCCAAAGCAAATTTTAATGATCACCCAATCCTTGTTTACTCATACAATATATCTGATTTTTTTAATGCAAGAAACTCTGAAATAATTTAAAACATAAATATATATGAGACTAATAAAACTTTTTGAATAGACATGTTGTTTGCTAAGCAATAGAATGCTATTACGAAGCGTCTTAATATTCTGTAAAATGTGTTTTTAACAGTATTGTTTAGATATTTTAGATTTGAAGATACTTTATTTTCATCCCTTTTATTTTATCTTTATACAGGGTGTCCATAAAGTCAGTGTGCACTATAAAAATTATAACTTTATTTGTATTTGTGATAAAAATAATCTGTTAAAATCAGCATGAGCAATTAAACTTGTAATATAATACAGTGTTTTAACAAGATGGAGCTCCTTGTCACTTTGCTCTGCGTGTTAGACAGTTCTAAATCGGGAATTTCCTAACAGATTGATCGAAAGGGGTGGACCATTTTACTGGCCTCCACGTCAGCCAGATTTGACACCATTAGATTTTTTATGGGTACAAGTGAAAACAATTGCGTATGCAACCAAACCTAGTTTATTAGAATATTTGAAAGCTAAAATAACTAATATGATTTCAGGTATTCATGTAAATCAGTGAACTGTAAAATCGTATTACCCTTTGTATTTCTAACGATGGAGGACACGTGGAAAGTTAAATGAAATTTCGATAAACCCCTAAAAATATAGATTTACTTCTTTGTAATCCTTTTTTTCAAATTATTTCTATTGCAAATACAAATAAAGTTATAAGTTTTAAAGGCACCTGAACTCTATGGACACCCTGTATAATCGGTACCAAGAAAGAGAGTTCAGGCACGGAGCCTGAGTGACAAGAAAGCGTCAAAAATCTGATAAAGGTGGGTGGGTGATAGGCGGGTGAGGATACCGAGAATGAGGGTTGGGTAGATGAGAGTGTTGTGAGAATAGTTGGGTTAGTGTGATAGGAGGTGTCTATTGACCCTACATTTAAACACCTGGAGATTGTAACTGTCGGGAAAGCAGACTTGTGGAAGGGAGTTCCACAGGCGGGAAGCGCGAGAAAAGAAGCCGTTGGAGTAGAATTTACGGTTACATCTTATTTGTTTAAAAATAGAGTTACTTGAGTTGAAATCCAACAGACACCAAAAGCTCAAATATATATATATATATATATATATATATATATATATATATATATATATATATATATATATATATATATATATATATGTGTGTGCGTTGTGGAGCATTGGATATCGGCTCGGAACGAGAAATCGGGGAGCCGAGTTCGAATTCCAGCCGAATCCATTGTATTCACTTACGCGCAAATACCCTTGGGAAAGGTATTAATCCGTCTCTTCCTTCCAGTTATGGGTTAATAACAGGACAGATTGGGTTCTATAGCCTTGGTCGGCAACCAGTCTACCGCAGAAAGCAATGGCAACCTACTGCGGGATAATCTTCTGCCCAGTCTTTCGAGACATGATCGCCCAAGCGTGTATCACGTATGGCACTTAAACTGACAGACTGACATGTTTATTTAATTTAGAACATTTACATGTTTATTTAATATATGTCCTCTAAAATCATATGTTTGTTTCAACGTTGGGTGCCCAACGTTTCTTCGGAGGTAAAAGCAAAACTGAATTCGTCTGCTCGCTATATTACCTCCCGAAGAAACGTTGGGCACCCAACGTTGAAACAAACATATGATTGTAGAGGACATAGATTAAAAATAATGTACATGTTCTTAAACATAATTTCTAATAAATATTCACAGCTCTATACATCATATATCGAGCACTGTTTTAATTTAATGTTTTGGACGGAAAAAATTCTTTCTTCGTTCTATACCCACTCGGATATATATATATATATTTGCAAATCTGATTAAAAAGGAAAATTAGACTGATTTTTCTCCAGTTTCTGAAAGGATTTTTCTGTTGCTGAGGTGATGTGTTATCCCCCGTCGGGATTTTCATATCGAAATGGTCATTCAACATCATTGAATTAATCATTTTTTAATTTATATTTGCTCTGTAATATTGTATTACATGGAGCTCTCTTCCTGTCTCATTTTTTAATATTAAAATAAAATTTTTAATATTAATTAGGATCGAGTTTTTGGAATTTACCTTCCTGCTTTTTTCACTTGGATTAAAGTATCTGAATTAAAATATATATATATATATATATATTAGCACACACTAATGGCCATAATTATTAGGCCACCCCAGTGTTTTAAAAAAATGATGTATTTCATACTGTTTTTAGTATTTATTCCTAAGTGAATAATTGTACATGAGAATAGATTGCTCCCTTTGTTAACACTGCACAATAACATGTGCAGTATTAACAAATGTTTCCTACTACATTATTGATAAAAAATAAAATTATTCTTACAAAAAATGGACATGATCACTATTAATAATAGTACACAACAAAATGTCAACATATTTTACTGCAACCAGATACAAAATAATTATAATCAAGACGAATTTGTTTTATAAAAAATTATTTACACACTATAATTCTGCTGTAATTCCACAAAAAGATGTAAACTATATAATATATTACAGAAAAATTGAAGCCCGCAACCATTGTAATCACTAACCATAATAATTCTTTCAATTCTAAACTAGTGATGATCAACATAGTGTATAAATATCCATGCACAGTATAAAACTGCCTTTCTTGTCACAAATCAATTTCCTATTTTATGCACACTACCATTTCTTTCAGGGGACGCCTTATATGCCACTTATCAAAGCACAGTGCTATAAATACACTCATTAACACATTATTTACAAGAACACTTACAGAAAATTCTAATCGTAAACAAGAATTCTATATAAATCACAATATCAAAAACATCTCGGTGTAAAAGAGGCACTACATATCAACAATTAACCATAAATTATTTAACAGAAAGATGCACATGCAATTTTCAGTAGCGCCCGGCACGTGAGAGCTTAAAAAAAAACAAAAAAAAAACACACACACACAAAATAAATTACTACGTTACAGTCATAACAAGAGGATAAAATAACAACAGCGGAGACATCACACTCTTGAAAATAGTGGCCAGAAGGGCTAAGGACGCTATTTATGGAAAAATTTTATATTATTAATATCCAGAAAAAAAAAGAAAAATGTGACAATGTTATAAAAATGAACAAAAAATGAATAAATATTTTCTTGTCGCCCTTATTCAACGATGTATATACATATGAAACAAACAATTTATGGTCTGTGTTCATCGGATCTTAATAATGTTATTTATTAGATCTATTATAGTAAAAACGCAGTTTCCTTATCCGCATTCTTCTCAATTTTTCTCGATCTTCAGTAGCCGAACCGAACACGTGTCCTGTCGATGAAACGTGTCGTTTAAAAGCATTTCCAATTTTCCTCATCAATTCTTCTGTTTCGGTTATTATTATACATTTTACGCACATTTTTAGATATACATATATATTTATCTAAACATATACTGTTAAATATAAGAAACAATGAATGTCTATTATGTTTAATCATGAGCCGTTCTAAACGTCGTATTTTGGCTTTTATTTCAGTTGAAAATAATGAAAAAATTCTCCAACATTTGGATAATTTTTTATTAATTTGGTTTTAAACTTTCGGCTCACATGAGCCATCTTCAGAGAGCTTAGAACCAAATTAATAAAAAATTATCCAAATGTTGAGGAATTTTTGTCTTTATTTTCAAATTTAGAAGTTTAGAACGGCTCATGACTAAACATAATAAACATTCACTGTCTCGTATATATAACAGTATATATATATATATTAAATCCAAAAGTATGATCAGATAGGTAAATATTAAGAACCCGATCCTAATTAATATTAATTTCATTAATATTAAAATTGATCAAGGTGGAGGTCTTGATGCAAATATTATATTCTATCTAATGAGCGAAATATAAAAAATAAAAGACAAATTTCGATATTTAAAACCGTTTATAGTCATTTCTACGAGGAAACTAGAAGCGAGGATTTCCTCGTGGAAATGACTATTCAACGGATTTAAATATCGAAAATTTTGTTTTATATATATATATATATATATATATATATATATATATATATATTGTTTTATATTTTATATATATATATATTGTTTTTTATATATATATATATATATATATATATATTATTTTATATATATATATATAGGATTAATGTGGAAAATTTTGTCACTTACCTGAGTCGAATTATTCCGACTTCGAAGATTCATGTAGCCACTATTATGATGTCTTCACTTTTCAATCTGATTCTAAAAATGACTGAAAAATAATCCCTGGGTATCAGTGTGTGCCTTGACGAAACATCGAAGTTGGAATGACTTGGTTAACTGACAAACTTTTCAAAATTAATATTTGTCAATATATTTCTGAGATGAGATAGTATTTACACTATTTACATTATTCGGACTGTTGTTCTCATCTTTGTTGTCATTTGTAGGACGTTTAGGCCGCTATACGCTCTGGCCTGTTTTGGTTCTTAAGGACACATCGCCCAGTGGATATAAAAGTTGGTTTATTCTTGTAATTTGACCCAAAGAGTTGTGAATTGAATACCAGGTGTATAAGTAACTTTTAGAGTTAGAGGGAGATAACTCATGATTACTGAAAAATGCTCTACGCAAGGAATGAGAATGATATACCCCAGTGATTGTAATAAAGGGTTCGGTTCGAAATTTCTAGCACCCGCTGTTGTTCACTCAGCTGACTGCCAATTTGACGCCGGAGTCAAGTGGTGGTGAATCCATATTTCATCAACTGCGACATATTTACGCAAAACCTCCTTCTTGTAGCGTTGAAACAGTTGCAAACAACTCTCTGAATTGTTAACGCCTTGTTGTTGTTTTTGATTGACTGAACAACTGCAGCATCCACTTTGAACACAGCTTTCCCATTGACGTATGCTCATGCAAAATGATGAATACATTGCTTTTTGATATGTTCAACTCATCTGAAACTTTATTTTACGATCGGCCAAAATGTAATGTTTGGTGTTTTTCGGGACAACTGCCGATTTTGAGCAACCTGAGTGTTCAGCATTATTTGTTTTAGTACGACCGCGTTTAAAATCAGCATACAACATCTTAACTGTTGTTTTCGACGGAGTAGAGTCCAAATAGTATTTATCAAGCTATTGTTTTGCTTAAACAGTATTCTTCCCATCAGAAGGCAATGCTGTATCAACACACAAAATTCAGATTTTTCCATTGATTTTTGTTATAATCATATCGCCCCAAGCGAAGCATATTACTGCCACTGTTTGCAGGGGTTACATAGGCGGAAAGTTAGAGAAAGAGTGACAGATTATAGGGGGTGTCAGGAAGTGCGTAAGAGAAGGAAGAGATAACTGATGAGAGTGGAGTGGTCAGAGAATAGAGCATGAGAGAGAGGATGCAGGTTAATGAGATAAAATATGACTATTGACGTTACATTTAAATTCTTGGAGATTGTAACTGTCGGAGAAGCAAATAAATTTCAGGGAATTCCACAGGCGAGAAGTACGAGAAAAGAAGCTGTGGGAGTTTAATTTGCGTTTAAATTTGATTGGTTTCCCAGCAAAAGTGTGAGACCTAGTTGCTAATCATATTGCTCGTGTAAATTCATATATAGGAGGCACCAGTGAGCTAAGTTCATCGGAGCAGAAGCCGTGAAAGTATTAGTAGAAGAGAGATAATAAAGGCCACATTGCGCCGGTGAGAAAATGACTGTATCTGAGCTGCCAAGTCGGGATCGATCACATTGCAGATTCTCCGTTGAATTTTGTCAAGGACACGTAGTTGAATAGCAGGAGCACCCGACCACATATGGCAGCAGTATTCAATGCACGGGCGGATGGTAGATTAATGTATGTGCAAGATTGTTTCAGGCAAAAGAAAAACAAAAAACTTCCTGGCCCTTCACAGAGAACCGACTTTCTTAGCAGCAGATTTAGCTATGGATTCTATATAGTCGTTACACTTGAGGTCTCTTGTGTGTGTTAAATCGAGGAGGTGCAGTGTTTTACTTTCAGGAGACTAGCCTGATCCATGCAAATGAGGGGGGTAGGAGCGATTGTCTGTGATGCTTAATTGATAGCAGCTTCGTTTTGGAAGCGTTAATATTCACGAGCCATTTCTTACCCCAGTTCACCACAGATTGGAGGTCCTTTCCAAGCTCTGTAGCGAGGTTTGCTTTGTCGGCCTCGGCAGATTTTTGATCATTGTGAGAGTATCTCGTCAGCATATATGCCAACATGGGATCTTCTTATATCTGGGAGATCGTTGATTTAGATAAGGAAAAGCATAAAAACTAGAATAGAGCCTTGAGGGACACCCGCGTTCGCATGATAGTAGTGAGAGGCATGTCCGTTTAATACTACCTTCATTGTGCCATTTGAAAGAAATGACTGGATAAGGTCAAACAATTGTCCAGTTAAACCATAACCTCTCAGCTTGCCTCGAAGGCCAGCATGCCAGACTCTGTCAAACGCTTTGGAGATATCTAGGTCCACAGATCAGGCTTCGCCGTTCTTGTCACTATATACTCAGTGATGGTCGTGAGCATATAAGCAGTAGACCTGGTGAAGTAGAAAACGTTTGTCAGAGAATAGTCTGTATGCTGTAAGATGTTGAACCACCTCGGCGTTGATCGAACACTTTGACAAAAATCGGTAGGAGGCTAATAGGACGATAATTAGAGGGTTCACAGGGTTCACCAGTGTTTTTATATATTGATACCACAGAGGAAGACTTTCAGCAGACAGGGAAACAAGAAGCAGGAATGCATTAGTAGAGTTTGGAGAGAACAGAGGAGAGTTCAGGGAAACATTTCTTCAGGACAATGACTGGGATTCTGTTGCCGCCACTCGCTTTATGGTGGTCAAGCTTTAGAGACCACCGAGGGGTTAATGTGGATGTCATTCGGTTGGCCCTCAGTTTAGGATGGAAAGTCGGGTACACATACTCCAGACGAGTCCAGTGTTGAGTTGATGGAGAACCTGCGAGTGAAGCACTCAGACTTGTGTGTTGTAGTGGTAGTTGATTAGAGGGAGGATTGAGGGTTTGTTATTGTTTAGTACACTTTTACAGAGCCCCAAGTTGTCTTTGGAAGCGAAGTTACAGGATGCTATGAGCTACTACATTCTGGCTGCGAAAAGAAGCTTTGCTTCTTTAAGAATCTTCTTGCACTCATTGCGAGCAGAGGCAAAGAGGCGCCTGCTATGGTTCAACCCGTGACTCCGATAAAGCCGGAAGAAGTGATTTCGATGAGCGATGTCGGCCGAGCAAGCAAAGTAGAACCAAGGGTACGAGTAGGATTTAAGTCTCAACTTCCTGGCTGGGATGAAAGCTTCGATGCCAGCCTTAACCCAAGAAAAAACATCAGTCGCACAATTTTCAACGGAAAGGCAAAATACTAAAGACTTTGTTCCAAGGGACTCCACACAGGAAATCGCGGAATGAGTTCCAATCGGCTCTTTGGTAGCAGTAAGATATTCTGCTCGTCTGAGGTTCTTGGGTGGAGTGGGAGTGGAAGGTGATGTTAACGGAAACCACCGCATTGTCAGAGTTTCCGAGAGGCAGAGTTGCTTGACATTGCATAAGTCAGGGATGGAAGTAAAACAGAGATCTAGCAGTGAGTCAGGTTCATTGGGTTACTAGAGAAACGCGTGGGGAACTTCACCAACTTGGGTAAGGGACTGAGTGATTGAAAAATTCATAGTGTTGACACCAACAAGATTTGTGACAGAGTGTGTCAGCCACTTGGCGTGGCGGACGTTAAAATCGCCAAACACAAATATATGGGCAGGACGTATGAGAGGAAATGGCATTGTCAGTATTATTGGAGATGCTGTCACGCAGAGCGGTATAGGAAGAAGAGATGGCTAACTGAGCTTAGTAGGGAGAGACGGAAACACATATAAGAATAATCTAGGGATTCAAGAGAGATCACTGAATGTGGGCATTGGAGTCCTTCATGAAGAGGGGAAGGTAACCAGGGACATAGAATTCAGAAGCGAGGATAGAAGGATTAAGATTAGTTTCGCAGAGGGCTAGGATGCCCGGTGAGTTGAATTGGAGGAAGACTCGACACTGTAAAAGTTGGTGCATATAACTCGTCCCTTAGTGAATGTTGATGGGTTTCGATGTTTTTCTGTTAGCTGGTTTAGATTTGCTTTTATGATAGCGTGTATTCATGAAAGCTTTATTAAGAGAGAGAGGCCTAGAGTATAATTAGTCGGTCGCTGTATGCAGCATGTGTGGGAGGGAAACTGGCGCAGACTGCAGCATAATGTGGCCTCAGGGTTGCCTAGCGGAGGTTCATACAGAGCCACCCATCCATGCGTGACATAGCACTAAATATAACCCCAATATTATTCAACTGTTGACCAGAGCAGCCTCTCATGACGCTATGCACGAGTAAGGGCTCCTAATTACCAGTCGAAAGCAGCAACCCGAAAACTGCCAACTCGGTACCCTCAGAATGAATAGACGTTGCCACTATCCACAAACACTGCAAAAAAGATTGCGACAGCACTAGGACTAGGAGCGGAAAAGAGAAAAGAAAACGGAAACATCTTCCTAAACAGGAAACAAGGTGTGCAACTCTACTCCTGTCCAAAAGAAGAGGGAGGAGTGTGAACCGGGCAATGGATGGATCTATCTACTCCAATTAAAAATAGGGGAAAAAATTAATTAAGTTTTAACTTTGTATAAGTCGGAAAAAGCCTTCTAAATCAATAGTTTTGCATTACCCTCCACCAATGACCGTATAGTGGGTTATCCGTTCTAGTGAAGTGTAGTTGTGTGTTGAAACAGATAAACTGAATTTGGCATTGTTAGTAGATAGCTCACTATCAGGGTAGTATAAAACAAGAAAATCAAATTGTGTATAAAAACAACATATATATACATATATCAATTAAAGTTTTTTTACAAACAAAAGTAACGTCATTTGGTTGGTGCAAAGGTCATTAGAAATATTCATAGCAGGAAATGAGGAAAAGAGTTTGTGCGTATGTATGTGTGGGCGTTTGTCTGTTAGGAATGTCTTTGATGTCTCCGCTCTGTGCATCAGGGAACGGCGAAGAAGAAGATGAGAGAGAAAGGAGAAGCGAGCATGATGTGATCACTTGACGTGGTCAAGGGACGTGCTAATTATGCTTGTATTTTCTCAACTGGCGATGCTCTCTGTGTCGACTTTTTATTTTGGCTTTGGGGGTATAAACAAGTAATTTGAGAATTCACACCCTGATTTAATTCTGGGCTTCCCGTTGGATGATAAACAAAATTCACGTCGCCTCGCGTAAAGCAATTTGACATTTATTTATTTTTGGGTTGCTGCCAAAACATCTGCGTGGAGCCAGATGCACAAAGACCAGTTTTGGTCATTTGCTTTATGGACCTTTGAGGGCAAACATCCGGTCTCTGGTATCACCACAACCGTTAAGGAAAACTAAAGATAAACGATGAGCCTTTGAAAGTTTTGACTCATTTTTTAAAAAATAAATATGATAAAAACCACTGCTATGAAAAGGACAAAATATAAAATGTGTTGTACATTAGGTAAATAAAATACATTCCCAAAATTAAAAAAAAGCAAGCAAAAGAAAACAATATATATATATATATTTTATTTATTTATATATTTTTACATTGGATGTCGGAATAAACAACACGAAATTAAATGTGTGAATTTAAAAATTTAAGTGATAAAAAATAAAACAAATTGACTAGCAGTAAAAATTAAACAAAATAACGTTATAACAGGGAACGCGTTTACAATAAAACTGAAATTACGTTACTTTGCAAATAAACAAATTAAGAAAATTTAAAGATTTAAAATTCTTACTAAATGTTATAAAAAAAAAACTTTGAATATAACTAATCATGGAAAAAATGCTTTCCTCTAATATCGAAATTTTCGACTACATTCGTAAAAAACAACAGATAAATAAATAAATGTTACACTTAGATATATAAATAAACTAAAATTATACATTGTATACTGACTAAAGATAAGTAAACAATAAACATGAACAAAAATGTAGAATACGTATATTAAATACTGTAAATAAATAAATAACATAACTAAAATATCATAATATAATAAAAATTTGAATGTTTTGAAAATTTGCAACAGTCAGTCAGTTTAGGTGCCATACGTGATACACGCTTGGGCGATCATGTCTCGAAAGAGACATGACTGACTGGACAGAAGATTATCCCGCAGTAGGTTGCCATTGCTTTATGCGGTAGACTGGTTGCCGACCAAGGCTATAGAACCCAGTCTATCCTACTATTTAACCCATAACTGGAAGGAAGAGACGGATTAATACCTTTCCCAAGGGTATTTGCGCGTAAGTGAATACAATGGATTCAGCTGGAATTCGAACTCGGCTCCCCGGTTTCTCGTTCCGAGCCGATATCCACTGTACCACAACGCACATAGCTTCCCTTAAATAACTGCAATCAATGAACTAATAATCTGATCGGGCCCTAACTTTGTCACATGCCATTTAAAAGTTAGGTTTTCATGGAAATCATATGAATTTTTCTTTTAGTTGCACCACCTATATGTCAGGCCCGAGAGTTTTAAGTAATACGTTATATATATATATATATATATATATATATATATATATATATATATATAAGCACATTTACATAGATGAATTTATAAATATCAATGTATGTTTACTGGAATATATAGATGAACATTCACAGACACAAGTATAGATTCTTTTAACTCTCGTAAATTGTGAAAATATTTGAATGAAATCTTAACGCGCAGTCGATGATATTAAACTTGATAAACGAGATAAAAATGGTTTTCCCTTCTTTCGTTATCAACATTTTGCAGAAGCCAATATTTTGTGAATCAGTAATTGACAAGTAGATCACACAGTGTAATCGATATCACTGACCGAAATAAATATTTGAATTGATTAAATTTTACCCAAGGGAATATATTTGTGTCTAGGAGAAATCTTGTAAACACATATTTTAATGAATTCAGTGTGAACAAGAGTCTTTTTTTTGTGGGCGGCATGTCAATATGAGAAAATATGTATCAATAAAATATAACGGAGCTTAGCAGGCCGACGAAGAGGAAAATAATAATTATTCGAATATTTTTAATAGAAAAAAAAAGAATGTTTATACTTGCAATACAAATAGAGCAATGACACCGTTGATTTTTGCGCATTGTTGGGAACATCGGTAACAGTTTTGAAATGTATATTTTATCCTATATTATTTTATTACTATAATCGCTATAGCCGATGCGTCTCGTGACCAATTTGACCACATGACCTCTTCTACAGGCACATCTTTGTAGTATTAATTCTCACTGTGGACCGGTTTATATAAATTCCAGTGGTATAATACCAGGCGACCTATGCAAATCAATTTTCATAGCACTACCTAAGTAGCCAGGTGCAAAAGAGTGTGAACTACACAGAACTATCAGCTTAATGAGTCATATTACAAAACTGATCGTCCGAATCCTGATGAATAGAGCGATAAGCAGAATCTGACCAGAGATAGTACAAGAACAGTGCGGATTCGTCAAAGACACTGGAACAAGGAAAACCATATAAAGCTCCCCGAAAGGGCAATACAAATGAAGGACTTGTACCAAGTTTTATCGATACTGCATAAGCGATCGACAAAATACGCCATGGAAAATTGATGGAGATGCTCAGCAGCCTCGACATTTTTGGGAAAGACATTAGAGTAATTAAGAAACTCTACCGGCAGCAAACTGCCTGCATTCGGACAGGTAACGAATTCAGCAGATTTACAAAGATAGAAAGGGCCATAAGAAAAGGATGTGTCTTTGCACCGAATCTGTTTAACTTGTACAGCGAGAATATTTTGAGGACCTTAGATATTATGCATAGATTTGTCATCGGAGGCCACAATTTGAACAACATAAAATACGCAGATGATACAGTGCTGATTGCAGACAGGGAAACGAAACTACAAGACTTCCTGCAGAAGGTAACCGAAGAGAGTAACAAAAAAGGACTACAGATAAAATGCAGGAAAACCGAATGCATCGTCATCAGCAAAAAGAGCAACCCAAAATGCCAAATACAGGTGGGAGATAGTAGAATCAAGCAGGTACAAAAAATTAAATACCTGGGAATTGTTCAAACAGGAGATGGAAAGTGCGACACAGAGATCCGAAGGCAAATTGGCATGGCGAAGGACGCGTTCCAGAAGCTGAATAAAGTATTAATACACAAGAAACTTTCAGTAAAAACAAAGAAGAGAGTACTAGATTGCTATGTAACGTCAGTTCTTCAATATGGCAGTGAAGGTTAGACGATATCATCAAAGATTAAGGAAAAGCTTGAAGCAACTGAAATGTCGTTCAACAGAAGAATGCTGCAGATATGATGAACCGAGCATGTGAGTAATGATAAGATGTTGGATCGAATGGAAACAAAAAGGAAATTGATATTGGGCATCAGGAAGAGAATGAAGTTCCTAGGACATGAAATGATTAAGAGGGGCTTGGAGAATCTGCAGATAGAGGAAAATAGAGATAGGGGAAAACAGCGGATAACATTTGAAGGGCCTGAGCAGGTGGATGACAGAACAGGGTTTGTGAGATGTTACAGGAGAGTGCTAAGAGCTACTAGAGATAGGGAGACGTGGACGGCCATGATCAGCTACGTCCTAAAGGACAAGGCACACAGAAGAAGTTTAAGAAAATAAAAAATATAATATGAATGTCAACTCAAACACCTAAGCTCATTAAAATATGGTACACATTAATAAGTATATATATATATATATATATATATATATATATATATATATATGAGTGTGTGTGTGTGTGTGTTTATAAATATATATAAATATATACATATCTGCATATATATATATATATATATATGTGTGTGTGTGTTTATAAATATATATAAATATATACATATCTGCATATATATATATATATATATATATATATGTATCTGTATGAGCGTGTGTGCATGTATGTGTGTGTGTAATACATTGATATATACACATATACATATTATCCTACGTCGATACCCTGACTCAGTTTCATACTTTATGCAATCATCTTATGTAATTATGAACTGCTCATAATAATTGCGATAACATAATGTATGAATCTCCGAGTCATAGACGTAGAATAATATTATATTTATCACTATATACGTTACAGCTCTGTTATATTACATCGAGCACTGTCTTATTAAAACCAGTAATATATTTATATATGAGCGTGTATTGTATATGTATGTATGTATGTATGTATGTATGTATGTATCTATCTATCTATCTATCTATCTATCTATAAATCGTATCTTCTGTGAAAGGAACTAAACAATTCGACTGATCCAGATTTAAGAGATTAAAACTTAAAGAGCGCGTTATCTTTTTCAACAAATAGACGCAAGGGTGGCAAACCATAAGGTTTGGCTGTCGCTATAACCAATACCAAAATGAATTTTTGCGTTATTCAACACTCCAAGTAAATACAGACCAAGCAACGAAATATGAGAGTTAGAATTACAAGAATTACATTTTTAGCATACTTATGTGTATAACTTTAAGGCTAGAGAACTAAATTTACCAAACATATTTAAAAATTATAGCGTCTAAAGGAAGAAAATTCCGGTCTTTTG